>OW026522.1:145190299-145617799 GCA_932274085.1 Protocalliphora azurea | reverse complement strand
AATCGGAGCGTTGTCGTGTTGGTACGTCCAAGGTAAGGGTCCAAAGAAATCATTAAATTTTGGAAATGCTTGCTCCAAAATGTTTTTGTAAGTCGTTGCAGTCATTTTGTTGGATACAAAAACCAATTCTATGGTACCATAATACGAAATGGCACCCCATACCATTATTCCCCCCCTCTTGGCTGTGTCTGCGGCTCAAAAATAATTCCTCCTTTTTTTTCATCTGAAAATACAACTTTAAACCATTTGTCGGACCATGTCATTGTATTTTTGGCAAACTATAGACGTTGTGATTTGCGTTTTTCATTAAGTGGTGTTTTTTTTACAGTTTCGTCGGACTATGTATGGGCACGACTTTAAAATACGGTGCACTGTTCTTAGACTGGCACTGACTCCACTTTTTTTTGACGTATTTTTGATACCGAAATGGCAGAATTTGATGCAAATCTAAGAATTTTTCGTCTTTTTTTGGAGTTGTTGCCATTTTCTTCCGCCCTTTCATGTTTTTTCCATATCTTTCAACGTTATTTAAATAATTGTACACAACTGTCTTTCCTCTATTAATGAATTTGGCTATTTGGACCGGATTTTGACCCTGAGATTTCAAAATCAGAATTTTTTCTTTTTCAGAGTTATTAAGAGCCTTACCACGTCCCTTTTTGAATAAAAACTATATAAAAACTATCAAATTAAAAATTCTCTAACCGTTTATATTGAAAGAAATTCAAATCATAGCGTTCCTGATTAATATTAAAAGAATTCCTTATTCAAGTGACACACGAAATAGTACCACAGAAATACATGTATTTATTAAATAAATGCATAATTTTAGTATAACAAAACATGTATATTTTTTATTTCTTCAGGCAACTGAAGCCAACAGTTTGAAATACCAACTTTGAACGCGATGTACAGAAAGACAATGCAATTTAAAGAAATGATTTGTATGGTTGTTAGCTTATAATTTCTTTTACTTTTATTCGAAAAGTAACTTTATTACAAAAAAATAATTTCTAAAATTCAATTAATCGATACTTTTGACACGTTTTATTTAATCCAACGTGCCACAGTGGAGTCAATCGCAAAAATGTTGGTAATAAATCTGTAGCTCCTAACAAAACTACTGGTCTGATCGTATTAAAATGTATGGGAAATTTGTAAAGGAAGATCTAAGCTTTCAGAAAAATTATCTTATAATCAGCTTGTAATAATACGAGATAAATTGCAAAGTGTCAAAATTAACCACCTCCAGTATGTAAAAGTTTCATAAAATCGTAACTTCTACAAATCAAGGCTGATTTTAAATATTTTTATATTTCTGTAGTGCTTTGGCGAGGTAAAGAAAAGATATGGTTACTCATCTAAGTTATCTTTTGCTGTTACAGAAATATATTTACGCTTGAATTTTTGATTTTTGCCTCGACTTTATTTCGTTTTTCGAGAATAAGTCCTGAGGTATATGAGTGAAAAATTGTTTCAAAATATTCTGTAATTTCTAATACATTCTAAAATAATATACTGAACAAATTTTTTGATTATTTTAATTCGTCTAGCCGTTAAAAATGTTCAAATTCAGCACTCTTAAATTAGTCAGAAAAATGGCTATGTTTTACAAAGAATTTTTTTCTTTTCATATTTCAAAGGACAAGGCTTCATAAATGGTTAATAAAAAAATTTTAAATTGATTTAGATTTGCATCTTATATACAGCATTTTTCGAAAATGGTGAGTTTGAGAAACAAATTGCATGTTTATCGATTAACAAAAAAATATTAATTTATTGAAGCTGTTAAACTAAAAAAATATATTTAAATTAATTTGGCAGTAAAAGTCAATTTTTCAAAAGATCTTTTTTTTTAATTGTATAAAAAAACATATTAGTACCATATTTTTACTACTATTTCTTATGTATTATATAAAATAAATATCAGTCTTTCATTCCTCCAAAAATCATTGAAATAGCTTCAACAACCAATTTTTGGAAATTTTTCGAATATAAATAATATAAAAAAAAAAAATTAAAAACAAAAAAAAAAAAAAAAGAAATAATAATTTTTTTAAGCAAAACTCCGCCTACTTTCCAAACACTTATAAAATTGTAAAAGAATACAAAAATAGACTTGATTACCAGTTCACTGATATATAGGGTGATCCATTTCGAGGTTCCCTACTTTTTTAAAGAAAAAAACACAGAAAATTCAAATTTAATTGGGAATGTTTATTATCATTTGAAAGAACATTCTTTGGCATTTATTTTTTGAAGATTATGTCTATCAAATGTTGACCGTTGCTACGTCGCAGATCGTCCATCCGCAGAGTCCAATTTTCGATGACTCGTTCGAGCTTTTCGACTGGTAACTGGCGAATGACACGCGTGATGTTTTCCTCCAAGGCCTGAATCGAAGCGGGTTTGTCCGCATAAACTTTAGACTTTACATATCCCCACAGGAAAAAGTCTAACGGTGTGATACCACACGATCTTGGTGGCCTATCGACCGTCCCAAAACGTGAAATTATGTGCTCACCGAAGTGTTCTCTCAATAAATCCATTAATTGATGAAACCAAATGTCGCCGAGATCACGAGCTTCAATTTCAGGCATCAAATAGTCGGTTATCATGGCACGATAACGGTCGCCATTAACGGTTATGTTCGCACCGGCATTATTTTTAAAGAAATATGGACCGATGATTCCACCGGCCCACAAACCACACCAAACCGTTGTTTTTTCTGGATGAAGTGGCAGTTTTTGAATCTCTTCAGGTTGCTGTTCGTCCCAAATGTGGCAATTTTGTTTGTTTACATACCATTGAGCCAGAAATTTGCCTCGAAAACGTCGGATCTTCTTGGGACTTTTCAAGAGCCCATAGGGCGAAGCGATGTCGCTTGGGAAGGTCGAGCGGCTTCAGTTGTCGCACAAGCTGTATTTTTTACACTTTCAATTTAAGATCTCGACGTAAAATGCGCCAATTCGTTCCATACGTCATTATTCTGAGTTGCTGTGAACGGCGCCGAATCGACTCTCCACGGTCTTCGTGTACACTCTCAGCTACGGCCGCTATATTTTCTTCACAGCGTGCTGGACGTGCTCTATTCGGTTGAATATTATCCAATACTGAATGCTGGGTCTCAAAATGGGTGATGGTGTTGCGAATAGTACACTCAGTAGGACGATTATGTTGACAATAAGTAGAGCGAAGTGCACGAAACACATTCCTCACAAAAAGTGAATTTTCTTAATAAAGTTGAACGATTTATAAATGTTGTTCAGGAGTAAGTCCTTTCATTATGAAATGCCAACAATACTAAACAAAAATAACATGACAGCATGACACTACTCACACGTGATCTGTCAAAAAAGTCTATTGAAAAAAGTATCTCTACTTGAATCACCCATTATAATATGTATATACAGGTCGTTTTAGAAAAGATAATATAATAATGGCTTGATTTTTACAAATTTAAAGACTTCTATGGGCTATGTACGAGTATGAAACCATGTACTACATTTTGGTAGTACCATTTCATGGCTATAAAAAATGAATGTCTAATTTGCTCTATATAACCTAAAAACTCCTCAGGGAAGGATATTCTTCTTGTTCATCCATGGGTTAAAAAAAAATTAACAACTCTTCTCAAAACTCACTAAATTCACTATTTCATAATATGTATTTTATTGTGTATTTCCGTATGTGTTTATACTTAACACCCAATTATACAGACGCATGTTGTTTGTGCAACGAGATAATATCCATATTAATCGATTAAATTTATTAAATAATGAAATAATTTTGAGGATTCTACCCCACCCATTAGATGCATTTAACACTAGGTTAGCGTTGACGACTTTAATCTCCTCAGAGATTCATAAAAAAGATTAACCAACTTCCTTTTTGTTAATAGTCAGGACCAAAAATTGAAGCGAAAAAATATAAGACTTTAAGACAAAAGAAAGATTACAAATATCGTTAATGGTTAAGAGAAGAGGGAATATTAGAAAAAGTGTCTTACCAAATATGCTTTTAATATATTAAATATAATTTTATTTCTAAATCAACCAAAAAAAAAAAAAAAAAAAAAAAAATACTTCAATTAATTTTATATCTAATATATTGTTTAGATTACATCAATAAGAAGAAAAAATTACTCATTTTAAAAATATTCTCATTTCAAGAATTGGCCTTGGCAAATTCAAAATTCAATTAAATTACAATTACATGGCAATGAAGATCATGACCAAAATTTTGAACAATTTAAACCATTGACAATTAAAAAATAAAGCATTTTGAAAATTCTTCATATAAAACCAAAATAAATTTAAAAAAAGCAAAACAAGCGTGCCAAAAATGATTTAAGAGTGTTAAAAAATTATAAAGACAATTAAACTGCAGCCAATAAAATTGGCTAGAACTAACAAACAAGGTTGATTAAAGCCAAAAAAGAAAAACAACAACAACCTTAAGACCAAAAATTAAATAAAAAACATTTTTCCATGAAAAATCCAAGATTTTTATGGTTTTTAAATTTTCAAAATTATTGTCAAAGCCAATGCTAAAGAGGTTTTGTAAAAATAAATAAATAAATAAATAAACTAAAGGTTTTTTTCTAATACTTAAACAAAATGTTTTCAGTTTTGCTGTATTCAATATTTTTATTAACACCTTAAGAAATTATTATTAATAACAAATTTTATTAAATTGAATTTCTATTAAAATTAAAGTTCCATTTTTATATATTATATCTGTGGATTTAATAAACTACATTTCCGGTTTATGCGTTGAGAAAAAAAAAAAAAAAAAGTTCATTAAACCTTTAAAACCTTGTAAATAACTAGCCATTAATGTAAACTTTTAATGTAAACTTTTAATGTAAACTTTTAATTAAAACTATGTATGTTAAATTGTTATTAAAGTTTGTTTATGTTTTATTAACAACTATAATTATTGCCATGTAAATGAATCATAAAAATTACATAAAAAAATATCCACTAAAATATTTTTAAAATGTTTTACATTTGTTTTTATATATTTTTTTTATTCAATTTTAATAAAATATATCTCATGTAAATTGTTACTAATAAAATAATTTCAGTTACATTATACATTAATTATAATTGTTGTCATTTTTTTTTTTTATATTACAAATCTTGAGTAAACATTTTATTTTTATTTTGGTTTCCGTTTATTTTTTTTTTTTTTTTTTTTTTAATTACACTGGTCAACAAAATTGCAAAAAATTTATAACGCAAATAATTCTGCAAAATTCTTATTCTTTAGACTTGATATAGTATAGAAAGTCAAATGAAATTTTTCCATAACGTTACACTTTTAAACCATTGACGACCAAATAAAATATATTTCTCTGAGGAGTATTTAGGTTACACTGGTGCATATTCCTATAAATGCATTTAAAATGTTTGTTTTTATTTAAGGTATATTTTTTACTCTTAATCAAAAACAATAATAAATAATAAAAACATTGACTCACGATATAACTGAACTTTTTTATGTAAGAAATATTTTTTTTTTTTTGCTTTTGTTGTCTGCCAAAGGAACAATATGAAAATTTGGTATCGCACGAAAGGCTTTTGGGACACGCTTTTAATGACGTAACAAAAATTTGGGGCCAGGTCCAAATCAGTTCAAAATTTTTCTCAAAAATTTTGGATATTTAAATTTTTACACATAAATGTTAAAAAAAAACAAGAAATAAGACCAAAATTATAATTTTTCTTTCTTTAATTTGTGTAAAAAAAAAAATAATAATAATAATTGTTCAACATTGTCAAATTTTAAATATATTAAACATATATTGCTGTAAACTGATTTTTATACTGTTCACATATAAAAGGAATTTTGCATTTTGCATATCTCTTCTCTATTCAGCTCCTTAACACAGATGCTCTGAAACGCTCTTCCTAAGTCATATGTCTAAGGAGTTTTCGGCGACCCTTTATGGTACAAATTTCCAATGCCATGGTTAATTTTTGATAAGAGATGATTCCAATATATTTATACATTTAAGTTTCTGATAACAACATCTCTGTTTACTTAAAATATTTTTGTTTTAATTGGTAAATTTCATCAGTTTAAAGAATGCCCAAAGGAACTTTTTTTACAAACTAGGAAAAAATTCAAATTTAATTTTTTCATGATCAAGGCTGCTCTAACAGAGAAATTCGATAAAAACTAACCATTCGGAAGGAGTTATTCGAGGCCTTCTTAAGAAAAGGCATAAATACGGAGTGCGAAAATCAACAAAAGGTAATCAAAAATTAACAAAAAGGCAAATTAATAAAATAAAAGAAGAAGATTTTTTCTTTTGTTGACTTTATTATCTAAATTTAGATTTCTATTTCTTTAAACTTTTTCTAACAGTGCGATTTTAAAATTTTTTTTTTTAGATCTACGTTTATGTGTTAATTATATCAAATATAAATTTCCCTTCTACACCCACTCCATACAATTCATTTTTACATGGTTATATGAGGGTTAATTTAGAAATTCTTGATTTTTACAAATTTAGAGACTTCTATGGGCTATGTGTGGCACCATATAATACATTTTTGTAGTACCATTTCTTGTCTATAAAACGTCAATTTCTAATTTGCTCTACCAATTACCTAGAAAATTATATAACCTAAAAACTAATCATGGAAGGATATTTTCTTTGGTCGTCAATGGGTTAAATATGTGACGTGATGGACAAAAACCGCAATGTTCTTGGTAAATGGAATGACAATACCTACAATATCAAGAACACATTTTTCACGATATTTTTTTTTAGTGTTGATCTGTGTTATTGTTTGTTTGAAAAAAAAGCGTAAAAAATCTATTTAGAATTAACCTTGACTTAAAAATAATTATTGTTGTTGCTGTAGTTGTTGTCTTTATTATAACAGAACATTTTATACTTTTGAAAAAAAAAAAATTATATATATATATATATATATATATATATATATATATATATAGAGAGAGAGAGAGATAGAGGGAATAAGTGTGTTTGGTTTATTAAAGTAGATGTAACTCCGGACCACTCTAGGCCACAATTTTTTTGGCAAAAAGTGCAATTCAAGTAGAAAGAAAAATATGTGTACAGTTTTGTAATATAGAAACTTCAGGTTTTATGCCTATAATTTTCTATATTATGTAGCTTACCGTTTTCTAGTAGCATATAGCATATTTTTGCTGAAATTGTTTATTTATTATAAATAGTGTATATAATTCAAAAATGCACAAAAATATGTTCGAAAATGGTCTCAGCTAAAAGAGTCGATATAGATATCTCAATAAAATAAAAAGTCATGAAATTTTTAAGCAATTTATTACAAATTAGCAATCCTTTTGTCAAAAATAGCAATCTTTTTGTCAAAATTATGAATTTTCAAAGCCTTGTGCCAAGCGATATTTTCATAGTAATAATTCTGTTGGATTGCCCGAGGTCTAAAAGGCCCTCCAAACCTCATTTACTGCTACCGTAAAAATATAAACAAATATAAACAAATATAAAAAATAAAAATACGTATTGTTGTGTTAATTTTTGATCATTTCAGATCAAAAAAGGAAAAAAATGACAACAACTTGTTATATTTTTATATTAATGTATATTATCAATTTATAAAATGTCAATTACTATTATTTGCATAAAATATTAAAAATTAAAAATAGCGAATCTATTATTCTGAAAATAAATATTTTAGTTAACATAAAAACAAATTTAAAATGTATAAAACTCTTCATACTCGTTAGTAGCAAATACACAAATATATGCATATACATGTATTTTCTGGCATATGAATACAATATTGCTATACATAGAAAAAAGCCACCAATCATCAAATATTAGTAAATAATTCATTCAATTAAAAAGTTTTTTTAAATTTGCACCTCTCACCAAAATGATTATATCAATTACTAGAAACTGTAAAAAGTTTAAAAAAATTTTTCAATTAAAAAATTTATCAAATCAATCAAATATATAATTGAATGAATTAAAAAATTTAAATGAAAAATAAAATGCTATTTGAATTTTATTTTTATTTTATATTTACTTGTACATATTTATTAAATTTAGATGCAAAATGAAATAACTGTGTTAATTGAAAAATATGCGGTAATAATTTTTTCTGTGTATAGAGCTTTTACCTATATATAATACATCGTATTGCTTCCGCCTTTTCGAATTCTGAAAATCAAAAACCAATACGTATACAGTCAAATTAAAAAATCCGTCATTTTGAATTTCTTATTTTTTTACTGCAGAATCGTGATCACCGTGTCCCCAAAAACCTTATATTTTCTATGTACACTAAGTATTTTAATTATGACCAAAATTTATGGATAGTGGGCCACTTTAATCCGCTATATTACTTCAAAACAAATTCGTGATCAGGGACCACAAATCTCTCAAATCTAATTATTTAAAATTTATTCAAATATTAAAAAAAATTTTTGGCCGTCATATTGGATCCGCCACTTTAAATTTTTATTTTATCATTATTTGCATCCATAAAAACTTTGTATGTGGTATATATTTTTTACTTTACCAAGTATTCTAATTGTGGGCAAAATTCAGGGATCATAACTCACTTTGAACCGCCCTATTGCTACAGACTTTCCGAATTCAGAAAATCAAAAATCATATTCGTATTCAGGGATCACAAATCTGTCAGATGAGATTATTTAAAATTTAGTCAAGTTATAAAATAAATTTGTTGACCGTCATATTGAAACTGCCATTTTGAATTTTGTTTTTTTTTATTGCAGAATCTTAACAAACGTTCTCAAAAACCTTATATCTGATATTTATTACGTAAACCAAGTATTCTTATTTAGGGCATGAAAACTATTAAGAAAATTTTATAGGAATAAGTAATCATAAATATTCCCATGGATTATTTCATCAATTACTAGAAAGTACTTCCGGAATCATTACTAGGTAATCAAAAATTAAAAAATACAAGAAGATATTGTTGCTTAAACTAGAACTAAAAGTTTTTAAAAGTAAACATTAAAATGGATTACTTAATCAACTTCTACGAAGTACTTCCCTAATCACTTCTAAGTAATGCAAATAGTAATAATTAAGAATTCAAAGTAAAGTATACAGGAAACTAACTTTGTTTAAATTTGAAGCAAAAGTTTTTAATAAATATTCGAAATTCAACAAATATTATTTTCTAAACAAAGGGTACCTTTCCAATGCCTTCTTTATCGTTTCACCATAAATACCACAAATTCTAATTAAAACATCAAACGTGTTTCCATAATACATCAACTGATAAGAATTAAAAACTTTTTTAACACCATATTTTTTATAGTTTATTTTTGTATAATTTATTTTATTCTTAACATTATTTCTTTGCATTTATTGTGTCAGGGATTTTAAACTAAAGTACTTGCTAACATTTTGAAATATGTTAGTAGATAAGTAAGTAAGTGTGAAATATTTCTGTTTTTTATGGTTTAAAACTATTTTTATTCGTTTATATATTTTTAATTCTTTAAAAGTGTTCTTGTGTCTTAAATTATATAATTTTTATTTTTTTATATTCTTATAAATAAATGGTGGGGGACTGGAGAACGTATAATTCAAACATGGACGTTGTGTATTGAGGCACCTACTAATGTTTGCAGACTTGAAGTTGAATTTTAGCAGGGCTTAAATGTATTTATTTCGATTTAGTAAGTACTTTAGTACCAGAACCAGTAATATAGATTAAAATGAATCATAACAGGCTTTACGCCTGAGTAATTAGCAATATCAAGCTTAAATTTATAACTATTTTGACTACATTTAGTTTTGTTTAATATTTGTTAAGTTTAAGACAATTACAATTATAATTACAATTATTTTATTTTTTGTTTTATGATAACAAATTGTATACGCATTTTATTAAGTTTAATATTAATACAGCTAAAATATGTGCTACATTTTGATGGTCTCCTAGTAAAAACAGGTTAAGGTAATTATAGCAAAAATATCATTGATTTTTTAAAAAGCTTTTGGATTATGCCAAATATCCATTTTCAAAAAAAAAAAAAAAAGATAACTGGTAAGTTGTATTTGTATCTTCAGGAAAAAACTGTTGGCCCAGCTGAATATCGAAATTGTGTGAAGAAATAAATGAATTGAGACCTACAAATAATTAGTCTAAGTAAATAAAGAAAAAGAAGTACATTAAACTCTTGTAATAATATTAAATATAACATACTCCAGTTATTTTATTTGAAGTTAAAAATTTGTTCTAATATCCAGCAGATATTTCCTTTCTTCTTGTTGTTCAAAGATCTGTTTCTTTTCAAATTTTTGTTGTTGTCTCTCTTTACCGCCAAGCAGACACAACAAAAGAAAAAATCCATTGCAACATGTTTAGGGTCCTTCTAACAGGACAGTACCTGAAGACGCTGCAACAGTGTTGAAAGAAAAAATGTTGTCCCACGTCCCTTTAGTAAACGTGGTCACCAAAACTGACTATTTTTTAATACATAAATCCTCGCTTTTATCCCCAAAATATTTTAATAGAAAATTTTTGATATTTTTCCAAATTTCCAACTAAAAGAAAATTTATCAAAAATTTTCCATAAAAATTTGGGTCATCAAATATTTCCTTAATGATTTCAACGCGAAATGAAAATATATCATCAGATTAATAGAATTTCCAAAGCAGTTTGCAAAGTTAGATCGAATTTCGATTTTATTAAACTTAAACTTCAGATATTTTGAAGAACTTTTTTCATTATATGTGATAATGTGATAATAAAAAAACATTTAATTCAGTAAATTTCAATGTAATCATTATGGGTACTTATTGTTTTATATAATGCGAAGCTTTTCATAGATATTATGTCAGAGTTTTATTGAATGCGCCACCTTTTTACGCCCACTTTTCATAATAAGGTTGTTTGAAATATCTGAGTATTATTCATGTATCCTTTGAAAAAAGTGGGCGAGGCATTTTTATTAATATTATATCCTATATTATAAACTTTAATCTAAATATACTATGATCATTTTTTAATATTTTCATCAAAATTTTTTACGACATTTGGCCCTTCGTATGACTCTTGACATATAGACTGTGCTAGATTTAAATAAAGAGCAACTCACCTCGTCTCTTTATACCCCCCACACCACCATAGATGGTTGGGGCATTATGCGTTTGTGCTGATGTTTGTAACACACTGAAAAAATCATCCAACACCCACTTTAAAGTATAATGAAATTTGGTACTTTCATGACACAAGGACGAAGCCTATTGAAATTGGTTATGATAGGTAAATTATTTAACCTAGTCCCCATACAAATGTCCTCCCTGAATAGGGGTTTAACGATCATAAATGCCTTAAATATAGCCATATTTTAGTGAAATTCGGTGTATGGAAGTTTTGTATAAGTATCAATCTTCATGACGAATTTCATGAAGATCGGTCCATAATTGACCATAGCTCCCATATAAACCCCTCTTCCGAAAATCTCTTTAATATGCATAAATCCCATACACATGTTAGTATAAAGTTTATATTTGACACAAATAAGTATTATATAAGTAGAAATCACAGTGACAAATTTTATGAGTATCGCTCTATAATTTACTATAGCTCGGGAATCACCCTAAAGTGCATAAATTCATATAGATGTTAAATTAACGTTAGTATTCGTATGTTTTATTTTACACTTAGTAAAAGTATCGGTCCACAATTGTCCACATATTTAACATATTCAAGAATTTGGTGTGGGATATCATATGATCGGACTTGACCGACTGTGTCTTTCTTACCTGTGTTTTAGTTGTTTCATTGAATCAGATAAAACTCTTCTACACACTTCTGTTTGACAAATTTTATTTAGCTCGAAAAAGATTTTTATAAAAATGGCCATAGGGGTGGCGTGACAATCAGTGTAATGAATGCTTCTATTTTCTTTCAAAAGAGATGAGAAACTTATGTGCAAAATTTCTTTAAATTTGTTTACTAAGAAGTAAAGTACATAAATTTGCTTTCCTCAAGGATATAAATATATGCCAAGTTTAAACATAATGTAAAATCAAATAAAGCAAATAACATCACAACAATAAGGTGTGACATCAAGTAAAATCTAGCAAAATCTATAGAAAATTTACTATAAATAGAAAATTTATCAAAAATGTTCTATAAAAAATTTATTAAATGATTTCTGTACTAATAAAATTCATTGAAAATTTCCTAGACAAATAAGATTTATCCAAAATTTTCTACAAAAAGAAAATTTATTGAAAATTTTCTATAATAAGAAAATTTATAAAACGAAAATTCATCGACAGTTTTCTATCAAATAAAATTTGTCAAAAATAACGTTTTTACAAAAGGAGTGTTTATTCTGTAAAAAAAAATCATCTACAAAAATAAAATTCAGCGAAAAGTTTTTATAAAAAGAAAAATTATCGAAATTTACTTAAAAAAGAAAATTTATCAAAAATTTTCTATACAAAAAATCATTAAAAGATTTCTTTACTAAGAAACTTCATTAAAAATTTCCTAACCAAAAAAAAAGCTTTGAAAATTTTCTATAAAAAGAAAATTCATTGAAAATTTTCTATAAAAAGGAAATTCATTGAACATTTTCTATAAAAAGAAGATTTACTGAAAATTTTCTATAAAAAGAAAAATCATTTAAAATTTTTTATAAAAAGAAAATTTGTCGAAAATTTTTTATAAAAAGTAAATTTATCGAAAATTTTCTATGAAAAGAAAATTTATTGAAAATTTTCTATAAAAATAAAATTTATTGAAAACTTTCTATGAAAAGAAAATTTATTGAAAATTTTCTATGAAAAGAAAATTTATTGAAAATTTTCTATAAAAATAAAATTTATTGAAAACTTTCTACAAAAAGAAAATTTATTGAAATCTTTCTATAAAAAGAAAATTTATAAAACGAAAATTCATCGAAAGTTTTCTATCAAATAAAATTTGTCAAAAATAACGTTTTTACAAAAAGAGTGTTTATTCTCTAAAAAACAAAACAACGAAAATTGTCTATAATAAGAAAATTTAACGTAAATCATCTACAAAAATAAAATTCAGCGAAAAGTTTTTATAAAAAGAAAAATTATCGAAATTTACTTAAAAAAGAAAATTTATCAAAAATTTTCTATAAAAAAAATCATTAAAAGATTTCTTTACTAAGAAACTTCATTAAAAATTTCCTAACCAAAAAAAAACTTTGAAAATTTTCTATAAAAAGAAAATTCATTGAAAATTTTCTATAAAAAGGAAATTCATTGAACATTTTCTATAAAAAGAAGATTTACTGAAAATTTTATATAAAAAGAAAAATCATTTAAAATTTTTTATAAAAAGAAAATTTGTCGAAAATTTTTTATAAAAAGTAAATTTATCGAAAATTTTCTATGAAAAGAAAATTTATTGAAAATTTTCTATAAAAATAAAATTTATTGAAAATTTTCTATAAAAATAAAATTTATTGAAAATTTTCTATGAAAAGAAAATTTATTGAAAGTTTTCTATGAAAAGAAAATTTATTGAAATAAAATTTGCCAAAAATAACGTTTTTACAAAAAGAGTGTTTATTCTGTAAAAAAAAAAAACAACGAAAATCGTCTATAATAAGAAAATTTAACGAAAATCATCTACCAAAATAAAATTCAGCGAAATTTTCAATAAATTTTATTTTTTCTGTAAAAATAAAATTTATTGAAAATTTTCTACAAAAATTAAATTTATTGAAAATTTTCAATAAAAAGAAAATGTATCGAAAATTTTTTATAAAAATAAAGTTTATCGAAAATTATCTACAAAAAGAAAATTTTCGAAATTTGTTTATAAAATTAAAATTTATCGAAAATAAAGTTTATACAAAAAGTAAGTTTATCCTATAAAAAGAAAACAACGAAAATCGTCTATGAAAATAAAATTCTGCGAAAAATTTGTATAAAAGAAAAATTCATTGAAATTTTCCTTTAAAAGAAAAACTAATTGAAAATTTTCTTTTAAAAGAAAATTTATAGAAAAATTTCCCATAAAATGAAAATATATTGAATGTTTCCTATAAAAAGAAAACTCATTGAAAATTTTCTAAACAAAAAAATTTATTGAAAATTTTCTATGAAATGAACAATTATTTAAAATTTTCTTTGGAATTAAAATTTATTGAAAATTCCTATAAAAACAAAAACTTTTTGAAAATTTTCTATTCAAAGAAAATTTATTCAAAATTTTCTATTAAAAGAAAATTTGTTTAAAATTTTCTATAAGAAGAAAATTTGTTGATATTTTCTATGAGAAGAAAATTTATTGGAAATTTTCTATTGAAAATTTTTTTCTTAATTGTTTATAAAAATTAAATTTATTGAAAATTTTCTTTAAAAGCAATTTTATCGAACCATTTCTTCAAAAATTTAAATTTATTGATTTATTTTCATAGAAAACTATAAAAAGAAATTTTAGTGAATAATAGACTGTCAAAAAAGTGCATTAGAGCGTCATGTTTGGATTGTAAGAAATCATAATAAGAAAAAGCAGAATTAGTGCTAATGAGGACAATAATGATCCTTCGAACCGGATTTCTTGCCGACGATAAGTTTTCTAGCCTACCACAAACCTCTAAAGAGGCAAAATCCATTTATAGGTCATAAACTCTTTTAGTTGAAATATCAAGTTTTTATGTTTAAATTTAAGTACACTAGCTGAGAATTATTACAATAGATACATATGTGAGTCACTTGAGATTTTCTCATAAATCAAGAAGTGTTTCCAAAATTCGTTGCCAAATTGACATTAGTGTCAAATAATTATTTAACTAAATATACTGAAAAAATTATAATTACTTTAAACCCACTCAATTCTAATTATTTTTATTAAAATTCATAAAATTTTTTTCTAAGCTTTAAATTAATTACCAGCAATTAAAACATAAAAATATATAAATATTTCAACAAATCTGTAAAGATAAGAGAGCCTGAATAAATAATACTTGCCAGCAGTATTAAAAACATTAATTAAATTAATTAAATTTAATTGAGTCTTAAATAAAAATTAAAGCAAATAGATGAGAACTCGACCAGTTTAATATTTACAATAAATAAATTCTTAAACTATTTATGTGCATATTCTAAATTCTTAAATCAATAAAGTGAACATCTGTTAAATGTTAAAATTCTCGACCTGGTGTTTAAGCTAAAAATTTTTAATATTTTTTTTTGTAATTTGTTTAACATTTAATAGCTTAAAGTATTGTTTTTAAATTTTCAGTATGTTTAATTAATTATAGTGTTTAAATAAAATATTTATTATATGCAATTTTTAAATAACTCCCCTTAGAGAAATATGTAAGTGTTACTATTTGTCAGAGATTGACAATTGTGTAGCAGAAATTTTTTATGAATTTTTTTTATTAACAAATATATAAGTAAGTCGTACACAGGTGTATATTTTTTTATATATATAATAATTTAATATTCCATTTCCACTTCCAGTTTTTTGTATTGTTGTAAAGAAATTCAAATTAGACCACATTCTCTAGAAAATTAAAAAAAAAAATACATTTCATATATTTATATAAAAGACCATAAACTCGTACATTTAAACTTTTAAGTATTCAAGAAAGTGAATTTAATTTTTAATTAAGTACGAGTATTATCTAATACCAGATTAAATTGAATGTCTTGTCGTTTTTTTTAAGGGTGGGCTGTAAGCTTATTTCCATATGGCTTAAAATTGTTACTAAGTAACCAATAAACCAACAAAATAAAACACAATTTGCTATAAATGTTGCACAATAATTTTAAACCACATAAAAAGTAACATTTTATTTTGCTTTTAGTCAGTTGCAATTTAGAACACGAGTACTTTGAATTAGAATATAAACAACTGTAGAATTGTAATTTAATTTATGTTAAAAAGGAACAGGTGTCAAAATGGTTACGTGGATAAGAGTAACTTATAAAGCAGAAATCAACTATTACAATTGGGTTACTTGAAGCTGGTTAAGAGAATAATATTGATCAAACTTCTGCTATATATCCTGATTAAAAGCTTATGGATTAAGAAGTGATTCTTTTAAAACAAGAGAAGCCATCGATAATGTTAAATATGGAGACTTAAAATCAAAAACCGGCGTCCATAGCACTCTAGAGCCGAGTGTTTTCGGTATTTTCACATACACAGCATGAATGTTAAAGAAGCTAAACAATTGAGAGCGAATGAAAAACAAGAAATCATATAGTTTTTTTCTAACTTTCAACAAGTCAGGTTCATGTCGCATGGTTAAGCAAAAACAAAGACAAAACACATAACATCGAAAAAAAATTATTATTTTTTTGTATAATATATATTACAAACACATTCGCAACAAAGACCATAAACAAACCAAATACACTAACACATTGAAATTTTTACATTCTCTCTTTGTGCCTATCGTTGCTTTAGACCAGTGCTAGGCAGTGTTGCCATAACTTCTTTACAAAAAAAAAATTCTAAATGAATGTTAAAAAAGTATATTATTAAAAAAAAAATGCTAAATTTCTCATAAAAGTAAACAATATTCGTAAACTTTCTTTTATACTAAAGACTTTGATCCTGACTATCTCACCGTTAGGTTCACTTTTTTTTTATACATTTTTGAAGTGACCAAAAATTGCGAAACTACCCCAATTCGCAAGCGGGCAGAATCGCTTAGTCTTAGTCTGGCGAATGCATCCCAGCAAGATTCTAATGGACCAATGATAATTTTTTCACACTGTCAATTTTTGCTCATTACTATCAAGTTTATAACTCTGAACAAAATATTTATTAAATCCCAAAAACTAAGAAAGTTATCACAGAAAATACCCACAGTAAATTATTTGGTAGAGTATTGAAAAAACAATTAATCACATCTATCTCCGATCAAATGTAAATTGAAAATATCATCATTTGATGATTGAAAGGTCTGTAATAAAGGAAAAGAAAATCAGATGTGTCCCTACCTTTCAATTCAGAATCAGTTTCTGCCATCGTCTGTCCATCCATGTGAAACTAGTTACCGAACTTAATATTGTAATTTAGAGATAACTTGATTATTTTACAGGAAATTATGACTTATTAAACATTTTGTATGTTTTTTTTTCTTTTTATTATTCAACAATTTATAAAATACTTTTTTAATAAAATCAAAAAGTTAAAATTATGTTTTCAGGAACATTCATGTACGTGATGGAAATCGACCGTTTTCAAATCGAACGGTATGAAAAGTTGTGATGAATTTCGATCGATTGAAAACCAATGAAATATTTTTATTTTTTATTTATTTTATAATTACAATACAATTACAAATTATATTCTAATTCTAACCGAGCAGAGTAACGAAGACCTTAGCTCGTTGTAGTGAAACAGACCAGAGTCTTTGGTGGGAATCGAACCCACAACCCCCAGACTGACAGACTAGCTCACTACCAACTAGGCCATCGGGGCACCCGACCAAGGAAATAATTTTCGTGGAACACTTAAAATTTTATGATAAATTGTGATAAAAAAAACTTTGAGTGAAAAAATAAATACATCACAAATTTTTCGATTTCAATTCGTTTCTTTTTCGAAATTAATTTCCATCACATAACCGATATTTTATAAATTCAAATACATATGAATATTTAGTAAAAACTGTTATCATTCAAAACTTATTTTTCATAAAATGAGCTAGTGATACTAAATTTACCGGAAGGTTCTCATAATTTTTTGCAAGTTCATAATAGAAAGTTAAATTTTTCTTCAAAAATTTATGAATTTCGATTTCTAATTTTAAGAACAACTAATATACTAAAATAATACGAGTAATAATAAATTTTATGGAATTACTAAAACAATTATTAGAATTATTTTTTTATTTGCTTCATTAACCATAGAAACTATTTATAAACATAATTTTAGGAAATTCTTATAAAAGCGAAAAATCACCCAAAAACTTAAAAATGCTTAATCAAAAAGGAATTATAGTTTAAAAATGTCGAAAAATTGCTTCAAAATATTAGTTAATTTTTCATATGAAATATATCTCTCATTTTTATTAAAATTTTTTGGGCCATTTTTCATTTGGGTCATTTTTGCTGACAGCTGTTATATGTTTTATTTATAAATTTATTAAAATATCTTTAAAAAGATGTAAAAAACTAATGAGAATGGGAAAAAAGTTTTTAAATTAAAGAAAAAATTTTAAGGCCAGAAAAAAATCTTATTTTTTGGGAAATTCAGCCTTTTTTGACCTTCCTTTAAGAAGAATTTTGCAACTTTTTTCCTCGGAAATATTTTTAATTTCGAGACTTACAAAGCTCAAAATCATTTAGTCTTATTTTAAATGTCGTTATAGAAGTACTACCTTCTTGTCTTTTTTTAAAATTAAATTTTAGACTCTTTTGTAATAGCATTGCACTTAAGAGAGCATATTTAGTTATTTATCTATTTATGTAGGAGTATTTGCCTTCTCGCTTCCTTTTGGAATGACACGCCGCATAAAAAGGTAATAGTGTTGGAATGCCTCGTGGATCCTAAATAAAGCATTTTAGAAAATCTCTTTAGCCCTTCTTTTTCCGGCTGGAAATTGTACTTTGTGTCTCTGTTCGGTCGCATTAAAGCAGAGTTTGTGGACTATAATTAGAATCCAGCAGAATGAATTTAATTTTTTTACTTTTTAATTTTTCACTAAATTTTTAAGAAATTTGGGTTGTACTTCCTTAGAAGAGAAATTATTTTCAATTTTCTGCTGTGATTTACTTTTTAAAAGATTTTTTAACATGGGTCCAGGTTTTTTGTTATTTAAATAGGTAGTAATTAAAAAAATCCTCCATTAAAATATTGCAAAACTTAAATTCTCTATTACTTGTTATTTATCTCTAAAAACAATACAAAAAAAAAAAAAACTTAAGAAGAAAGTACACAAATCTTTATTCGATTATAAATACAACAATCATACTTTATTTACGCTTCCATTCAGAAATAAAAAAAAAAAAAAGAAAATACTCTTAAAAAAATTAAATAAATATTTAAATTTAATTTTAAACTCATAGAAATGACTCATCACATTTAAAGTATTTTTTCTATTCACGCTATTCATCATAAACTTTTTTTAAAGATATTAAAAAAATATATATTTTTTATTATTTACAATTTGTTAATAGGTAAACAATGGATCCTTAGCCAGATATGGGCAGCAATTTTTTATTAAGTATTTACATGATTTCTAATAAGAAAAAAATATTTTATAAACAGTTAGTGACTCCCAGCTCTGTTTATAAACAGTTAGTAAATTATTATAAATAATAATACTTATTTAATACGTACTTAATTATAAACATTTTAGTGTTTATTTAACTTAAAATTTATAAATATTGACAAAACTAAAATATATTTATTTTCCCAAAAAAAAATCTTATTTAAGACAAGATTTGAGTTTAATGGTGATGCAAATAGCACACAAATTGCCAGGTTATCACACACACGTATCACGGATATCCGAAATTAACAATCAACAACACCAAATATCCATTGGTGAGTAGTGCGCAGAAGGTTCCGGTAATTTCCAAAAACGAATAAACTAAAAAGGTACATAAAT
Organism: Protocalliphora azurea; assembly: GCA_932274085.1. Taxonomy (NCBI): domain Eukaryota; kingdom Metazoa; phylum Arthropoda; class Insecta; order Diptera; family Calliphoridae; genus Protocalliphora; species Protocalliphora azurea. Next base: position 145,598,214 of record OW026522.1, on the reverse strand, counting down.
ACTACGAAAAAATTCATTGATTTAACGAATTTGTTCCCTAATTTTGCAGGTACATTGAAACAATGTATTTCCATACATTATCATTTATACAAATTCATTGATTCAATTTTTTTTTTGTATTTTGTTTTAATGAACATGTTCGCTGAACTAAATAAATAATTTCAATGAACATAACGTTAAATTAAAAATCTAGTGCCTTTATATTAGTGAAAATATACGTTGTTCCAACAAAACTATACATTGAAATTTTTCAATGAACTGTTACATTAACTTAAAGAACCTGTAACTTGATTTCAATGAATTTATTCGTTGATCCAATGAACCTATACGTTGAAAATGTACCACAATATTAGGCCGGTTTTGTAGATTTGGTACCCATTTTAACAAAAATTTAATTATATTACATTCAGTTAAAATAGGCATAAACTAAATAAAATTCTCTATATATAATTAATATAGATGCTTTAAATATAATTCAATATTTATAGTAAATTTGACTAAATAATCTAGAAATAATCAGATAATAACTTATAGATGTAATGGTGAACTTCCCGTGCGCTGTTTCCAACAAACATAGAATCATCCTGAGAGTATTGCTCAGCAATTCCATATAAGCCCACTTTCGGGAATCACCCTAAAGTGCATAAATTCATATAAATTTTAGTATTAACATACGAGTAATATTCTGTATATTTTATTTTACACTTAGTAAAAGTATCAGTCCACAATTGTCCACATGTCTAATATAAGATCCCTACACGAATTTTGATTTACATACACAATGGTGTGGCGTATCATATGGTCGGGCTTAACTTACTATATCTTTCTTAATTGTTTATAGATTTAGAGTTGTTATTATTAAACTCATTGTTTTATTTGTTTCAAGAGAAATGTACGTAGTGCGTTTTTTAAATAAATTTATATTTGTTTCTACTGGTTTTTCTGTTAAATTTACTTACATAATTTTTTGAGTGTAATTATTGAAAATTTATAAATTTAATGAAAATTCTTTATTTATAACTGTAGAAACACTGATATCACAGAAAAACAATTTCCACAATTATGCAGTTAGTTCACTGAATCAATTTTTACCTAGTTAAAATAAATTTAAACATTTGACTGTCAGTACTATACTTAATTTATAGTTCGGAATAAAATATTGGTATTTGGAATTAAATTTTTGTTTGTATTAGTATAATTCAAATATTTGCGATATTATGAGTTGCAATAATCTATAAAATAAGTAATTCTGTACCCACAACCGATATGTTTATTAATAAAAAAAACTATTTTCTTTTTGACATTTAAAAAAATAATCAAATTAAAACATTTTATTTCATAAAAATAACGTATACATTTTCGCAAAAAATATCATCTTGAGTTTTTTAAAGGTTAGCATTTTATGTACATATAAATACTCTTCATTAGTAATAATATCAAATTAATCAGTTGATCCAAAGTTGAATTCGCTGATCAACCAGCTACATATTACTAAAACCCAGGACAGTTACTTGGCGCTTTTCCAATGGATCGGAACAATGGTAAGAAATAAAGTTCAGGATATAAATACTTTTTCATATTTTAACCAACATCACTATTTCTCGATTACATTCGACATATACCTGCTGACCTGGAAAAGTGCATAGTTTTTTAACACTTTAATTGTATCAGAAAGATGTATGATGGAAAAATGCTGAAAAGGGTTTTTACAATATATACGATAAAGATAGCAATTGAAATTGGAATGTGTTTTTACCTAAGGTAGGGGGTAGACATATAAAAAAATTAAAACTATAATATATACATATAATTATACGTATGTATGTATATATATATACATATACATATATACAGTGTTGGACAATACACATTGGACTAGATGCGTACGTCAATGAAAGAAATCTATGAAATTAGCAATAATATGTAGCAAAAATTGATTTAAAAAATTATTGGAAAAAGAGAACAATTTGGTCTTCATAAATTATTCGAAGTTAAAAATTTATTATACGAAAAACCAAAAAGTAGAAAGATATTAATAATTTGTGACAATCCTATTTTTTCAAGCACTTTGCTTTGCATCTTTTTGGCATGGAAGCAATAAGGTTATCTATTGTCTTTTTTATCTATTGTATTCCAAGCATCTGCTGTGGCCTCGAATAGCTTATTTTTATCTCCACCCAGTCCCTCGCCATTTATCCTCTTTAATCTAAGATCTCTTCCGCTCGAATCTGATCTTTGATGCAACTAACAGTGTGCTTGGGATCGTTATCTTGTTGGAATTGCCATGAAAGGGGCATATTCCACTCAGCGCAGGGCTACATGATATTTTTCAAGATGTCTTGGTATGTGAACCTATCCACGATTCTGTTTATTTTATAGAGGGGCACAACGCAGTTCAAAGAGTCCAATCTGGTCTACGTATTCGAATATTTCCATCAGAATGTTTTAAATTAAATTTCGATTCGTCCGAAAATAAAACTGTTTTCCATTTTCTAACGGACCAGTTGATGTGCTCTTTAGCAACTTTTATGAGAGCGATTCGATTTTAATTATTATAAAGCTGACTGTTTCTTTTTGGGATAAATCATTATAAAAATTTTTAATTATCAACTTTTTAAATTCTGCGTTGTATTTTGTTCAAACTATTTTTTTAACGATCCTTAAGCCTTGTTCAGACCGGCGCGAAATTACGAAATTTCATGCCGAAATTACGAATGAAATCTAGAGTGTTCATACTGGGGTGGATGACATTTGGTGTAATTTCGTGAACAGCTGATACTTATTGTTTACATTTTAAGTTGTTATAGGGGTAAATAAAATATTTTGAAATGGAAACAATTACTTACTAAATTGGTAATTATTAATTTGCAATAATTAAAAATGTAAAAAGGATAGGTTTCATTTTGCAAAATCACTTTAATAATTAATTTTAAGATTTGTGTTTAAATTTAAGATCAGCTTTGAAATGTTTTTTTTCACGGTTGAAACATGCAGTACATAGTTGAAAAAAAGTATTTTTTCCAACCATGTACAGAGTTGCACGGAAATAGACATCGTAATTTCAATGTAATTTCGCCGAAATTACACAAAATTATGTAATTTCGCAAGTGTCAAAATGTATGGGAAATTACGTAATTTCAACTTGATTTCGGCCGAAATCACGAAAGTACGTAATTTCGCGTCAGTCTGAATGCCCTATTAAAATAAACTCTAATATACTAATTATTCACTACAAATTTCTTCTTCTTAATACTATTACTGAACAAACGTCAACTTATTTTATAAATATTATTTATTCTCAATATTAGTTACTTAGGTACCACTTTGCAATTATAACGGAACATATACAGTACGATTTTGAGAACAATTTAATGAATCCAATATGTTTTGTCACATGCTTTTTTTACAGTCACAACATCAATTGTCTGTCATCGATATGGGAAGGTAAAACAACAATAAAGTGCCAATTGATATTTTTTTTTTGCTTACGTCATGACTTTCAATACTTATTATTGAAAAATATGATTACAGAGTTGTTTATATTGGCAATCTAAATCAATATTTGCGAAAAATCGGTTATTTTTTCCAGCCTAATATGTATTGTCTAACACTGTATATACTTATATATACATATGTACATAAATACCATATACAATTGTAGGTGGGTAATAATATTATGTGTTTGTGCCCTGCCAAAAGTTTCTATCAAAATTTGAACTAAAACGTTAGCTCATGTAGTTAATAGCTGTCGAATATGATATCATTTTCTTATCGAGAAAGAATCACCGTTCGGGAAGAAATAGGCCGCATTTCTAATACTTTTTACATGTCACTATTTAGTGCATTTTTTGATGTCGAAATACTATCATTTAAAAGTGTAAAAAACTACATCAGGAAACTATCGAAATATAATCGCTTTGTATTTAATTCTAATTGATCTAAATACTTAACAAAAAATCGCTAATTAAAAATGAACAAATTTTTATATTAACACATTTTTTATTCAACACTGTACTATAAACAACAACATTGACCACTTTAAAAGTTATACATTTACTGAGCGAAATTATGTTGTGCTTGTTTTTTTTTTTTTTTTTTTTTTTTTTTTTTCTTTGCTCTAGAATGTAAATAATCACCCAAAACAAGTTTTTTAGACCAAAGTTCGATAATAATGTGTTTTGTTACTGTAAATTTATGTATTTTCTACTTTTGAATATCCAAGAGTGTCAAAAAAGATACTTTTTAGTGGATGGATGAGAAAACACTCTTCCAAATGCTGGCAGGGTGCACACACACACTCATAAATATTAAATTCACGACGGGTAGCAACGATATTACCAGCTTAAAAAAACCATCATTTGTTTACAAAAGTTGACAAAGGAAAATTTTAAAGGCATTGCCATAAATTTGATCTGACAATGCTGTAAGACATGGCTGCGCAGCAAAGTTGAATATGTTTCAATTTTTTTTATATGGCGTGGGCTTCCACTATAAGAGTCACACCCTTAGTTGATTTAACGATGTTTACGATTTCTATTTTAATTACAACAGAAGTTCTGTTCTTTCTTGTAATCAAAATACTAAGTTTGCAATTGATATTTTGGTCCAAGGAAGAACTCTATTGAATATTTTCCCACAGAATATGGTTTAGTATCATATATGCCTTAAGAAGCTGTATAAATTACTCTAACAAAGTTTATATAGACTTGTCCACAATTGGTCATGGCTTCTATAAAGGGTTCACTTCTAAAAATAAATTGAACAATTATCAACACTAGTATTGAAAAAAACATTCGCACAAAAATTTTCAACAAAAAATAAGAAAAATATAAAATCGCTCGTAAAGATAACTTATCACCAAATCCAGAATGGTATCTATATGATATTAAAAGGTCGATTATGTTGTGATTCATCAATAAAAGTATATGTATAATAAAAAAAATTTTAAATATTTTCTTTTATTCGGCGGGCCTAATGGGTATATTTTATAGACAAATTAATATAATACCAACCGAATTTCATTTTTGAAACGGTTCCAACCACCCTAATTTACCATAGTCTCAATAGAATTTTATAACAGTAGTCGCAACCGACAAAACTCGATTGGTAAAAAATTCGTTTGTAACAAATCTGTTTCACAATATATCAGCCGGTAATGTCGTTAATCTCTTTCATTCATGCTTAGACATATAAATTTGTTTTTTAAAAACGATTTTATTTCTTCTTCTTTTCAGAGATGGAATTCTTTCATTAATGTAGGTTTTTAAGAAATTCAATAAAATCGAATTAAATAGTTGTTTTTAAGGAAATGTCTACAGATATAAGTCCAAGTTGAAATTATTTGTTTGCTATTTACGTGCTAATGAACCAAAACAATTTCTTTTCACTGCTTTATTGCAAATTTTGAAAAAAAAAATATTTCATCGTCAGTTGTAAAAATTCCCTTAAACTCCAACACATATTTATTTAAAAGTTTTTGGCCTTAATACTTTCGGTATTTTATTCTAATGCATAATTTATAATTTTATGTAATATTCTTACCAAATTTCACCAAATAAATGTTTTCATAAAAAATAAAAAAAATTTTAATGAATAAAATATTTTTTAGAACTTATCTTGATAAAATGTTCGCTTAAATCGCGTTTGATCAGTATCCATACAGTTCTGGTTGGAGAATAACTGCCAAATGATTGTTAAACATCGCTGGAATAACTGTTATGCACGTTATACCTAAAAATGAAGAAATGAAATAAGAAAATTTTAGCAAAAAAATTAAATATAGAATTTTTTTTTTTTTAAATAACACAGAAAAACAAACGATGTATTTCATTACAAAATTTAAGGATCCAAACAAAAAATTTTCGATTTCCAGCTCTTAAAAAATTTTGTCTTTGTACTTTTTAAAACGTATTTTAAATTAAAAATGTTGTTGTATTTTTGCCCCTTTTGGTATTGCAGTATTCCTGATGTTATATATTGGGTGATCAATTTCGAGGTTCCCTACTTTTTTAAAGAAAAAAACACAGAAAATTCAAATTTAATGGGGAATGTTTATTATCATTTGAAAGAACATTCTTTGGCATTTATTTATTGAAGATTATGTCTATCAAATGTTGGCCGTTGCTACGACGCAGATGGTCCATCCGTTAAGTCCAATTTTCGATGACTCGTTCGAGCATTTAGACTGGTAAATGGCGAATGACATGCGTGATGTTTTCCTCCAAGGCCTGAATCGAAGCGGATTTGTCCGCATAAACTTTAGACTTTACATATCCCCAAAGGAAAAAGTCTAACGGTGTGATACCACACGATCTTGGTGGCCAATCGGCCGGCCCAAAACGTGAAATTATGTGCTCACCGAAGTGTTCTCTCAATAAATCCAAAATCAAATCAATTTCAGGCATTAAATAGTCGGTTATCATGGCACGATAACGGTCGCCATTGATGGTTACGTTCGCACCGGCATTATTTTTAAAGAAATATGGACCGATGATTCCACCGGCCCACAAACCACACCAAACCGTTGTTTTTTCCGGATGAAGTGGCAGTTCTTGAATCTCTTCAGGTTTCTCTTCGTCCCAAATGTGGCAATTTTGTTTGTTTACATACAAATTTGCGTAGAAAACGTGGAACTTTTCAAGAGCCCATAGAGCGAAGCGATGTCGCTTGGTAAGGTCGAGCGGCTTCAGTTGTTGCACAATCTGTATTTTGTTCGCTTTCAATTTAAGATCTCGACGTAAAATGCGCCAAGTCGTTCAATACGTCAGTCCGAGTTGCTGCGAACGGTGCCGAAACGACTCTCCACGGTCTTCGTGTACACTCTCAGCTACGGCCGCTATATTTTCTTCACAGACTGCTGGACGTGGTCTTTTCGATCGAATATTATCCAATAATGAATGCTGGGTCTCAAAATGGTTGATGGTGTTGCGAATAGTACGCTCAGTAGGCAGATTATGTTGACCATAAGTTGAGCGAAGTGCACGAAACACATTCCTCACAGAACGTGAATTTTCGTAATAAAGTTGAACGATTTATAAATGTTGTTCAGGCGTAAGTCTTTCCATTATGAAATGCCAAACAATACTAAACAAAAATAACATGACAGCATGACACGACTTACACGTGATCTGTCAAAAAAAGGCTATTGAAAAAAGTATATCTATTTGAATCACCCTTTAATTGCAAATTAATACTAACATTATATCCAAGTCAAAAATTTACACTTACCAATACTTTATTAATCTTTTCACGTTCGTCTTGTTTTGACATGACCTTTGACACTTAACATTATTTAACCCAATTAACTAATTTGTTAGTCAAAACTATCTTAAAATTAAAAAAAAAAAATTATCAAAATAATTTTTCGGTTGCTATTTTATTCCTCAAGATGAGATTTAAAATTTTTTTATCAATTCAGTTAAATATTTTGTTAAATATCTTTTAATTTTCGATAAAAAAAAATTTTTGGTAAAATTAATTTTAAACTGATTAATTTTTTTCAAGTGAAATTATCGATTGCTTTTTATTTAGCACAATAAATTGTTTGACTAAATTTTTTTTTTATCAATTACTCTATATTTTTAATCAAATACATTTTTATATTGATAAAACAAAATTGTTGGCAATTTTGAATTTCTTTTTTTTTTTTTTGTGTATATAAATTAATATGTATTATTAAGTAAAATATTTCAAAATATTTCAACAGGAGTTGGTAAAATATTTTTCCTAATAACATGATTGTGAATAAATTCAACATTTATGCATCGCTTATAATTTAAAAAAACTGCAGTTTGATCGTTTTCCAACTTTTAAGATTTTTTGAAAAACTAAAATGATTAAACTTAAGCCAGGTTAACATTTGGCAAATATTTAATAAAAATTGTGTGGTCACTTGTTGTTTGGTTGTAAGAGAAAACTGCGTTAAACAAAAGTCAATAATGCCAGTTGTGATTTATAATACATAGATAACGTTTTTCTACTAAAAAGAAAAGGAATTTACAAAATATTTTATTTAGTGGTTACGTCTTTTTCGTCAAATATTTGACTAGTCTGAACGTATCTTTAATGAGACATTTTTTTTACAAATATTTATATTCCGATTAAAAGTGATGCGGATTAATACCATATTTAACCATACATAACTACTAAAGTCAATGGCATTTTTCTTAGCTATTTGAATTAAATAACAATAATAACAATGAATACAATTATAAAATTAAATTTTTACAAATTACAACAATTTGTAGCAATTAAGTATAAATATGTTAATAATTTACTATTAAGTAGAATATAAATTTTTCATTATACATTTTTGTAAATAATAACGGTCTTCAAATGTAAATATTTTATATTAAAAAACAATTTTAAAAGTTTTCGAAATATTTTAATCTGACTTCAAAGGCAAAGTAATTATGAATCTTGAAAGTAGACGATATATTGATAGAGTTTGGCAGATCATACAGAAGAACCAATGCAAAATTTCAATTTATTCCTAAATTTCAATTTTTTTATTGTGATTATCGTGATTTTACTGTAGCTTCAAGATAAACTATTTTTTAATTTGTAAATTGTGCCATAGATTAGCTTTAACACCTGTTTTTATTTTGAAAAAAAAAAAAAAATAAATAATAAATAAATAAAATTTAGTTGTCAAGTTCAATGCATAAACCAAAACTGGGTACGTCTCTTGGGTTGGATGAAAAATGTACTCGTGTTTTACCATGATTTAATCGTTCCATATGGCTAAAATAGAATTTTAATTATTAATTATAATTACAATTATTTTTTTACACTTTATCTGGTATTGATAAACTATCAGGTAGCCATGCTATGAACGGTTATAAATAATAGGAAAATACTTTTAGAATGGAACAAGAGTTTGGGTGGAAACCATATTGAAAGGAATTTTAGTAACATAAAATAAGAAAAGACTAAGGTTGTTCGATTGAGATTTAATTATAAACATAGTATAATGAAAGTATTTAAAATATTTAAGAATAAGAACTTATACATATTAAACTTAAGGCTAGAATTAATTAAAACGTACACCTTTGCTATGAAAAATACTATCAAGTAAATCTTTTTAATAACAAAAAAATTTAAAACTCATCATCAATGTCAATTATTTATTAACCATTTTATCATCTATCAAATTCTCAAACTTAATTCTATATCAAATTACAAAACTGTTTCTAAAGCTAAGTTCAGATTAAGCAAATATTTAACTGGAAATATTACATAGCGTTTTCCCGCAATTTTTGCTACTAAATACACATTACGCGCATTTATTTGAAGTTTTTTGATTGATGAAACAGCTATCAAATATCGTAAAATACACGAAGGGAAAAAATATTTTAAGCCAGCTCAGATTAGACGCAAATTATTTACTTAAAGTTATTCGATTTACTTGGCATAAATTTATTTGGCATCAATTATTAAATGAATTTGTAGAAAAAATATTATTTTTTATTTGGTTTTAATCAATTTTGAAAAATTTTCTGAGAAAATTTCGATATATGTGAATGTCAAGGTAATGTTTGTAGCATTTTTATTTAATGTAAAATAAAAATGCTATTTATTTTAAATATAAATATTTATAAAATTTTTAATAAAAATTAATAAAAATTACTTTAAAAATACATATGTAAAATTTATAAGTAATTTACATTTATACACAAGAACAACCCTGTTCCCCTTTTTCATCATTTGTCATTTACAAACCACCCCTGTCTTCACAAAACAACTCTGTTTTCTTTGCATGCCACTTACCTAGTGTCTACATTAGGCAAATTTATATCAAAACAAACGTCAAAATCAGTGCGAATATATACAAGGTAACCTTAGTTAAACAGTTGATTATTATTTTGGTTGTTACAGTTATCAAACTGCATATATAAAAAACAATAATGAATACGCCATATTGTTGTTTTTGTGCAACTGTTGCCATCTTCCACAAATTCGCGTTAAGTTTGTCTTGATAAAAAATTGTCTAATGTAGACACTATGTTACAGCTGTATAAAAAATAAAAAGCATTATTGTGGCTAAATAATAAAAAATATTCATATATTGAAAGTTCTATTTAAAAAAAATATATATATATTTTAATAGAAAACAAATAAATTGATCATTTCTTTTTTGTCAATTTAAAGTTTGTGAACATAAATACAACAGTATTTTCAACTTAAGCTGTCCACCGTATCAGCTGCTGTTTGCCGCTGTTTGATCTTACATTTACTTTGAAAGATCAAACAAAAATTCGCTGTAAATAGTTGCAAATATTTTATAACTTGTGTTCACACTAACGGCATATTTAGTTAAGAATAAATATTTTTGTTTGTCCAAAGTCAGCTCTTATATTATTGAAATTGTAAAAATATTTCGTGTTCACATTACGCAAAGCAAATATTTGCAAAAATCGTTAAATATTAGCACAGTGTGAATATAGCTTAATTTAAATAAGCTAACACGTATTTTCTTTTAATTCATTTCAAATAATATATATTCTTAATTTATTAAATACGTACTTAATTAAACTTTAATTCTAGCTTCTATTTTGATAATAATAAAGTTACTGTTGATACAATGTTTACAAAAGATTCTTCAAACAATTGATCTATAAACTTATTTAGTTTCATATGATTTGCATATGAATTCTTGACAGTTAAGAAACTTGATCGGTTAGATCTTGTATATAAATCACATATAAAACAATACATTCAGTTTTGAAAAATTTTAAAAATACGCAAAATAGTTTTTATATAAAAGAATTGTATTTTTAAAATAAGACTGGGTTTAAGCTGGTATTCAATTGAGTTGAAATAATTAAAAATTTATAATTTACACAGAAAAAAAATAAAAATGGACTTCAATTACGAAATTGCTTATATTAATTAATTTTTTATTTGATTTTGCTCCAATTACTAAAATAATAATATTAATTAACTTGAATGATTTATTTCGACTTTAATTTTTAATAATTTTTTTTTTTTTTGCTCAAATTAATTAAAATGTTATTTAATATTTGCCTAAAATCAACTAAGATTTGTATTAATTCAATTCTACAATTAATTGAATCCGTCAATAATAACGCACGGATTTTAATATAAATATTTATTTAATTGTTAAAAATATTTAAGTAATATATTTTAAGCAAAACTAGACGAAAAAAAAAATGAATACTCCAAAATAAGAGATTAAGAGAAACGGAAGTTGGTATATAGTTTCGTCTTAGCGTCATATACACCCTGTTGAAATCATCGATAATCACGTATAAATCCAATTTTTGTAACCTTTGACCTCGAAAGTCACATGTAGCTCACAAGTGATTATCTATGACTTTCAATAGGACATATAAGATGCCAAAACGAAACTACGAGGGCGGATCAATAAGTCCACAACTTTTCAAACTTCCCTCGCAGTTATATGAAATACAATACTATTCCCATCAAGTACCACCTGTTAATAGACTACTGTCGAATTTTTGAGCAAGTGTCGTCATTTACTTTGTTTAAAAAATTGGATTTTTCGAGGTCCTTAAAATAGGCATTTGTTTGGTCAATAATTTCATCGTTGGAGCTGAATCTCTTTCCACCGAGCCATTTATTTAGGTTTGGAAATAGGAAGTAGTCAAACCGGAGAATATGGCGGATGAGGTACCAAATTTATAGTGTTTTGCTATTGAGACTGCACCCGTGTGCTCACATGCATTATCTTGATGAAAAAGAACTTTTTACTTTGCCATATGTGGTCATTTTCTTTTTAAATCTTCATTAAATCGATCTAGTAAGTTGGCATAATATTCGCCATTTATTGTTTTTTCCTTTTGAAGGTAATCGATGTGGATTATCCCGCGTACATCCCAAAGAACTGTTGCCATCACCTTATTGGCCGACAAACTTACCTTGGCCTTCTTCGGAGCAGGTTCATCCGGAGAAACCCATTGTTTAGTCTCCGGAGCACAGTAATGGATCCATGTTTCATCCACAGTATCAAAACGTCGCAAAAACTCATTCAGATTGCGGTTAAACAACTCCAAACAATCCTTTGAAGTTGTCACATGTTTACGTTTATGGTCAATTGAGAGTAAACGCGGCACCCATCTTGCAGACAATTTTCTTAAACCCAGCAGATCATTGAAAATCGAAATCACACTGCCGTATGAAATGCCTATGGCATCAACAATCTCACGCACTTTTACTCTTCGGTCGGCCAACACCATATCGTGGATTTTTTCGACATTTTCGGGTGTACTGACCTCATTTGGCCGTCCAAAACGTTCAGCGTCATTTGTACTTGTGCGACCACAACGAAAGCCAGTAAACCACTTTTTTACCATTGAAATCGATGGAGCAGAGTCGCCATAGTATTTATCGAGCTTTTCCTTGGTTTGATTTACGTTTTTTTTTCGCAAAAAATAATGTTTAATGAGCATTCGAAATTTACTTTTTTTCCATTTTTAGAAAAATACACGAGGTTGTATGTTTTGAACAGCTGTTAAACTTAAAGTAAATGACGACACTTGCTCAAAATTTGATGTTGCAATAAAGATTTTCATCTAAGTGTCTATATGACCTAGGATGATATACCCATAAAAACATTAAAGAATATGCCAAATGAAGGAACAAATTGTCAAAAGCAATAAATATTAACTGACCTTTCCATATAAATAATCTTACATATAACAGCTTTGAAACATGAATGGATTTGAATTTGAATCTAACTATAGGTACCAGTGAAGGGAACATATTGGACATATCAAATAATTATTATTAAACACGTCTCCGTACATATTTCGTATTAATGAGCTCAAACAGTTGAAAATGGTTGGAAATTGAATTAAAATTATTTTAGTTCTACATTTTTTATTGATAAGTTTTGTTTTTTTCTCTATATATACATATTCTTAAGAGCTGTCAATTTTTGTCAGAAATTGTAAATCAATTAAAAAGTTAATTATATTAATTATATAAATAAATTACAATATAAAGTTAATTCATTATTTTATTAAAAAATTATTTGGAATATTTTTTTCTGTGTAGTATTAATATATTTATAAATTTTGTTATGTAGTTATAAGGGGATGGTCATATTTTTTTTTTTTTTTTTAATTTTTTGATTTGTTAATTTATGCCAATCTTGGTCAGTCTCGTGTTGTCCATGCAATGTGCTTTAACACATATACATATATATATATACTTTATGAGGTCTTAGATGTTTATTTCGAATATGTATTACAAACGGAAAGTACGAATTTTAAAAGACATTTTGAAAGAAGAACATTTTAAAAAATAATAAAAAAATTAATTCCCCAAAAACAGTAGCAATTTTATACAAATGCATAAGATAAATCAATTTTTTTTTTAATGTAAAAAATGGTATAATTAAAAAAATATATTAAATAAATAAATAAAAAAAAAAGTTTAAAAAGCTATAAATTATCTTAAAAGTACCAATCTAACAAAGAAATTAAAAATTTAAGAAAACGTATTAATTTAAAAAATTATCAATAATAATTCAGAAAAAGTTCAAAATTTTTTAATTTCCTCAAATATAATTCCCCAAAAATATTAAAATTAAACTTAAGTTTTTAATTTTTTTATATATTAAGTACCAAGAGACATTTTCAATAAAAGTATTAATTTTCAAAAATAATACCGATTTTCAAAAAAGATCAAAATTTCCACAAAAATAATCAAGTATTAATTTTCAAAGAAAAACATAAAAGTAATGTATTAATACAGATGAAAGAATTGAACTTTTTTTAAAAAGCAAACCATTTTATGAAAGCAAAAATTTTCAAAAAATTGCAAATTTAAAAAAATCAAATTGTCAGTGAAAGTAAAAATTTTCCAAAAAGGATCAAATTTAGCAAAAAATACCGAGAATATAATATTTCTCAGTATTTAATAAAAAAATACGCATATAACCTATGTAGCCGTTTAGAGTTTCTCATTATTTTTTCCAATTTCAAAAAAAAAAAAAAAAATCGCAAATTTATTCACGATTTTAATTTTTTTAAAAGTGAAAAAATTCGACAAAGTACATAACTTTAAATGTTAATATTTCTTTACGATATAGACGGATTTTAATGAAGAAAAGCTTTAGTGAAGGCTAACAAGACCACTTTAAAGGCAAATTGTTTATTTAAAAATGCACTCGTAATACAGTCGCAGTTTTTCAATACTTTTTGTGAAAAATTTCTACGTCTTCGATTTTAATTATCCTTCAATATGTTTAAAAGCAATATTTACCACAAAATGCTATAGTAATTGTTCTGGAATAAAATAATATTTTTTTAAGAAAAAATATCAAACAAATTTAATTTTTTCATAATTTTTTTTTTTTTTTGTAATATGTAATTTTAAGTGTTCATAACTCTTTAACTATGCTTCGAATTTTACTGATTTAAATACCAGTATAAAGTTTATTATAACAAATATTGTAGAAGATATTGTAAAATTCAATGTTTGCTAAACATGCACTCACAGCAAGAATGCAATTTTTTACCCTTTTGGTTTTAAATATTTTTACTTAATATTGAAGACAAATATGTTTACAACACAGTACATTAGTAATTATTATTGCAGAAAGAGATATTATAATAAAAAATTAAGAAATGTTATGACCAAAATTAATTATGAAATTAATGAAGGCTTTTATACTTCAAACAAAAAATACAAAATACAAAAGTTAAAAAAAAAAAAATTTTATTTTGTATTTAATAGTGGACCAATCTATATTGCAATTTTTAATAAATATTATAATTTTTATAATATCAAAGGAAGGCAAAAATTTTAAGGGCAGAAATTTTGAAAAATGCATACCAAAACTGCCTTTGCATTATGAATGCATTTTTAAGGGGTAATATTATTTTTAAATTATTGTGTTGAAAGAAGACATATTCATTTTCTATATGTAACTTAAATCATTAAAATCCGTTTACAGCTTATAGAGATATTGATGTTCCAAATTACACACTTTTTGTATTTTTTTTTTTTTTTTTTTTACTTTTCAAAAAATTAAAATCGTGTATAAAACCGCAAGTTTTTTAAAATTGAATAAAATAATATTCAAATATTAACAAAATCCGAAAATCTAATGAAAATTTTGGGGCGTTCTTTTATGGAATTAATGATATATTTTTTAAAAAGATGAGAAATTTGAAGAATGAAAAACTGATATTTATTTTATAAAATACATAAGAAATGATAGTAAAAATATGGTACTAATATGTTTTTTGTGCAGTTAAAAAAAAAAAAATATTTTTTTTTTAAATCTGTACTTTTGCAATCGGTTTTGGTAGGGCAGTTTAGTGCTAAATCGATCTAAATATATTTTGTAATTAACCAGGGTGAAAAAATTAAAAAAAACTCGTTTGACATTTTTTTTAAACCATTTATGAAGCCTTTTCTCTTGAAATATGTAAAGAAAAAATTTATTAACAAAATTTTGAGAAAAAAGTGAAAGAATTGAACATATTTTTGAAAAAAAAAAACATTTTTCATACTTATTTCAGTACTGACTTTGAACATTTTTCAGCATATTGTTGCAGAATGTATTCGAAATTGCAGAATATTTAAAAAAAATCCTTATGTACTTCAGGACTTATACCCGAAAAATGAAATAAAGTCAATACAAAAAATCAAAAATTCAAGCTTTTTAACTGTAAGAGATAATTTAGGTGAGTAAGTATGTTTCTTCTTTAACTCGTCAACCATTTTACAGAATTATAAAAGTCTTTACGATTTTTTGAAACTTTTAGATACTCGAGGTAGTCAACTTTGACACCCTGTAGCTTATCTCATATAACTGCAGGGTGACTACAAGATGATTTTTCTAAAAGCTTAGGTCCTCATCTACAGCTTTCCATTACATTTCAATTCGATCCGACCAGGTGTTTAGAAGATACATATTTATCATCAAAAAACTTTGTGATTGGCCTCACTGTAAAGCGATTGAATACTAAAAATTAGTTAATTTAGTTCAAAATCAAAGAAATCTAATATGAAGTGGAGAAACATCTAAAGACCAGAATTTAGGGGAAAACTAGTTAAGCAATTTCTATTTGTTCAAATGTTCCAAAATATCTGAACAATCTGCACCTCGTAAACGAAAGTTTATATTATTTAAAAGAATTAGTATTTTTCTTATATCATTTGATCCAATACTAATTGTGGACAATTTTCGAAAATTAAAAATAAAATTATAACATTTGATTATATCATATTTTTCCATTATTCTTTTCACATCCTTTTTAATACATATTTAATAAAAACGTCTCAATATTACTTTGTTTTATTTGTTAAATAAATTGCTGTATTTAATACTTTAACCATCACTGTTGAAAACTGCAGCGCCTTAATTAACAAAGTGTTAAGCTTTAGCATTAACAAAATAAACATAATAAGAGCTTTTCTGTATAAAGCTTTAATGTATTTAAACATTTTTAACATACGTTACTTTTTGCTATATTTAAAATTCACATTTAAAAGCATACGAAAAATACTTTAAAGAAACACAAGGTTATGTTTAAAAACTAAAATTTTATTTATTAATTTTTTTTTTAAATATATTTTACAAAATATTTAAAGAAAAGGTAAAACAATTTATATTTACTCATAAAATTAACTAAATGAATAACAAAAATAGATTTAAAATAATAAATAAATAAAAATTTAAAACATTAATATTTAAAAAGAACTTAATCAATCTTTAGGCAAATTACTATCACTCTTCCCCCGATTGTAGGGTCGTGAACTGCCCAACATTCTTTCCAATAAACTTTGTTTCGATTTACGTTTAGAAGCTATAATTTCCCTACACAAATCATTAAAAACTTCTGCCACTTGATCCACATGATCTGCCGCTGAAACTTCACTAAATTTACAATCAAAATCTTTAGATAAGATTTCTCCCTCATCACGACTAACTTGACGCAAATGCACCATATCCACTTTATTGGCCACCAGTTGCACAGGAGTATCTGATTGTAGATCAGACTTGGCACGACGTATATAATTGAAACTGCTGCGGTCTGTTATGGAATAGACTAATAGTAGGCCATCAGCCCATTGTATTAGTTCACTGGCATTGGGGAATTCATCATCCGCCTAAATAGTGACATCATCGTCGTCATCATCACCATTACATAGTAAAAGGAAAACATGAAAATAAAATAGAGAAATTTATTAAAAAGAGAAAAAAACTACAAGGTTGCAGTTAATGTTAATAAGCAGGGAAACCAAAAATATGTTTTAAAAAAAGTGTTCTATTCACATTAAATATACATTTAAAAACCTAAAATATGCTCTTAAAATCCAAAAATATGATCTATAAAATATGATACTTTTTAAACAAAATAAAGTGTTTTCTTAGTTCCCCAGCAAAAACTTCCATTGCCAAATAATGAGTTTAAATGCTATTATAGTAACATTACACTACTTACACTTTAACAACTTAACTCATTATTTTAACACGGTGATGTCATTAGAGGCACCTTGTTAGCATTTATGCTTCCAAATAGAGTCTTAAATAATTAATTACTCTAACATAAATGCATATTAATATGCTCAACATTACACAAGTAGTTACATGTAATGCAGAGAAAAGTTAATTGTAGACATAAACAATTTCTAGGTAACGCAGACGGGTTGTCGTTCGGTAATTATATATCACTAGCAAATTTTTGCTGGGTCTATTGTAAAATAAAACTAAAATTTATTTATTATCGCACAGTGTCATATTTATCCAAATTAGAAAGACAAAAATACGAAAATATAAACTTTTTAATTGAAGTAATTTTTTTCGCATTTACTACATGTCATATATTATGGAAAACACACTTAGAATATTTGAAAGTATCTATAATGCGATTTATTAAATTAATTTTATTTTAAATCTTTGTAAAGAAGTATGTTAACATTAACTGCATATATCTCAGTAAATACTACAGATATTGATATGATTTTTTTCTATCTAAATTATTTTATTATAATTTGTTAGATTTTTAAAACTTTTTTTATTTAAAGGAAATCTTAATATTAAATAGGTAAGAAAGATATAGTCGGTCAAGCCCGACCATATGATATCCCACACCATTGTGTATGTCCATCAAAATTCGTGGAGGGGTTTTATATTAGACATGTGGACAACTGCGGACCGATACTTTTACTAAGTGTAAAATAAAATATATGAATAGAAAATATTACGTTAATACTAACATTTATATAAATTTATGCACTTTAGAGTGATTTCCGAAAGTGGGCTTATATGGGAGCTATGGTAAAATATAGAGCGATCATCATAAAATTTGTCATTTTGATTTCTACTTATATAAAGCTTATTTGTGTCGAATATAAACCTGATATTAACATGTGTATGTGGTTTATGCACGTAAGAGGGTTTTATATGGGAGCTATGGTCAATTATGGACCGATCTTCATGAAATTTGGCACAAGGATTTATACTTATACAAAACTTACACCGAATTTCATTAAAATATTGCTATATTTATGATCGAAAAACCCCTATTCCGGAGGACATTTGTATGGAGGCTCGGTAGAATAATGGACCAATTATAAACTATTTCAATAGGCTTCGTCCCTGCGTCATGAATTATCATTGAATTTCATTGAATTATCTTCAAAATTGCGATCCATACTTTGTGCACAAGGTTTGCATGGATAGCCAGCTAGTCGTCCAGACAGACGGACGGACGGAAATCGTTAGATCGACTCAAAAAGTGATTCTAAGTCGATTGGTATACTTTAAGGTGGGTATTGGAAATATATGGAAATTCTATATTTAATGGAATAAAACTAAACAGTTTCAATGAGTTCCAATTTGAAAATACAATTGGTATATTAAAGAATATGCTCTGCGATATTTTAAAATGTTTTAAAACATTATTAAGAATTATTACAAAATTTTAATTAATTTTAGGTGTGGCTAGATCCAGCCACATCTACCTTAATAAAATTTATTATAATATGTGCGAAATTCATTAAAAAAAATATATTTTCGGTATGGGAGTGGCAGTGATTTTACCCGCCCATTTTTAGTGAGAATATTTACGGTCTTGTTTACTAACATAATATAAAATTTCAGTCCAATATCTCCAAAACTGGATTTTTGCCGTTCTAAAACCACCAAAAGTGACACTGTGCAATGTTGCGCTTTCGAAAAAACCCATTTATAATTCCATATTTTTTATAAAAAATTATTTATTAATCTTTAATTACCCATATATTTTCAAAAATTTGTATTAGTTCTGAAGTTATCAAATTTAATTCATTTGTACATATATGTATATGTCTTCCATGGGTTCAAGTTTAAAAGATAATATGCCATATCATATTTCAAAAATAACTTAGATGAAGATTTATTAAATATTTTGTTGTTACAAGTCCAATTAATCAGAGATGTTTAACTGACTTATACGGTATACATTCAGATTCAGTTAAAATATTAAATAATTTTGAAGCTTTTATTTCTTACACGATCACATAATTTAGAAATAAAAGTGACAACTATACAGATCAGATTTTAAATACATCCCATGAGTTATACAAATTTGAAACAACAAATCGCTTAAAAATTTCAAAATATTCTCTAAAAGAGTTAAATATGCTGTAAAAATATCAAAGTATGCTGTAAATATGCTCTAAAAACCATTATATGCGAAAATATACCCTTAAGGGTGAAATGTGTAAAAATATGCACTTACAAATAGATGTTAAATTGCTTTATTTCTTTTGAATCGGATAAATATTTTATCAATAGTTTCACTCATCGTACAGGAAAAAACATGCAATTGCATATTTGTGGTTTCCCGTTAAAAAGTTTTGTTGTTGTTGCCTTCTTTTTTTTTTGTATTATATATATTTATTCCTTATAGTTTTGTGATTTTGTTTTGTTAGTAGAAGTAGTAGTAACATTAAAAATGAAAGTAAAAGCTTTGGCAAACAGGCGATGACACCATATTATTGCATATTGTCCTTTTTTCCCCACTTTCTTATTTAATTTTGCAGGCGCGTCAGTGTTGTTTTTTTATGTTATTTTCGAGGTCTTTTACTTTTAATGTTTTTTAGTTGTTGTTAGTGTTAGAGCTATTTGTGGTGACCTAGTTTTTAGAATAGGAATACTAAATGTTAATGTACGTTGCCACACCATTAAAACCGTCTTTAGTAAAAGGACATTTTGACACATGATAGGAAAGTATATTTAAGTGAGAAAAAAGGGAAAAATATTGCTAATTAATCCAAAGAGATAGTTAGACTAAGTTGATTAATTGAGCAAACGATTTAAAAATTTGGGGGGGTTAAACTTGTCTAATGTATTATTCAAACCCTTTTAAAAATATGTACTTGAAATAGAAAAAGTTTAATAAAGATAAAGGGGGAAAATGAAAGGAAATTAGAGGAATATTTTTCTTTGCGAAAATTTATAAACGAAAATGAATGTAATATTCTGAACATTTCGAAGTTATTATTCTTGAATTTAAATAAATAATTTTCTGATGAGATTTTAAATAAAGTAATATGTTTTATAGAACAAATTTACAAACTTTAAACCGGAGAAATCAAAAAGTTTTTATAGATTTTTTGGACGTTGAATTAAAATCTTTAAATACCATAATGTTATTTAGGCCCTTGAATGAAATGGTTTGAGTTTTTAGCATTCGATAAAACTTTTCTCAAAAATAGGTTTGAAAGATATTGTATTATTTGGACCAGATTTAAGAAATTGAAATTAATGAGTTAATTAATAAGTTTTTCGATCGAAAAAGCAGCATAAGATTCATTCAAGAATATTTTGCTAAACTTTCTTTGTAATTAATAGGAATAATGTTTTTCACTCCCAAATTTCTTTGATTATTTCAGCAGATTAAGAGTTCGAGTATATGTATAACAAAGATTTTTCAAATTTTCGAAGATGGAGAATGAAACCATCGCCAAAACTTTATCGGCCACGGAAAGAACATCGCGGAAGTAGCGTGGTGGGTACTTTTTAATTTTTTTTTAACTACAATCGGATTATTTATGTAATAAATAGGAAAGGTAGCTCCTATTTTTGCCACCATGTTAGAATTTTTAAAAAGACTTGGACAAATGTTATCCTGGTATCCAAACCAAGCTTTCATGATGAGTATAAATATCGACTTCACATGTAAAAACTGAGGACTTTAATCGCAGCTAAAAAATTTGACGGTCGGAGTATCTAAGTCAAGTTCTCTCAACTTTTTCTGGCTGTAATTTCGACACATATGTAAGGGTATCCGAGATATATCGACAAATCAAGGTCATCATATGTAATATTTGCCACCAAGTAAATTCCAGTTCATATATTCCTTACGAAAAATTTATTAAAGTTCATTGGATAAATATAATTCATTTGTTATGTTCCGTAAGATACTGTCATGTCTAATTTACTCGACTCTTGTACTTGGCTGAATTTAATATAGCAGACTTGCCACAATTTCCAAAATACAAAATAATGAAGGTATTTTTGTCGGTCTAAATTTACCGACATTAATAAGGACTACATTTTTTTTTTTAGTAAGCAGCGTCATGGGAAGAGTTTTTTCAAAACATTGTTGGTAATAAATGGAGTGAGTGTCGACCATAAGAGAATGTAAAGAGTGTCAGATTCCATTAACGATCAATTTTTCTCCTAAAGATGTATTGATTGATTACAGTGGGCATTTCAAATGAGAGAAGTGTACAAATTTTAAAAGGTGATTTTTGTAGAGTATTTTTCATGTTTTTTTTTTTTTTTTTTCAAATAAACAAATAATTTTTGGTTGTGATATCAAAATTCTGATTTTGATGACACAAAATAACCATTCGTTTTTAATGACTAACGTGTTACTCAGTACACCATTTATCACTTAATTTTCTAAGTGACAAAATCTTTTTTAGTATAAATATATGTTTTTAGACATTTTGTTATAAAAAAGTAACAGCATCAGAATTGTGTTGAACCAACAACCTTCTGGTTGCTAATCCAGTGCTTATCCACGTGATTGCAATATTACTGTGCTATTATACTATTGAGTACTTTTTTATGTAATACTGAGTAGGCAAATAATAATGTCGCTTCATTACCAAGAAACTACTTTAATAAGTAGTTGCCATTACGAAAACCAAAAAGTTTTTGCTTTGAAAGTTGTTTAAATTGTTTTAACCCTCTGCAACAAAATATTCCACGAAAACGATATCTTCTTCCCTTAAGAATCCTTAATAAATTTCAACAACTTTATTTGATTTGCAACCACCTGTTTTTTCTTCCATTTATTCATTTAAAACCATTCAATTAATTTATGTTTTTTTTTTTTAAACTACATATAATTAAAATGTAATTTTGTAATTATTACCCTTTATGGCCACCAAAATACTCAAACCTTTATTTAATTATGACCCTAATAATACAAATAATTTCCTTTTGCTGACAACATTATTTTCCAATAAATTTATTAGTTTTGTATGCATATAATTTTAATAAAAAAAAATTGGTTGCCAAAGTAACCAAAAAAAAAGTAATGTTGGTTGGAATATGTTGGATGAAAATACAAAAACATAGAAAGAGTTTGTTTGTACTCATAAAAAAACTTACCTTGGGACATGTGTCTAGTATTTCAAATAAAATTGGCTCCCCATCGACCAAGGCTTCATGTTTATATCGATTTTCTGGAATATGTATTAAAATGTGAAAAATTTGTAAAGAAAACTATAAAAATGTACATATACACACACACACAGTAGTATACAAGCCAATTAATAACACTAATGCAATCATGCGAACTAAAAATAAGCGCAAAAGTAAATAGGAGTTTGTGCTTTTTATTAGTAATTTTTATTTTTTTATTATTACTTTGCCATAAAATGTTATGGTTTAGAAAAAAGAGGAAAATACAGTGGATTGTAATATATTTATATACTTCTAACAAAAATTACACCCTCACACAAAAAAAAAAAAAAAATGAAAAAAAACGAAATTATTTATATCAATTAAAATTTTAATTGATTTTGTTCCAATTATCAAAATGGTAATATTAATTAAATGAAATTATTAGATCTTTTGTAAGAAAATATCATTTTGAAAAATTAACCCTTTAATATTATATTTATTAGTTAATTATATATTTTATATAAAGGATATTCTCTTAAATATTTTGTGCTGAAACATTTAAATAAAAATTTTTTATATTTATTTTATATTGATTTTTAGCTTTCATTTGATATACATATGGGGTGGATATAATTTTGGTAAATAGTTTTTATTTTATTTTTTTAACATTGTGTATTTTTTCGTAAGTTTGAAGTCATTTTGAGTGAAAATTTGACGTCTTGGAGAAAAACTGAGTACTTATTTTTATTATCTGCCTGTTTTTATAACACGAGCACAAAAACGACTCGTCTAACTTACATTTAAAACAAAAACAAGTTTTGAAATTTTGTTTTAAATGTAAAGTAGACGAGTCGTTTTTGCGCTCGTGTTATAAAAACAGGCAGTATGTATGGGCTCTATTTTGATGCATATATCGACTTTTTCATGTGTGAAAAAATTTTTAGGAAATTGTTACACGGTGTTATTAAACTATGTTTATTAAAATAACTCCGTTCTCTTTTTTAATAATTTTCTCTAAAATTGTATTAAATACTTTAAAGAATATATAAATATGAGCAAAAAATTTTTAACACTTTAAAGTTTTTTTTTATTTTTTTTTTTTCAAATTTTATTATAAAATAAACAATATTACAATTTCACCTCAGCGCCAGATTGGCATTATAGAGGCTTGTTGGCAAAATTTTAACAAAAGTATTAAAAAAGTATTTATAATAAATAATAATTTATAAGTTTAACTTGTATATCAAACATACCAATAAACATTATATCAGAAGCTCATCAACATGTCGAGATAAAAAAAAAATTTTAAATAAGATTTAAACTGCGGTAGACTTGAGGCTTGTTTAATATTATGTGGCAAGTTATTATATTCTCTACAACCAGAACGTTCAACTCGTTGCTTAGTTGTTTCAGATTGGCAAAAAATTATTCTTAAATTGTCACGATTTCTTATGTTGAAGGTATCCTGATTCCGTGTGAATTGTATGGTACGATGCCCAATAAATTAAGACATTTAAACATGTACAGTAAAAACTGAAACTTATAGAGCCCGTAAATTGGCAAAACAGTGGGAAAAACGTCTCTGAATAAAATAACAATTGGAAACCGGCTGGGCAAGTTAGCTACACTTTTTAATGCTTTGTTCTGCATTCTCTGAAGCGATTTAAACTCTGTAGTTTTTTTGAATCCATATATTAATGCAAGGTAATTACAATGACTTTGAACCAAAGCTTGATAAATTAAAAATTTGTTTTTTTTTCTTATCAAACTTGTTTTTAAACTTATATATTAAGCTTAAGGCAGGAGAAAGTTTTACCTTAAGATTCCTAATATGCTGATCCCACATAAGATTTCACTGCAAACATATACCCAAATATTCAACAGATAAAACCTCCCGAACTTCATTTCCATCAACAAAAATACTAAAATCATTGCTAAAACCAAAGTAAAGTAAATAGGGCTATTTCAACATAAATAAATATACATAATTTTGATGGACAAATATTAATTTAAATTTAACTTAGTTTTTTTTTTATTTATTTAATGATTTTAGATATATTTTTTTCTCACCCACTGTAAACTTAAATACCAACTTATGCATATAAATGTATGTTTAACCATCAAGGACATTTTCAAACCCCTTAATTTAAGTCAATTCATGTTTTACTTAAATGAAAAAAAGCAAAAAATGAAATAAAGCATACATATACAAACACACACAGTGATAAGGTATATTATATAAAAAAAAAAGAAATAATAACAATAATAAATATAAAATATCCAAAATAAAAAAGTCATAAATAAAAAAGCAGCTAATTAATTATTCATACATAAAGGATAAAAAGATAAACTTAAATAAACAAGAATAACGATATGTATAACACATATAAATAATTTTAGTAAATTTAACTCACCTGTCTGATGATCATATTCACCAATATAACGTTTGGTTAGAAAACGTACAATAAGGGCTAAAAGAAAAGAAAACAGAAGACAGTTAGAAAAAACATTAAACTCATATCTTATGCATTAAATTAAAAGCAGAATTTGAAACCCCTTTTAATAGGGGATGTAGAAATAGGTTTATAGTAAAGTTTTTTTTTTTTTTTCAAGTAAAGAAACTATTAAAGTTAAGTTATTTTTATGTTAGCAATTTAAGTTTTGTATTTTGAACAAAATGAGGTCAAATTGTTGGGTTTAAAGTGCAAATGTGCTTTGGTTTTCTTAGTATATATTTGTTGCTTTTTATACTCATCATCAAAAAATTTTGGGTGGTGTATTAGCTTTGTCATTCCATGTGTAACATGTCGAAATAATCATCTAAGACCCCATAAAATATATATATTCTGTTTGTCTGCCTGTTGAAAGCAAGATAGGGATCAAATGTTTGTAATAAACAAAAAAGTTATGGACCAAATACTAGAAAAACAGTGTGTCCGTCGTAACTCCAGTTTATACTTATTGGACGATATATTTTACAAAAAAGCATGAACATGGAGCGCCTATAAGGTGAAACGTCAACGAAATTTTGTACAAATAGTACAAAGGACTCGAAACAAAAATGGTTGTGCTCCGCTCACTTTACCACCCATCTCCTATATAAGATGAAATTTTAAAAAGTAGGAGATGGTGGGTATATAGATTAGGCCAAGCCGAATGTAACATTATCTCTTGTTATATATTGTCACATATAAGTAAGAACGACTTATACATAAGTAACCTATTTTTATTTTTTAATTTTTTTGTAAAAAATCGATTTTTGGTGAGAAACTTAGAGATCATAGTTTTTCATTCTTTTGGCTCTAGCGCCTCTAGTTTCGTATAAAATTTATTTTTTCTTTTTTTTTCTTATAAAAATCAGTTTATTGGCGAGAAACATAGATTTTTATCCTTTTGGCTCTATTGCCTCTAGTTTCCTACAAAATGTAATAATTTTATTTTTTTTTTTTTCTTATAAAAAATCGATTTTTTTGGTGAGAGACATTATAATTTTTATTATAATTTTTTTTATTATAAAAAATCAATGTTTGGTGACAAATATTAGTGATCACAGATTTTCATACTTTTGGCTCTAGTGCATTTTGTTTCGCTATAAAATGCAATTTTAGTTTTTCTTCAAAATAATTAATTTTTGGTTAGATATATAAGTGATCACAAATTTTCTTTATTTTTTCTTCAGCGCTTATTAAAATGCAGTTTTATTATTTTTTTAATAAAAACGATTTCTGGTTACAGCGCCTCTGGTTTCGTTAAATATGCAATTTTAGGATTTGGTAAAAAAAAAAAGAATTTTGGGAGAACTATAAGTGATCACAGATTTGCATCCTTTTGTTGCCTTACATGGATTTTTTTTTTTTTTTTTTGGTGAAAAATGTAAACGATCACAGATTTTCGTTGTTTTGGCTCTAGTTTCTTTAAAAAATGTAATTTTACTTTTCCTTTATCAAAACCTATTTTTGGCTAGAAATATAAGTGATCACAGATTTTTTCCTTATGAAATACAATTTTAGTTTTTATTTACAAAAAAAAAAGATGTATTTTTGGTGAGAAATATAAGTGATCACAGACTTTTTTCTTAAAAAAAACAATTTTTGGTTGCAAATATAAGTGATTATAGATTTTCGTTCTTTTGGCTCTAGTGCCTTTAGTTTCGCTATAAAATGCAATTTTAAATATTCTTTGATAAAATCGATTTTTGATGAGAAATCTAAGTGTTCACAGATTTGTATCCTTTTGGCTCCAGCGCATTTTGTTTCGCTATAAAGTGCAATTTTAGTTTTTCTTCAAAATAATTAATTTTTGGTGAGATATATAAGTGATCACAGATTTTCTTTATTTTTCAAAGATTTGTATCCTTTTTGCTCGGGCGCATTTTGTTTCGGTATAAAATTAAATTTTAATTTTTCTTCAAAATAATTAATTTTTGATGAGAAATATAAATGATCATTGATTTTCATTATTTTTTCTCCAGTGCCTATTAAAATGCAGTTTTAATTTTTCTTTGATAAAATCGTTTTCTGGTTATATATATTTTTTCAAAAAGTTCGATTTTTGAAGAGAAATATAAGTAATCACAGATTTGTATCCTTTTGTTTCCTTACATGCAATTTTAGTTTTCTTTTTTTATCGAATTTTTGTCACAGATTTTCGCTCTTTTGGCTCCAGTTTCTGCATAAAATGCAATTTTAGTTTTTCTTTGTAAAAACCTATTTTTGGTTAGAAATATAAATGATCACAGATTTTTTCCTTATAAAATGCAATTTTAGTTTTTATTTAAAAAAATCTATTTCATCCTTTTGGCGCTCTACTTTCCTTATAAAATGCAATTTTAGTTTTTATTTAAAAAAAATCTATTTCATCCTTTTGGTGCTCGACTTTCCTTATAAAATGCAATTTTAGTGATTTTTTAAATTGATCTTTGTTGAGAAATAGAAGTGATCTCAGATTTTCATCCTTTTGGCTCTATGGCTTCTAGCTTTATTATAAACTAATTTTTTTTTCAGTTTCATATCACATTTTCCATGACCATCAATGTATACCTTTAACTACTTTACATATGCTACATACAATGCTATTACAAAAGCAAAATAATATTGCACATTTCAATTAACTAACCAAAACTGTTTTTGTATATTTACCGCTGCATATTTATTACCTTACAAAAGGCTATTAAACTCTTAACAACAAAGTATGTAGAACAAAATGTCTTTGCTTTTCCCCTCTCTATTTTAGACCTAAATTTTAAACTTTGTTTTTTTTTTATACCCGGCAACTACACCCGGCATCGTATCTTCTAATGCACTCAAACACTCAATGGCCTGTGACACCATGTCATGCACCTTAATATTGCGTGATTAGGTAGTAAAACAAAAACAAACAAAAAAAAAATGTGTAGAAGAAGTGGTCAAAACAACATATTAAGGGTTGTTATAAACATTTTATAAAAGAGAAAGGGCTTAGGGAATAGGATTCAAATGAAAGTTAGCAATATAAAATGTAATAGAAAGTTTATTGTTTTTAAACCTGAAAACTCGCAACATGTTTAAAAATATGGCCATAGGAAATGTCTGCAATTTTTCAAATGACTTGTACTGCTTTAGTAAAGTAGATGTACTCGTATTAAAGGAAATTATCAATAAACTTGTAACAGCCTGGTATTACATTAAGATATTTAAGGAAACTTAATAAAACTTTTAGTTGAATATTTTACTTTAAATTTTACTTGTGTTCTTGAGAAAAGTTGTTTAGGGTATTTTAAATTCGTTTAGGTTCTAAGTGATATTATTTAAATTTTTTTTGTTTCACCTAAATTTTCATTAATTTTTTTTTAGCAAATTTAAAACTAGAACTACATGCAAATATTTATGTTTTTATTAATGTAATTATTATTTTTACTTCTTGGCACTCTAATTTTTTTTTTTTTTTGTAAAATGGACCATAACATGACATTGTAATTCCTTTATAATTGTGAAGATATTGGCGCCGAAGTAGGATATATATATTTTTTTTTATCCTCCTTACTTATCACATCTGCGACAAATAATTAGGACTTTAAAAATATATACCCCATATTAAAATATTTTACCACGATTCCTTTATTTACAAGTTTAATTTGCATTCCCTTTCATTCTCCAACAACACAATATAAATAAAACATTTTTTCTAATTTTTCTTTTTTCTTTTTTTTTTTGCAAAAAGAAAAACACACAGATACGAAATATTTTCGTCTGGTTCCAAACAAAAATAAAAACAAAATTTCATAAATTAAATTTAAAAAAAAAATTGTTTTCTTTTTTTCTGTAAACATTGAATTGAATAAATAAATGAAGAAAAACAACAACTAAGAAAATAATAACACCCTCCCGGCAAGCCATTGCCATATAATTTTGTGACGATGTTTGTAGCTGATGAGATTTTAATTATTAACATGATTATTATCTGTGATCATAATTATTATGATGAGATTTTAATTATTAACATGATCATTATCTGTGATCATAATTATTATGACGATAACCATTCCTTGAGGTTGCAAAAAGAAAATTTATATATGATTTGCTGATTTTATATGACTTTTTAAATTGAATAAGAAAACATTTGAATTGATTTAAATATTAAAAATTATGAGGTGCCATAGATTTTAACAAGAATGTGTACAAATTTTTGGATTGGGTTAGTTGTTTTTTATATTTTTTATATTTTGTTCTGTAGGCCACCAAGGTATTTTTGATTATTAAGGGGATTCAGGGAAAGTAGTAAAAACATACAGAAAAAATATACTTATTTCATGATTAAGATTTTATTTATTTTGGGTCTAGGATCTTCAGTTTCTCAAAAAGTACTAATAATATAAGATTCTTTAGTTTTCCTAATAACGCCATTCTATTTTAGAGCGATTTTTTTAAGTGTCCACAGATTTTTTTTAAATTGCTCTTGGTTTCAAAAACAAAATGATTTTAGATTTTCTTATTCTGTTTCTTGTTCACGTAGTTTACAATTTTTTAACAAGTTTTTTTTTGGGATTTTATTTTATACTGATCCTCTAGTTTAACCAAAAACTGTAATTTTGTATAAATTTAAAAAAGGTTTATTTTTAAGAGATTTTTTTTGTTTGCAAGAGATCACAGATCAAAATGAATGTATATATTAAGTGTTTATAGATTTCTTTTATCTCTAAAAAAAATCTAAATTTATTGCTTATATAGATGATCAGTGATCACTCATATATTTTCTTCTAAACTCAAAGAATAGTTAAATTATATTAAATAAACTATTATTAAAATATAAAAAAGTTTCTTTTTTTTTAGTATTGTAAGTGATCTCAGATCATTTGTAGAACCTTTAGGTTTAAAAGAAAACTAGTTCTATAAAAATTTAGAAAAATAAAAAATAAAAAATTGAAATTTTAAAAGTGATCGCAAGTGATCATCAAAGATTTTCGAAATTTTAAGTTCAAAGAAAATGCAATAAAAAACAAATTTAGATTTTTTTTAAGAATTTTTATAAGTGATCTTTATTTTCGCTGTTTTTTAAAAATACTTTTCTGAAAAATTAATATTAGGAAAACGATATATGAAAAGTTTTACAAGTGATTTTCTTTATTTAGAATATCTGCTAGAATTTTGGGTTAAAAAAAATATTTTGTTAAAATTAAAAAAAATAAACATTTTAAAATTATGAATTTTTTATTAAAATAGAATTATTTTTAAGAAATTTTAAAAGTTATCTTTATTTTAGCTGTTTTTTAAAAATGCATTTTTGAAAAATTAAAAAACAATTTTGAAGAGATTTTATATGTAATCAAAAATTTTCTTTATTTAGAATCATATTGTAGTTTTTTGGATTTGAAAGAAAGAAATTTAAAAGTGATCGCAAGATTTTCTTTAATCAAAAATTTTTAATTAAAAGGAAGTGATAACAACTTTTAGGGAAAATTACAAGTGACCTTTATTTCAGATGTTTTTAAAAAACTAACTTTTGAATAATTAAAATTAAAAAACGATTTTTGAGAGATTTTATAAATGATCGCAGATTTTCTTTATTTAAGATTAATATTTATAAAAAATGTTTTTTTATTAAAATTAAAATCTTTGGGAAAAATTGTAAGCGATCTTTATTTTCACAGTTTTTTAAATGAATTTCTGAAAAACTAAAATGGGAAAATTATTTAGGGTCATATAGGACTTTTGGTTATAAAAGAAAAAAATATTTTATTAAAATAAAATAAAAATTTAAGTGACTGAAAGATTTTCTTTAATAAGGAATTTTTATTTTAAACAAAAAAAATCTTTATTTTAGCCTTTCCTTAGAAATGTAAATTGGAAAAATGATTTTTACAAGACGATTGTACGATTTTCTTCGTTTAGGACTTTTTGTAGGACTTTTAGATTAAACTTTTTTAATTATAAAAATAAAAACTATAAGTGATCGCAAGATTTTCTTATTCAAAAATGTTTAATTTTAAACATAAGTATAAATATAAATTATAAGTTATTTTTATATTCGCTGTTTTTTTTTTTTTTTTTTTTTTTTTTTTGAGAGAGAGATTTAACAAGTGATCGCAGATTTTCTTTATGTAATATCTCTTGTAGAATTTCTGCATTTAAAAGAAAAAAATATTTTATTAAATAAAGAAAATAATAATAATAATAAAAAGTTTAAAAGTGATCTCATATTTTCTTTATTTTGATTTTAGCTCCTTTAAGTTCTTCAAAGTGCTTAAAAGATTTTACAGCTGATAAATAAAAAAAATTGCAAACTTCAAAAGTGATCGCAAATGATTATAGATTTTTTTTAAATATCATGAAATAAAGATTTCAGAATTTTATGTTAAATTTTTTTCTATTTTTTTTTTTTTTAATTGTGTCATAAATCTCTGAGAGGTCTGAGCTAAACTTAATTTTTTTCTAACTAATCCTAGTTGTGGTCTTTTACCCCGAAATGATTACCCTTATTACTAATCTTTTCCTAAGCAAAGGTGGGTGTCTGTTTTTAATATTTCTTTAACAAAGATTTGTCAAGAAATTTAAATTACTATAAATATTAATAAATTTCTTTATGTCTTTCTTGTGCAAGAATTTTGATAAAATAAACATTAAAAGAATGAAAGAATGAAAAAAGACCCCAAAATAGAATGAAATAATATTAGCAAAAATATTAATTTTATGGGATCATTAAAAACACATGCTCTTCAATAACTAAATAGCTAAAGGTAAAGGAGGAGTAAATAAGGGAGATGAAAAGATACCTACCACTTTTGCCAACACTAGGAGCTCCAACTACCGCAATTTTTAATTCAGTTAAAGTGGATTTCTTACGTCGAATACCGCGGGTAGTCATGGCGTATGGAAATATACAAAAATATTTTTATTTATTTTAGAATAAAGTTATCAGTGTTCTTTTGGAAAAATATTTATTTTGTTTGATTTTAAATGAATGATAAACTGCTAAAAAACACGTACTTTTTTCTTTTTCTTAAGGAATGATTTTGATGAGAAACAAAAAAATCAAACACACGTTTTAGAAATTAGCAAGGAATTTTTGTGTATATTTTTTTTTTTTTTTTTAATTTTAGATAAAAAATAATTGATTTTTAAACACTTAAAAGATTTCTATTTTTTAAATTTTTTGTGGGTATATTTTGTACTTTTTCTTTTTTTTTTTTTTTTTTTTGATTTTTATAAAAATATTTTCTAGATTGTATAAAAATCGGTTTAAAAAATATTTCTTTATTTTTTTATTTAGGAAGCAATATTCCAATCTGTTTTTTTTTTAAATTTTAATGTTTCTTTTTTATTTTTTAACAAAATAAATTTGTTTTCTTTTTAAATTTAAAATAAATGCTCACATGTGTATACCACCAAAAAGAATTTTCACAATTTATTTATTTTATTGTTTTTTGTTTTTGTTTAAAATTGTTTTTTTTTTTTTTTTAGAACAAAAAAATTTTTCAATGTCAAAATAATGTCTAAAAAATCATTTTAAAATTTCAATGAACCAAAACAATTTTTCTTATAACTTCTATATATAATTTCACTAAAAATATTTTTAAATATTTGATTATTCCTTAAAAACGTGAATTTATATTTTTAAATTTAAAATAAAAATATTATTAATATCAAAAAATAGTTTTTCAATATTTATTGAGTTTATTAATCTTTTTATATTTCTAAAATATTTTTCTTTGATCTTATATATATATTTTTTTTCTAAATTTGCTTTAGTTTTTACTTTAATTTTATTTTAATTCTTTTCTTAACAAATTTACGTTTTGCTTGCTTTAACGCTAAAATTTGTACTAAATGTGTTCGTATTGAAATTTCAAACAAAAATTGAAAATTCTTTATCTTTAAGATACAAAGAATATTTCTTGTGTTTTATTTTATTTTGCTTCTTTGTATAGAATATCTTAAAAATAGATTTTTAATTTAAGAGAATTTATATTTTGAATTTTTGCTTAAAAGAAAATTTTTTTGGTTTTTTTTAACAAAAGGAAAAAAAAAATCAAAATATTTTTTATAATTAATTAATGATACAACTAATTTGTATAATAAATTATTACTATCAAAGATTTTATTATGATCTTTTATAGAAGAATGTTCAGTTTGTTAAAAAAAAAAGAACACTTGTTTATATTTTTAAATGAATAAATAAAAATGCCAGATTTATTTAAGTAAATCGCTTGAAATAATCACTATGGTGAAAATAGTATTTAAAAAGATAATAATAAGTGCTTTAATATAGATAAAAATTTAAATATTACAAACGTTTTTTCACGGATGCTTCGAAGTACCATTAACAGATTGTCATTCGAACCACCCAAATAAATTTGAATAAACTTTAAATGTTATTGCAAAAGACTTTATTATGAAAAAAAAAAAATTATATCTTCCTCTTAGTATCAAGTATTGAAAAATTTGCCAAAAAAAATCCTGTTTATATTTTTAAATTCGTAAATAGTAAAACAAGATTTATAAAAACATCAACGTGATGAAAATCTTATTTATATAATGAAATTTATTGCTTTGAAATAAACAAAAAGTGGTTAAAAAGTTATTGTCATACTATTTCTAAAGATCATAAGTTAATGCTCCTTCGAACTTTGAGGATTATTTTGTAAAATTTTCTAAATTTGCTAGAGATAATAAATATGAAAATAATTAATAAAACAAAACTAATAGCATTAGAAAAATTGCTTCAAAACAACTTCAGATGGAACGTTTTAATATGGTCCTTCGAACTTTGATTTAACTTTATAAGATGCTTTCTACTATATACTATTAGGCAACATTTTATTTAGGGGAATTTCATTATTATATTTTGACTCCAGTTAATTAAAATTAATTTTATATTTAATAAATAATTCTTGTGTAATAATTTTCAAAAAAAAAAAAAAAATAATAATAATAATAATAATAATAATTACACAGAGCAACACTGTTTCTCTGGCAATAGATTTCTTGAGGCACCCATAGGCACATATTGCAGAAAGCTACTGCCTCCCTCTTATACGTGTGTGCTTGACGATTTTGTTAGACATTCATCAATCAAAGGAACAAAAATACGAATAAAAACTATAGAATTGAAAATATATTATTTTTTCTTTTAAGTTAAAAAGTCAACTAAAATGATCATAAATGACAGGAAAAAAATAACAAAATCATTCGATAAAATTGTCTGCAGTATGAATTCATTTGCCTGTGTGACGTACACATTCTCAAGCTCTCTCAATTTTACTAACACATACTTATTACAGGAGCTTATACGATCACGTCATGGAGTTCTAATCCTATGTATAAATCACTTTTTTTTAATTGACTTCAAAGATAAATTGTTATATAGATATTACATATTGCAACATACATATATATGTATCTCGATATATATAATGATTTGTCTGATCTGCAATTTCTGTCTACATATTTTTTCTAAATTGCTTAATAGTTTCAAAGGTATTTTAATAAAAATTTTTATGTCACAAAAAAAAAA
This sequence comes from Protocalliphora azurea, assembly GCA_932274085.1. Lineage (NCBI taxonomy): Eukaryota > Metazoa > Arthropoda > Insecta > Diptera > Calliphoridae > Protocalliphora > Protocalliphora azurea. The sequence goes on along the minus strand of OW026522.1, from coordinate 145,563,599 downwards.
TGTAAAATTAACAAAAATGCTACTTTTTATCCTTTATCATAAAGCTTTATATATAACAATAAAAATGAAATATATTTTATTAAAATCGATGCATATATGTCGATAGAAATAAAATGATTTACTTTAAAATAATTGGAAATATAAAACTTTAAAATTACAACAAACTGCTTTAAAACTACATCAAATGAGCTTAAATAGATTAACCCAGCGGTAAAATATGATAGTCCATGCCTTTTCTCTGTTTTCTCAAAAAATCACTTTCACTTTTTATTCCATAACAATTTCTCAAAAATTACTCCCTTCCTTTGGGAAAGTGTAAGGCCTTGCCTCCAGTGATACGCTTTGTAAACAGGAAATGAGTTTGCAATACGAGAAGGAGATCTTATGGCTGCAAAATAAAGCTTTGGAGCAAACCTTGTCCTTTACAATGAGTTTTTTATATAAAAATCAAATGAAAAAAAGTAAGAATATTATGTTCGGCCGAATCAACTTTTTCTACCTTAATTTAAAACTTCACCTTAAATGGGAGGTGGGCGGATTACGCCCAATTTTGGATTACGATTTACGATCCTCGAACTATTTGTTTTTTTTTTTTTTTTTGTAAGAGATATCGTTGGAAAATTATGAAATGGAGTTACAATGGACACCCTGTATTTTTAGTATTTAGCCTATAACTTTTTTGTCTATGAACCGATTTTTCCTATTTTCAATACCCAACAAACTTTATATAAGGCAAATAGTTTTAGTCCCCGTAGGTGGTCCGCCTCGAGCCCTATCCTTCTTTTAACAGACACACAGACAGACGGAGTAACATTGTTAGATCGACTCTGAATCTTACGACGACCTAGAATATATACATACTTTATGGGGTCTCAGATGATTTTTTCGACACGTTATACACAAACCCAATATATCCCCTTCTGTTTTGACGGTGGGTATAAAAACTCTAGTTTCGTTAATAGAATGTTAAAGAATTAAACATTTTGTTTTTGTAAAGAATTATCAGCACAAAGAGAAGATATACAAATTTGAATGTATTGGTGACTATTAAGCAATGGAATTAAAATTAAATTTTAAAATTTACGCAAATCGGTCAAACTTTTGGTAGTAGAGGTTTGCAGAGTCTTGAAGCTGTTTAAATCCTATAATCAAGCTTTAAAAATTCTGCTAATTCTTCAAATAAAAATAATTTCTACAAAGCGTACAAAAAATATTAAAAATATTTATTATTTATTTATTTATTTTATTTTAAGGAAACAAAACAAATATAATACAGTCGTTACAGTTAAAATTAAAGGAGTTGTTTTTAAAGCCTTCAAATACTTAATATACGAAGGCGGATCAATAAATCCGTGACTTTTCGAACTTCCCTCGTAGTTATATGAAATGCAACATTATTGCCATCAAGTAGCACCTGTTAATAGACTACTGTCAAATCTTGAGCAAGTGTCGTCATTTATTTTGCGTTTAACAGCTGTTCAAAACATACAATCTCGTGTATTTTTCTAAAAATGGAAAAAAGTGAATTTCAAGTGCTCATTAAACATTATTTTTTGCGAAAAAAAAACATCAATTAAACCAAGAAAAAGCCCGATAAATACTATGGGGACTCTGTACCATCGATTTCAATGGTAAAAAAGTGGTTTACTGACTTTCGCTGTGGTCGCACAAGTGCAAATGACGCTGAACGTTCTGGACGGCCAATTGAGGTCAGTACACCCGAAAATGTCGAAAAAATCCACGATACGATGTTGACCGAACGAAACGTAAACGTGTGACAACTTCAAAGGATTGTTTGGAGTTGTTTAACCGCAAGCCGAAAGAGTTTTTGCAGCTGTTAATGAAACATGGATCCATTACTGTCTACGAAGACCAAACAGCAGTCTAAACATTGGATTTCTCCGGGTGAACCTGCTCCGAAGAAGGTCAAGGCAAGTTTGTTGTCCAATAAGGTGATGGCAACAGTTTTTTGGGATGCACGCGGGATAATCCACATCGATTACCTTCAAAAGGGAAAAACAATAAACGGCGAATATTATGCCAACTTATTAGACTGAATTAATGAGTATTTAAAAAGAAAACGACCCCATATGGCCAATAAAAAAGTTCTTTTTCATCAAGATAATGCACGGGTGCACACGAGTGCAGTCTCAATGGCAAAACTCTATGAATTGGGCTACGAATTGGTACCTCATCTGACATATTCTCCGGATTTAGCCCCTACTGACTACTTTCTATTTCCAAACCTAAAGTAATGGCTCGGTGGAAAAAGATTCAGCTCCAACGATGAAATTATTGACCAAAAAAATGTCTATTTTAAGGATCTCAAAAAATCCTATTTTTTACGCAAAGTAAATAACGACACTTGCTCAAAATTTGACAGTAGTCTATTAACAGGTGGTACTTAATGGGAATAATGTTGCATTTCATATAACTACGGGGGAAGTTCGAAAAGTTACGGACTTATTGAATCGCCCTCGTAATTACTTTTTTAAGTAAGTTTTGCAAAAAAAATATTAATTTTATATTCAACAAAAAATTTAAATAAACTGTGACATTTGGTAGTAATAATTTGCGACGTGTTCAAAATCTACCATGACTTTAAGGCTCAGTTCAAGATCATTCTCAAATTGAACTTTCTGCAACGATCTATCTATCTCTCTCTGTGTCTTTATGAAAGTTTTTGACTATTTTCACTCATACAACTACAAAGCATTGTTTTATAAACTAATTTAAAATTTTTAGCAATCAATTCTCTAAGAATAAAACTTTTTCCTAACTTGTAATATTTCCAGTTTTAAATCTTTATTTAAAAAAGTCTGGCATCTCTATATCTTGTGAAGATTAATTATAAATTCCTTAAAATATTTATTACATTTGCCAAAGGTATGGAATTTTTCATTTATACATATATTTTGATACACAATTGTGCAGATTACTCTCACAAAAAAAAAAAAGAACAAAAAATGTAATATAGATCTTTCTTCACGTGTTAGCATGATTACAATCGCACTTAATTTTATCTCTTAATTTTCACTGTTTTTTCTCTTAAATAAATAAAGGAAATTATATTTATACATGAATTTTATTTAATGTTTCTATTACCTGATTTTTAATAGTTTTTCTTAAGAGTATCATAAATTTGAAATTGAAATATGTTTTTTTTTTTGTGTTTTAGTAAATAGGCTGTTGTTTTAAATATTATAATACACTTAAGTTTATACTTATGTTACATGTTAAGGTAATTTATGGCTTGTAGCATAAATAATACTCTCAGGAAGTTTTTTGAAAGATTGAAAAAAATATCGAATAAGAAATATGGGTCAATTGTTTATAGCTTTTCTGCTGTTTTACATATGAAAGCATAACATATCACTTTGGCGGATAAAAGTGTCAATGAATTATTCAAATTCTATGGACAAATTAATTTATACTGTCTCCTGATAATCAATTAGGGCATTAGATTAGTGTCATTTGTTTGAATGAATTATTTAATTTAATTTATTATAAAAGCTTCTTCAGAAATCCTTCCAAGGAGCATAAGCAGATGTTAAAACTGCTTCGAAGAACCATTAGAAGATTGTTTGGTGCCGCTAACAATTAATTCATGTTTAAGCTTAATATCTTTAAAGGAAAAATTATAATTCTTAGGTCTACTGGTTAATCTTTACTTTTTCTTGAGTTAAAATATTATTTTCTAATTATAGAGAAAGTATTTCAAATAATTTTGTATTTTTGAAACCATATTGTAACACTTTTACTTATTTTATGATTATTTTTATTTTTCATAAATAAATTTGTAAACAATTTTTCTATTTCTATGATGAAATGGTGTGAATGATATAAAACTGATTGTTTATTTTAGTTCCTCTTTGATTTTGATTATTTTTTTTTTTTTAAACTATTGTTTTCATAATAAAAAACACTTAAGGTAGGTTGGAATTTGAAAGGCAGATGGCAATGAAAATTGATTTTGAGTTTAAAAAAGAAAATGCTCTTGTCTAGCTAAAGTTATGTACATAAATATAAACATAGAAATACTTAACTTTAGTAAAAAAAAATAATGTATTTAAAAAATATTAAAAAAAACAAGAAAATATTTATAACAATCCAGCAAAAACTTGATAATGGCATTTAGTTATGGAAGTAGTTACTTTTCAATGACAACCACATACCATCTGCATTACATAAAAGTAGTTTAGTAACTACTTATTTATATACCGGGTTATAAATAAGTAATTACTTACTTATTTATTATCAGATTTTTTAGAATACCAGTTTTTCTTTATTTTTTAATTCACTTTACTAATTTATATATTTAAAGAAGGGATAAATATATGAAAAGCAATAATAAAATATTACATTTTTGGCTATTGTTAAATTATTGAAATTAAAATAAAAAAATTTGAAAATTTTGCTTTAAAAAAACTGCTTCTTATATTCTGACATTTCATTAGTTATTTGTAACCTAAATTGTGACTATTATTTTTATTAATAATTCTTTTGTTTATATTAATAATGACTTCAGTAATACTTTAAAATCTATAATTTATTGAACAGCTTGGAAGTAATTAGTTCTTTTAATGACATCTAAGTAATGACATTCTAAATTGCCTGCTTGTAATAATATGGGGTAAGTAGTTGCTTCTAATCGTCATGTTAAAATAATGGGTTATTCAGCTAATGTGTAATTAGTGAAAAGTCATTATATTAGCTACTTAACTCATTACGTTAGGATTCATCAGACCGAATTTCGAATAATCTAACAATAGACTTTTTGTTGAAAAAAGTTGAAAAGACGAAATCGACTTTTTGGTCTAAAAATTGCCAGATAGTCGTAAAAGGTTGAAAAAGTCGAAAAAAGTCAAAAATAGTTGAAAATTCGAAAAAATCGAAAATAGTCGAAAAAAATCGGAAAAAGTCGAAAATAGTCCATAACTCGAAAATAGTCAGAAAAGGTTGAAAAGTCGAAAAAAGTTGAAAATAGTAGGAAAAAGTCAAAAAGCTGAAAAAAGTCAAAAATAGTCGGAAAAAGTCGAAAATTCGAAAAAATCGAAAATAGTCGAAAAAAATCGGAAAAAGTCGAAAATAGTCCATAACTCGAAAATAGTCAGAAAAGGTTGAAAAGTCGAAAAAAGTTGAAAATAGTAGGAAAAGGTCAAAAAGCTGAAAAAAGTAAAAAATAGTCGGAAACAGTCGAAAATTCGAAATAAGTCGATAATAGTCGAAAAGTTGACTATATCAAAATTAAAAAAGTCGAAATGTCGTAAAATCGACTATTTAAGAATTGAAAAAGTCGAAAAATCGATTATTTAAGAATTGAAAAAAGTCGTAAAATCGCCTTTTTGTTCTAACTAAAAAACACTACATTAAATGGCAGCCAAAGCTTTTTTTGGGAAATAAACAAAATTCACCAAAAGGTTTTTCAATTTAAAAATCTGTTATAATTTATAATTCTGACTAAAAATATATTGTATGTGAGCTAAATAACGACAATCTGTGATCAATTATTTATATGGAAATTGAAAGAAAAAAATTTTTAATTAGCTATAACTTTGTTAATACTAGGCTTTTCGACAAAATAACGATAATTCTATTCAATTCTCTAAAAATCTCTAAAAAGATCATTAGGAAAACGATAATTTGTGATCGCTAGTATTTATGACATAGAATCCGTTTTTATATCAAAATCTTGAAAAAATATCCACACCACTTAAATGTTGCAAAACAAACGTTTTTTGTGCAAATTATGATCATTTGAGATCACTCATATTTTTCTACAAATATAAATTTTTTCTTAAAAAACAATAAATAAAAAAAGTTTAATAATTTAAATAGAACAATTGCACAAGTCAGTCAGAGATATTAAAATAGTTATGCCGAAAAAATTAAATTTAAAATTTTTTGTTTTTTTAAAAATAATAAAAAATCTAAACTAATCCAAATCTCTTGTATTATATGTTACGAATGAAATAGCATATATTTCAATAAAATGGATTCATATTCTAATTAATTTGTTAATTAATGTTATGATTTTGATGATTGGAGCAAAATTAAACAAAAAATTAATTAATATAAGTAATTTCGTAATTGAATTCTAATATAATTTTTTTTCCGTATATGATAAAGGAGAAATAATATAAATTTTTGGTAGTTTTAGATTTTTTACAATTTTTTCAAAAACAAAATATTAGATTTTTTTCACACATTTTTTTTAATATCACCAAAGCTAAAAAATAATGTAGGCATGATTTGCAGATAATTTAAATTATAACTTTTCGCTATTTTATTTATCCAAATCGGACAAACTATTTTCGAAATATTTTTAATTAATCTGTTATTTCATTGATTAATCTGTTATTGTATTGAAATTTAATTATATTAATAATTAAACGAAAAATATTTTCAAAACATGAAAAAATAATCAGAAAAAAAATAAAAATAGGGAATTTTTGTAGTTACTTCTAAGTCGAATCATTTAGTTTTTGCTAAGTTAAGAATTACTAAGAATTTTAGTTTTATTGCACATATTTGCGTCATTAAACAGGAATTTAAAATCAAATCATAACTGATCTATGGCGAATTTTGATACTATTGTGAAGAATAAGAGGTGAATATGCTTTGATTATTTTTAACTATGATTATGCTTTAATCTCACATGCCTCTCATTGTTCTTTTTATTGTGCAGATTACAAAAGTTACACCACAATAGCCGAAAGTTACCAACCTCCCACATATTGCACTGTTCCAAAGAAGTGGACGCTTTTTCCGGATAAAGCAAATATTGCAGACTTAATATATATATTAAATTTTTTTAGTATATAATTTTTGCAATAAATAATTGAAAGTTTAAAATTGTATCCTATTTTATATTTTATGCAATGATTCACTCAGATAATTAATTAATTTTTAGTAAAATTCCAATTATATTTTGAATTATTATTTGAAATTTATATAAAAATCAATTATTTTCCTTTATTAATGTTATCATTTTGATGATTGGAGCAAAATCAAACAAAATTTTAATAAATATAAGCAATTTTGTAATTGAATTTGATTTCGATTTTTTTCTGTGCAAAGAAAGAGTCAATTAAAAATAAAAAAAAAGTTATTTATAAGCTCCATGATCAGTTGCATGAGAAATTTTGTCGCCCTGTGAGATTTAAATGAGATACCTTCACTGAATTATGAATAAAGTCAACAACTATTTATAGATATTAATGAAATATACATCATTTTATTTATAACATTTTCAGCTTTAAAATAAAAATTCTCCATTTAAGATTTTTTAAGATTTTTTGAAAAACAAACATTTTTAAAATTTTACCTATTTTTATTAATATCTCCGAAGCTATTGGGTAATTTAAAAAATGTCGACCTAACTTGCAGATAATTAATATTCGAATTTTTTATATTAATTAATAAATTTTCTATATAACGGTTTGTCTACTAGAATACACAGTGGGGCAGAATCGAAATTTTTTGGAAATAAATCTGTAACTTCTGACCGGTTGGTTGGATTTTCATGAAATTTGGTACAGGTGTAGCAGAGGAGTGTACAATGTTAAGTTTGGAAGGGGGCACAACAAACCCATCAAGGGCGGATCTAAGGGGGCTTAAAGTTAAGTACCTCTGACGTAAAAAATTTTGAATCGCTTGCCAAATTTTTGTTTCTCCTCCGATTTCAAATATTATTATATATTGCTGTAGGCCCTATTTATTTATTTATTTATCTCTTATAGTTTTCGAGTTATTTGCGTTTGAATTTTTAAGCACCATAATTTTGCATGTTTTGGGTCCAGTTTTTCTCATATATATCCTAGTATTTCTGGCCGATTTTATTAGTTTTGTTAAAGAACAAAATTATCTATTGAATTAAGTCGATATCTTTACCGAGTCCAAAAATAAACGATTTTGAATTTGAAAATAGCAAAAAGACGTGTTTGTGTTTTTTTACCCAAAAATGTATCTACACTCTTTTTTATCTAAAATAAAATTTTCTTTAGCAATATATAATAATTTTGCACTTTTCTAAAAGGTAACTTCCCAGAGATAACTTTAAGATAAAAACAAGACCAATAACTCAATTGGTCATGGTACACACCTTCCCGAATTCGACCCATTTTATATGAAAGTTTTGATTTTAGACCATATTTTCTCAAATCCCAAAGCACGAATCGACAAGCGGAATATATTTTAAGAATCTTCAATATGTTGTTAAAAGTTTTAAAACAAAATCTACGGGACTTCGGAAAAATGTGGATTCTATAGCCATAAATGTAAAAAATCCCATTTTTGGGAATTTTGATTAGTTTTTTTGGGAATTCAGGAAAACCCTACCCCTGATTGAAATTTGGTTAACGTGCTTTTATTTACACTAATAAGATTCACATTTCCTACAAATTTCATTAAGATATCTTTATAAACAAATACGTTATTACAATTAAAAAATTTATATTTTTATATTTCGATTCTGCCCCACTGTGGAATATATTAAAAAAATGTTTATAGGCTTAGAACTTTACGATCACGAGTATTTAAATTGACAAAGAAATTCCGTGCCGCAAAATCAGTGTTTAGATAAAAAAAAATCCAATTTGCCATGTTTTTTTTTATATCTAATTAATTTTTCATTATAACCAACCGCCAATAATTTTACAATAAACACACTTTTAAATTATCTCTAATTGAAATATTGTGCCAATATATTTTTTTTTTTTATATTATATACGAAATATATGATAGTATTTTATAATTATTAATTTATAGCAAAATAATTAAAATAATTTTATAAAAATAAAACCAGACGGCAAACACGCCAATAATAAACAAATACAACGTTTCACTAACACCTTTCAATATCAAGAAAATTTTTATTTATTTACAAACAACAGATTTATCAATATGATCAATGTAACAAAAATATTTAGATAAACATGGCTGCAAAAGAAAATTATTTATCAATGAATTAATAAACAGGATATGAAAAATGACTATTTACATAAAAAAAAACACACACACACACAAACCGGGGGTTAGAATCCGCATAAAAATATGATATAGAAATATATAGAAATAATTTTTTTGTAAACAATAATTATAACACTTTCATTATTAGTATGAGAAGAATTGTGTAATTTTTCAAAATTTTTGTATTAAAAAAATGTAAACAAAAGTTTAGTTTAATAAAAAAAAAGTTTCGAAACTAAATAAACAGAAATGATATTGATTTTTTTTTTAACAGAACAGATATGAATGAATATTAATTGTGGTTTAAATAAATTGGTAATACAAAATGTATTTTTCTCATTTGTATATCTAATATGAGTGAAAAAAAAAATTAATGAAGGAAAATAGTTAAAGCCCAAAAGTAGGCAGCAAAAATGTTTAATGAAATTTTTTTTATGAAAAAGAGAGATAATAGCACTACTACGCACAGTGTTTTGATCCCATATAACGATGGAACAAAAATAAAAGGAGTTGTAGAAAATTGAAACTTGGTACGCATATTACATTAGACTAAAGATTAATATATACAAAAAATCGGTGCAAGAACATGACTACCTCTCATATATGTATCATGAAATTAAAATATTCAGTTTCTTCTTAAATACTGGTCGGAACTTTACTGAAATTTGTAGTTGCCTTAAGAATTAAAAAAATAGATGTTTTGAGTTGCTAATTTATTTTTTAATAGGAGCAAGGACACGCCTATTTCCCATATATCCTAAATAGTGTTATCAATTTAGCCCTTTTAAGGCTAAATCTACCCTTTTTATTTCGTTTTAACTTCTGACTTTTTTTTGCTAGCCTTTTTTGATTTTTAAAATTTTTTATTTATTAGCTTAAAAAGGCTAAATGTTAGTATTTCAACAACGAAGAAAATAATTTCTTGTTTACTATTACTAATTTCATTTTTACAGAATTATCCATTATTTTTATTTAATAAAAAATTTCGTCTTTTGATACTTCATTCTCCAAATAAATATACCTTAAATAATTTTATGGAGTTACTAAATTGATAATTACAATTAGTTTTTAATATACGTCATCAACAATAGAAACTATTAATAAAAATAACTTAAAAATGATCATACTAATAAGAAAAATCACCCAAAAATTTTGAAAGCTTAATGAAAAAGGAATTATAGTTAAAAAAAATGAAGAAAAATCACTTCAAAACATTACCCAATGTTTTCCATATGAAATATAACCCTAATTTGTATGGGAACTTTTTGGGCGATTTTTCATTTAGTCATTTTGCTGAGTTGTATTTAAAAATTTATTACAATTTCTTTGGAAAAATTTCGAAAACTAATGAGAACAAAAAAAGTAAGTATCTAAATTAAAAATTTTAGAGCATTTAGCTTTTTTTGACCTTTTTTTAAAGTTTAATTTAGTCTATTTTTCTCACCTCCTGGCTATAGAAATCTTTAGCTACCTTAAGCTTTCCTATGGAAAACTTTAGCTGCTCAAACTTTCCTACAGAAATCTTTAACTAGCTCAAACTTTACTATAAAAATCTTTAGCTAGCTTAAGCTTTCCTATAAAAATCTTTAGCTAGTTTAAGCTTTTCACAGAAATCTTTAGATAGCTTAAGCTTTCCTATAGAAATTTTTAGCTAGCTTAACCTTTCCTATGGAAAATTTTAACTGCCTTTAACTAGCTTAAGCTTTCCTATAGAAATCTTTAGCTAGCTTAAGCTTTCCTATAGAAATCTTTAGCTAGCTTAAGCTTTCGTATAGAAATCTTTAGCTAGCTTAAGCTTTCCTATAGAAATCTTTAACTAGCTTAAGCTTTCCTATAGAAATCTTTAGCTAGCTTAAGCTTTCTTATAGAAAAATTTAGCTAGCTTAAGCTTTCCTATAGAAAAATTTAGCTAGCTTAAGCTTTCCTATAGAAAAATTTAGCTAGCTTAAGCTTTCCTATAGAAAAATTTAGCTAGCTTAAGCTTTCCTATAGAAATCTTTAGCTAGCTTAAGCTTTCCTATAGAAATCTTTAGCTAGCTTAAGCTTTCCTATAGAAATCTTTAGCTAGCTTAAGCTTTCCTATAGAAATCTTTAGCTAGCTTAAGCTTTCCTATAGAAATCTTTAGCTAGCTTAAGCTTTCCTATAGAAATCTTTAGCTAGCTTAAGCTTTCCTATAGAAATCTTTAGCTAGCTTAAGCTTTCCTATAGAAATCTTTAGCTAGCTTAAGCTTTCCTATAGAAATCTTTAGCTAGCTTAAGCTTTCCTATAGAAATTTCTAGCTAGCTTAAGCTTTCCTATAGAAATCTTTAGCTAGCTTAATCTTCCCTATAGAAATTTTTAGCTAGCTTAAGCTTTCCTCTGAAAATCTTCAGCTAGCTTAATCTTCCCTATAGAAATCTTTAGCTAGCTTAAGCTTTCCTCTGGAAATCTTCAGCTAGCTTAATCTTCCCTATAGAAATCTTTAGCCTGCTTTCCTCTAGAAATTTTTAGTGAGTTTAATCTTTCCTATAGAAATCTGTAGCTTAAACTTTCCTAGCTCATGCTTTCCTATAGAATTCTAACGCAAGTTCAAGCTTTCTATAGAAATCTATCGCTAGCTCAAGCTTCCTTATATACAATTATTTCATGCTTTCTTGGACATCGCTAAAATATTCAACCAAAGTTTTTGATATAAAACATATCTGGAAAGGATTCTTTCGGGAAGTCACTTATTTTTAATCTCAAAATCAATTGTTTTTAAATGAAAAATAAATAAAATAAACAGTGATCATTGATCTTAAAGCCAAACAAAGTTCTAATCTATAACTCTTTAAATTTTCTCTTCTTTTAAACTTAAAGTTAATAAGAAAAGTTGATATTAATTAAAATTTGTCAATTTGTGGAACAAAAGAAGTCAAAAGAATAACTTTATTACTCGTATCTATATGTTTGCAGCTGTAAAATCCGTCTGCCTTAACATTTGCACACACAAATTTCAAATTGTTTAAAATATAACACAGACAAATGGCCAGAACAAAAGCAACACAAACATTTATTCAAAATAAATGGACAGAACGACAGACAGTTGGATAGAGAAAGAGAACAAGCTGCAAAAGTTTATTATACGAATTCTGGAATATAATTTGAATGTAAATGAAAACAATTGTATACAATCAGGCGTATTTACATACAATATTTCAAATGTAGAGTGGTAAAAAAGAAGTCATGCAGATGTAAATAAACATTGTTGTTTTTTGTTTAGATATGGTGATATTGTTGTTCAAAGTGTATTTATTATTGTTACACTCACAAAGGTACAGTGGGGTTTTAATATAAATATATTAAAATTTTCAAAATATAAAATAACTAAATGATTGTACTAATTATCTTCAAAATACTTAATCAGAAATCAGCCAGAAATTAGGTCTTTTTTTTATAGAATATTAAATTTAGCCCCTGTTTCAAAATTTTAAATCTTTTTAATTAATATTAATAAAATTAAACATTCTTTCTAATCCAATCTTCTACTTCTATATCCAATCTTCTACTTGTATTTTGATTTTTTTTTTTATTATTTTTTTTACCAACTTTTATGTTCCAATCACTGCCCACTGTACCTCAGTCATAAACACATGAAAAACTTTTTGTTTGAATTTTGTTGCACAGAAAATTTCACACTCTCATTTTTTTTTTTTTTTTTTTTTTTTTGGGTTAAAAAATGTCCAACATCCGCTTTTGTACTTCCCTATTCCATATTTAATACAAATGCTTTAATGTAGAAAGTTTGAGTGAAAGTCTATAAAAATGTAAAACTCAACAACAAAGGGAAGAGGGTTTTTTAAAACCTGCTTCATAAAAGGGGGTTGAATTCCACAAATGAAAAACATTATAAATCAGGTGCAAGTTGGGTGCGTACACACACATAAAACTTCCATCCGTTTCCCATTTCGTACAAAAAAAAAAAAAAGGTCTTACATCAAATGTGGTTGAATTAAATAGAATTTATACGTATTGAGGGTTGAAATTATGCGTGAGTTGTACAATTAATAGGATTTGAAGGAAAAACTTTTTTTCGAACAAAAATTTTATCTCGTAGACATTTTATTGTTTAATATAGGAAAACATAGTAGAGCATAATAAGCCTGGAATGATTTATAAATAGGAAAGCATAGCCAGACATGTTTAACATGAACTGTTATCTAGGAATTTGCATACGCTTGGCTGCAAACAATGAAAATTTTTGAATGTTTGCCGGGTTTGTTGTTTGATTTTATGTTTAACATATTTTAATTAAGCCAGTAGACAAAAGAAAGTTTTACCCACAAGTGTAGGAAAGAGTAAGAAGTAAAGCTAATCGTTGATATGTATGTTGATAAACAATAGATCAAATATTATTTCAAAAAATTTCAAGTTGTTTGATGTATTTCAAATTATCCGTGATTTCTTTCTACTACTTAAATTGAATTTGAAATTATCTTTCGCCTCAAAATCAGTGGTTTCTTGTTCTAAGGTATGGTTTAGGTCTTAAATGCAAGATTTTCTAAAAAACTTTTATTGAAATAACGGACTCAGAGGAGTACTTACATTTTAAATCATAAGTCTTCTCGGTCCTCCTGGATTTTTCGAAAAAGTATCGCAAAATAAAAATTGTTATATAAATTAGGACGTAACGAACAAAAAAAAAAAAAAGAGATCTTTTCGAACATTAAATTTTTATTGTTTTTTTTTTTTTTAAGAAGAGTTTTTAAAGTTTCGCCTTTTTAAAATTCGAAAGAAAAAGAAAGAATCGAAAGAATTTTATAGAATCTTATTGGACTTGTTATACCCACCATCTAAAAAGATGGGGGCATATTGGGTTTGTCATTCCGTTTGTAACATATCGAAAAAATCGTTTAAGACCCCCATAAAGTGTACACATTATGGGTTATTATATGATTTTCGTTATTATCTCATTTTCATTAAGATTTGAACACGCAGTGTTGAAAACGAACACATACGAAGCAGATTCACTAATGACACTGTATGGTATTGTTTTCAACACGTATGTGGTGGATTTTTCTGTAGGTCTAACGCCCACTTTACCGCCCTCCAATATAAGTTGAAATTTTAAATTTGAGTGAAATAAAAAGTTGTAATGGTGGGTATATAAAATCGGACATTCTCACTTCTTTTCTAATTTAAAATCATTCCTGAGAAACAGAGACTGTACATAATGATGACGGAAATTTCTTAACCGTAATAACCCAGCAAAAACTTTTTGGTTCTCGGTAATGGCAACTACTTATTAAAGTAATTTCTTGGTAATGAGGCGTCATTATTATTTTCCTACTCTATATTACATATATAAGTACTCAATAGTATAATAGCACAGTAATATTACAATCACGTGGATCAGTTGGCTAGAGCGCTAGATTAGCAACCAGATTGTTGTTGGTTCAACGCTATTCTGCTACTGTTAGTTTTTTATAACAAAATGTCTAAAAAGATATTTTATACTAAATAAACAGTTTTTGTCACTTAGAAAATTAAGTACTGAGTAAGACGTTAGTCATTAAAAACGAATGCTTAATTTATGTCCAAGTTCAAATCTTACTGACGGCAAAATTTTTTTGTTTTTTTTTTTTTATTTAAAAATAACGTGCATGAATTTGTGAACTATTCGAACAAAAATAACTAGTTATTCAGGCAAAAAATAAATAGTTTTTTTTCCAATTATACCTGCTAGCTTGCCAGGAAAGCAAAGTTTTTGCTGGGAGTCATGTTGTGGAACACTTTTATTCCTTTTTTAGCGCCCTTTCCAAATATGCAAAAACTTTATTTATTTATTAATTTTTTAGCTCAAAATAGATTCTTTTTGATTTAGAAATAAAGATTATTTTCAGCAAAAAATAAAAATGCTGAGGAAACATTTTTATAGAAGTACACTTTAGAAGATTGTTTAGTCTTATCATTTTCAAATTCAAAATTTTTTATTTTTAAACTCGAATTAACTTGATTTTTTCAGATTAAGGTTTCAATTTTTAAAAATTAAAAGACAATTGGTCAAAAATCTTATTCATTTATTTACATTTTAAAAAATCGAACTAAGATTTTGAAATTTGGTTTCCAAAATATTTTGATTATTATACTTTGGTTTGAACCGAATAATTGGTATTTTAGGATTAGGATTTTTTTTCTTTTTTTAGTTCAGCATTTAGACATCTTAATTGAAAAAGATAACAAAAAAATCATAATAGCTGGTTTACTGTATTGCGGCATAGAAAATGCATTAATCATTCTGTTGGTATTTAATGCTTTGTTACCGCCTGACAAAGACAACAACGGCTATAATCGATTGTTGTGTATGATCCTTCGAACCGGATATTGGTTACAACACAATATTTATCTATGACCTCGTAAAGTTCATATAGACAGCACAGTTCGAATTCTTAAGGGCAGAGAGTCAAAATAATATTCTCAGTACTTCCATCCGTTTGTTGGTTGCATTTAACTTTCTTAAGATTCCCCGGTAAAGTTCCATGGCTTTTGCTATTAAAACAATAAACATAAAAAATATGATTTTCAATAAAGTGCAATTTTCTTTTAAAAATAAAAAGGTACGAAATTTACAAAATAAGTGTAATATCAAAAAAATAAAAAATAAAAATAAAAAAAAAAATTCTATGAAACCATTTGCCATAGAGACACTTTTGCCATTAACAATTATTTTGAAAACGAAGTAATAACTTTTATGCCACTAATCAATATTCATTTCTTTTATCGATGATCCATCAAACTTTAATAATTTTAGACGCACAGTGCTTTTTCCCTTAGACAAAAATCAAAATAAAATATTGTCTTAAATTGTGATGAAATATACATTTTTTGAAAAGGTAACATGATGAACAGTATTATAATGATGATGATGATAATAATAATAATAATAATAATAATAATAACATTAGTAATATTAATAATAATATTAATTTTAATAGAATTGTTTGGGAATAATTACTTTTGTGGCTTTCAGAGGGCACTAAAATCAAAGAATTTAAAGTTAATAGTAATGAACCAAAAAGTGGTTTCAGGTAAATAATTATCAAAAATTACTTTTTGTCTAGAAGTTTTGTTTTTTCAATTCTTCAATATATTTGTAATTTAAAACTATTACTGTCTTTTTAATATAGTATTTACAATATATATTAATTTTTGGTCAAAGTTACTCATATTTTTTCTGGAAAACTTAAATATTTCTTAAATTTTTTCTTATTTAAAAGATTAAAAAATAATTAGCACCTATTTTTTCTCAACTTAAAAAAAGCTAAATTTAAAAAGTATCCGATTTCCTCTTTTTACTTTAATTTCAAGGAGTTCTTAATGTTAATGTAATTTATTCTGTTAAATTGAAATAAAAAGAATAACTTAAAATTATTTCGAAATTTAAAAAAAAAAAACAATTCTTTCTAAAGGAAAATTATAATTTAGTACCATCTTATAATCCATAAGATGGTACTAAATATAGAGCACTTTTTTTAATTTTATACAAAAAAACATATAAGTTTGATGGTTCAGTAACTTAATATTGTGTTTTAATATATAAAAAAAAAGAATTAAATTCAGTTTTTCCCCCAACTTAAAAAGCAATATTGCGTATTGTTAAGTCCATATTAGTTTAAAATTTAATACAAGATTAAATAAGTAAGAAAGTTTGTTCAAATCTTCTATACCCACCATCTTCAACTTTTTTGTGCCACCCTAATTATTAACTATTTGTATGAAATTCGGTTGTTGTAGATGCTTTTGTTTAAGAGATATCAGTGTAAAGGATGAACTGGAGTTACGACAGACACCGATTTTTCTGATTTTTGGCCCATAACTTTCGTTTATGAACGATTTTGTGCATTTTCAATATCAAGCAAACCTTTTCGATGATAAATATTTGAGCCAAACTTCGTCTTTCTGGAGACAGAAGAGCGGACATTGTTAGATCGTCTTCGAATTTCACGAGAACATAGAATATTTCAACATGCTTCACAAGGAATAACAAATCCAATATACCGACCATCTTTTTCGATTTTAGGGAATTTTTAACGAAAAATTTAAAGCAAAGGAAAAAAGGGAGGACATTTTAATTTTTGCCAAAATAGAGGGAATTTTTAAAATGTAAATTTTTTTCTCAAAAAACCATTAAAAGTGGTAATTGAATAGGAAAAATGCAATATTATCATTCACATTCATATTAGATGAAGACCGAAATTTGCCGAATGGATTTTGTCAATAATTACAGACGTTCGAATTTGTTTTATCGTTTGAAAATCTTTCTCTGTATGTAGTAGTCATGCTTAAAATATCTTTTTTTAGTTTTCCATTGAATTAGAAACAAGCTACCTTTCTGCTAATTTTTTTAATAATAATTGTATTTTTAGAAAATAGGAAAAAAGGGATTTTTTTACAAAACAGAAAGATTTTTCATAATTTATATATGGCATCACTAATAGAAAGACAAAATTTGGACCAGAGCTTCACAAGATCGTGAAAATATAAGCAAGTTAATTTGTTAATGAAGGTCTTTTGATTTTAAAATATAAAATTATTAAAAAAATTTTTAAATCTTACCCCCCTAAATGCTGCTTTATATTTTCTTCTTCGCAATTATTGCCTTCATTAAGAATTCTTATAAATAATTTAAATTCACCAAATGTCTGCTCAAACAAATCCAGTATTTTAAATTGGCGCATTTTTTTCTTTGTGTTGATGTATTGAGCCCAGGGATGGAAAATGAAAATTTTTTCGGTATCAAAGTAATTTTCAAATATTTTTTTTTACCCTCAGAGTACTATAATTCAAATTTTTGACTGTTATTTATTTTATATTAAGTGAAAAAATCAAAGTGTGTAATTTGTACATATTGTATATAAACGAGGGATTAAATACGATACAAATTCATTAAATGATTTTATTCAGTTTAAATATTATAATAAAAAAATATAAAAATCTTAATAAAATTATACTCTGTTGTTAAAATAAACTTACGGAAAAAGTCGTCTAAGATCAATATCTTAAAATCGAGAACTTCAGCATTAGTTTTATTAAAATATAATTCATTATTTGATGTCTTTGAAATTCGCAACGTTTTCAATCAAATCAAATTACAGAGCATATAAACTTGTAGTTTTTAATAGTGATTTTACATATATTTTAGAGTTTACAAGTTCATAAATTAAACTTATAACTTAAATGTTTTTATAATGTAGTTTATTTGCCCTATAAACTTATTTGAATTGTCCTAATTACGTATCTAATTTTTAATCGGAGATAATGTTCATTACAATTTAATTATTACTTCTGAACACCAATTGTAAATATAAATCAAAGGTGTTAAGAAAAACATAGATTTCTGTTCCTAACTTATATATCTCCAAAATAAATTTTCATTTAAAAATTTTTAATTCGATTTGTGGAATATCAAGACAATATCAAATGACTCGAGTGAATAGTATTTCGGTACCTTTGAATGTTAAATAGTATCAAAAAAGTACTATAGTATCAACTTTTCCATCCCTGATGTAACATTAAATTAAATGAGAGCGACACAAAGTGGTGAATTCTACTCAATAGCAATAAAATTAAACTAAAGATGGCGCTTTCAAAACAAAAGTAGTGGTAAACTTAAATACACACTGATGTATGGGGCATCGTATGCGACTCGAGCTAGCACAGCAGCATATGGGTCGTGCATGAGCTGCCGTTGGCAGCCTTTGGACAAACCACCATATACATTTGATTTACATGTTAAAGCAGGTATGGAGCGTGTATGAAGTATCATGAACAGTGTTGCCAGAAGAGTTCTGAAGTTTTATGCTAAATTCTCAAAAATAATATGTTAGAATCTGCTAAATCAATAATATTTGTAGGACCGGAAGGAAACGTTATAAAATCAAGTGATTTTTTGAAATATGCGCGACCAAGATGCTGTATTTACAAAGAGAGCTATGAAAATGATTAGGTGCAATGTTACTGTTTCCTGCAGGAAAATGGCTTTATTACGAAAACATTAACTGATTTCGGTTCAAAGTAGGAATTATCCAGTTTTACTAAACTAAAATAATTGTGAAACAGAACAGCATTATTCATAAGAAAAATAATTTTGAGCTATTGACGCACAATTAAATAGTTTCTGAGAATGAAAGATAGAAAAAAGTCCTGAAATCTATATGTTTTATTCGATTCCCTAAAGGCTATAAAAAACATAGATTTGGCAATTTGCTACGTTTTGTTCATTTGAAGTTTATTTAATCAAAACGTTCCAAATATAAAATTGTCGCAGTACATATTCTTTTAAAGAAAATTATGTCTTCTTTAAAACGATGTATAAAACTTTTTACTTACAATAAAACAAACAAATGGAAACCAAGTTTACAAAACATATTTTGTAAATTGAGTCCGAAAATTTTTCGTTATATGTAGGTATCAGAATAATGACCATGTTAAAAAGTAATTAAAGAAGAATTCAGAAATGCAACTTTTGGACTATTGCTGGAAGTAGTGTGTACGTTCAAAATTTTTCAAAATTGTTCTTAATTTAAGGAAAATATGAAAATTTTCACTATATTGATATTTTATAAAAGTAAAGTTTTACGTATTTTATCGGTGTATAAAAAACCGATGAAAAAATGCTTAAGTAGTTCAGACGATAATACAAAAGATTTTTATTTAATGTTGTTTTTATTCTTCTTTCAATATTTTTCTTTTTTAGTTTATTGTCTTTTACGGAAAACTTTATATATTAACTTAAGCAAATATTTAATTATTTTAAACAAATTAAATAATTTAAACAAATTACAAATACCATTGGTATTTTGAAAAAACACGCAAGTATTTTTTCATATTCAAATTGACATTTTTAAAAAGTAAAATATTACGTATTTTATTGGTGTATCAAAAAACCGATGGAAAAAATGCTTAAGTAGTTCAAGTAATACAAAAGATTTTTATTTAATTTTGTTTTTATTTCTCTTTCAATATTTTTTCTTTTTTTAGTTTATTATCTTTTACGGAAAACTTTTTATATAAATTTAAACAAATTAATTATTAATTATTTTAAACAAATTAAATAATTTAAACAAATTACAAATACCATTAGTATTTTGAAAAAAAACGCAAGTATTTTTTCATATTGAAACAATTTATATTTAGATGATAAAATTGTATTGTGATATTCGAATTTTTGACAAATTTTAATACAAAGTATTACCGTGTAGAAATACCTTTACTAGAATTCAGAAATGTAAAAGTATTTACATTGGCTGACATTTGTAAAAGTTACATTCGAGATGGTCTATACTAGCCCACTGTATCGCCGTTTGTGATTTAGTTACACACTCCACCTAAAAATATTCAGAAAGCATGACTCCTCCTCTGTCGATGTTCCTAGTTTCATTAAAATCGTTCTAGTAGTTTAAAAGATCCAGATTTATTCCCATTTATTTTGCTAAAGGCCCCACTATGTGGTGTGATCAACTTCTAATCTAGATTTTTAGTAAATTATATAATGAAGTTTTATACCATAAAGTTTTTGCTAAAAGAAAATTTAAATTCACAGTTTTAAAAGTAAACCGACGCAAGAAATTTATTGTAGGCATTTCTCTTTCATCTGTTAAAAATTGTGCTAAAATTTCTGCTTTCCTCTTAAAGTAAGGTTCATAACTTTTTTTATAAGAATATTATTTTACTTGTTTTATTTTACTTGTAATCTGGTAAACTTGCGGTTTTCTTAAGAATAATTAACCTTCTTTCTTTTAATTTAAAATTTCTTTCTATTTAAAATTTTTAGTACTAATTGCAAGCTGCTACAGTGAAAAATCACTCGAAAAATAACAAAGGGTACGTAATAGGTCTTCTCCAGCACAACACAAATAAGTTATAAAAATGTACGTCCTCAAAATTTAGTTATACTAAAAAAAAAACTGTTTCCTTTGTTGATATTTGCTTTTTAGACTCCTTTGGGCAGTAAAAGAATCATGCATTTCAGTTATATACATTTTTGTACGTTTTGGTCAAATATTAATAGCAAATTTTTGTTGTAAACATCGCAAGATTTAGTTTTTAAAAATAAGAAAAAACTGTAGAACTTATTCGATTTTATCTGGAACAACTTTCCAAACTTTTCAATTATTTTACATTATAACCCCAAAAAGTATGCAGCAGATGAGACACCACTAACTCCCTAAATTTATTATTTTTTGAAATATTTGTCTTGAAATATAAATATCTTCACCAAAAATGCAAAAGGACGTAACCACCCAAAGTAGGTTTTTTACTATATTAAAATGTACTGACCCAAACTACATCTACACAAAAAAAAATTCATATTCATATCTTCAAAAATGACATCAATATTAAGAAAAGTCAAAAGGCAGTAACACCAACTTCATACGCCTAACAGACGTAAAATTTGCTCTATTTAAGAAAAATTTGGTTTAAAGAGTGTTTTATGCTTTATCTATTTTCGTTTTAAATGAACAATTAAAAAATGTTGCTTAATTGCTTACTTTTAAAGCAAAAAATTTTAAATTATGGTTGCGGCCATTTGAATTTTAAGTTTTTGAGTTTTTAAACGATTTTAAAGATTGATATCCCGTTTTATTCTAATAAAATGATATTAAATGTGGCAATTAAGTCGAAATTCTGTAAAAGGAAAATAAATTTAAAAGAGTTGAATAAATTTACATGTAGTTAAAAAGCTATGCTGAAAATTATTTAGCAGATTTTTTCCGAAATAAATATGCAATTTGCCAAACCATTCTGCTCAATCAGGCAAAAAAATGCTAAAATGGCAACACTGATCATAAAAGCGCACAAATTCACCTAAAGAAAAATAAAAAAACACACACAGTGTGTTTACTGAAATTCATACAACAAAAATTAATTCAGTTGTATTTTGAATGTGGCGTATGACGGATGTACAAATTTAAATAAAACACAAAAACGAATGAAATAAATATTGAAATAAAAAACTCAATAAAACGCGTGTTGATGGATTTTATAATAAAAATCTAAAGCAAAAAGGTGAATAGTGTTGAAAATTAAACAAAATCATCATCAATTAAAACAAAAATATTTATTGTTATGAATTTTAAAATCAAAAGTAATTTAGAAAATGTATTTCAAGAACGTGCTGTTTGTTGGTTTTTAAAATTATGAAAATCGAAAATTGCCAATTTAAAAAATAATTTATGTATTTATTGAAAAAGAAGCTGCAAAGAATAGAAAAATATTTAGTTATAAATAAATAAAAAATAGTTTTCGCAATTGTACTATTTTTGTCATTTAAAATTTCTTAAACAATAAAAAAATAAATAAATAAAGAAGCAATGAAGAAGGAAAACACACATACAAGTGGGCATTTTAATTCTTTGGTTTTTTTGTATGAAAACCGAAAGTGAAATAAAGAAAATTTATAGTGGTGGCCTTCATTTTTTTTAGAGTGAAGAAAATAAAAATAAAGATTTCAAAACATCCATCAACCAACGACAAACTTAAATTACAAAATTCCCAAGAAAATAAGAATTTTAAATAAAACCAAACAAAATAAAAATTAAAACAACAACGTTATTTAACAGGAAAAAATTTGAAATACGATATTTATAAAATGCATCACATGTTGCATGCAAAAATAAAAGGACTTAAGGAAAAAAAAAACTAAGCAAAAAAATATTAAGGAAATTAAATCATTTATAAAGAACAAAAAATGGGCTAAGTATATTTGAAATTTTAGGAACTTTTTTAAAAAGAAATTATAAAATAAAAAAAAACATATTAATTTCTAATAATTTATCAAATTGTCTTGTGCTGTACATTTTGATACTTATAATAAAAACTGTGCCAAATTTTCTTTTATATATAAAAATGACTCATTCCATTTGTAAATTGCCAAAGAAAAGACTCAATATTTTAAATTTACAATTTTCTTAAAAGTGCGTGTTATATGTGTTGTGGCTCTCGCTTTTATTTGCTGCATGTTGTCATCATTTTAAATTAAAAATAAGTTTTTATATTCACCATCAAAAAGATAGAGTGGGGGGGGGGGCATATTGGGTTTGTCATTCCGTGTGTAACATGTCGAAAAAATCATTTAAGACCACACAAAGTATATATATTTTGGGTCCTGGTAAGATTCTGAATCGATGTAGCTTTATCCGTCCGTCTGTCTGTTAAAATCAGAATAGGGCTTGTTCGGACCACCTAGGTTGACAAAATTTAGTTCAAATATTTATCTTATATATGAGATTTGTATTGATATTGGCCAAAATCCCTTAATAAATAAAAAAGATATGGGCCAAATTCTAGAAACACAAAAAATATTGTATTTTAAGAACTACTACTATATTTAACTTTATTAATGACAAAATAATTTATTTATAATAAATTTTATTATTGCAAAAATAAAGATTTATTCATAAAATAAAATAGTTAACATAAAATTCTTTTTTATTAAATAAACTCCTGCACTTTTGTACGAGATCTTCACTCGGATCCCAGTCTTACAAATCACTTTCTAACAAATTTAGGATTGAAAGCATGGATTCACAAGTGTTGACCTTAAGTCTGTTGGACAATTTATATTTTTCCGGATCTTTTTTTACATCACTGTATTGTGAAACAATCTCATAATAATCTTTTCATTGGAATTAATATATAATGGATCAAGATATTTCAAACAACTTAGTATTAAAAAGTTGCCATCTAGTTCCATTTCAAAAAAAAAGGCCAAAAAAGTGGCCAGGTGGTTGGATAAACTGCCAAAGGGGACTAAAGTCGCCAAACGGTAACACTGAACACAGGGTGTTCTTTGTAATTTTAGTTCTTACTTTTCTGCTGATATCTTTTAAAAAAAAGCATCGAAGATCGATATAAACTCGGAAACCAAAAATGAGCGAGGTGCGTCTACTTTACTGCTGACCTTCCATATAAGTTGAAATACGAGTATCATCAAATTTGTACAAATAATAATAAAAGGAACAATGTAAACTCAGAAACAAAAAATGAGAGTGGTCCGCCCACTTTACCGCCCACCCATCATATCAGGTGAAATTTTAAAAAGTTGCAGATGGTAGCTATATAGATTCGTCCAAGCCGAATATAATAGTATCACTTGTTTTTCATTTTACTAAATGTATTTGTGGCAGCTTCTTGTCGCTTTCTTAAAGGAACCCTATATATTTGTCAAATGAAGTCATGCATTTTATTTTGCTTATTATATTCTTTTTTAAAAACTGTTGCATTTTTTGTTTTTTTTTTTTTTATTACATCATTTTTATAAAACTGCATTATTCTTCTTTCTTTAAACTTTTGACAGCTACAAGTAAAACTTCCTTTAAACTAAAATATATACATTGATTTTTTCCCCTTTATGGATTTCTTTTTTTTGCTCTTGATATAAAAAAAAAGAACAACAAATAATGGGTGAGATCATAAAAAGAATTGATGAAATCATAACTAGGTTAGTTTTAACAGAACAAATAATATAGAAAAAAAAAGAAAAGAAATAAAAATAAAATTTAGTAATTAAATTGGCTACAAACGTAGTTTAATTGATAACAAGGTCATAAATGTTGACTTAATTTTAATAATGGTGCAATTCTTAAAAAACAAAAACGTACTGAGAAATATGATTTAAATATCTAGATTTCTAAAGAAAGTAGAAGCTGGCATTTTAGGAGCAAGGATTTAAAAGAAATATATTTAAAAGCATATATTTTTGTAACTAAAACTAAAATACATTATCATAAAAACTTAAAACACAATTCAATGAATCTGCATAAAATAGTAGGAGAGATAAATATGGTCCTTCGAAGCGGATGCTGTTTGATTATATCGATTACTACAGAATTGCCTGAAACTACTATTGCTGCAAATTGAACTCCTCAGTCCACTAAAGCAAATTTGAAAGCATTTGGTGAATGCTGATGAAGTGTGTTGTGATTCCACATTTCGTCTAATTAAAGTCTATAAAATTTGCTTTAGTACCGCAACAGGCACTACATCGATTGCACTTCGGTAATATTCCTTCGAACTGAACAACGCAGCAGCTAACACATCTATAACCTCAGCGTCAAACGCCTACAGAAAATTGAACCGTTAAATCCTTAACATTTTGAATTTTTATAATCGGGAAAATTATAGTAATTCTTTTGATGTAGGTCCTTTAATTATACAACAACAAAAAATGTATCTGCTATATCATAAGGTGCATAAACATATAGTATTTTTCACTTCCTTAGAGATAAGGGAGTAGATATAACAATGTCCATCTGTCCTGCCACTTGACGGTTGTATTGGTATTTAAAAAGACGAAATTCGGGGGAATTTCAGAAACCCTTTTTAAAGTCTCAAGAATTTTGATATTGAAACCACTGTGTCTGCTTAAATATTTCGAAAAAAATACTAATTGAACAAAAAGAATAATTTGAGCTGGAAATTGTGTCTTGAAGACAGTTTCATAGGTGATTCTCGAGGTACAAGTCATAAAGTGACCACAAATGACATCAAACGACTTAATGACATTTCCTACCATTGATATTCTAAAGTAGTGGAGTTAGACTTTCAGAATATATAGTACTTCTTTTAAACCGACATTTCGGGACTAATAGCAGTGTTAACGTGTTGGTAAACATGCAAGTTCCTTTTCTCCTTTTCTCTCCTTTTCTCCTTTTTTATCTCCTTTTCAATGGCAAACAAATTTTCAATCGAAAATTGCCTTGTTGTTTTTATTTGGCAGTACCAAAGCAGAGTTTGTGGTGTAAAATTTGACACCAGTAAAAAGGAATACGTACTTTGTGTGCTGCTACACACTTCATCAGCATTCGTGGTGACTTATCCATTTCGGTTTCCCTGAAGTCTAAACAAATATATATCGTGATAATGAGGTATCAGTTCCTCTTCTGTTTAGCAGCCAGATAAATATTTTAAAGGAAATTCTTACCAAACCTTAGTGACTTTATTAGATAACTTAAAGCCTCACATTAGATCTAATCACTTATCTTGTATGTGGCTTTAATCTATCTCTTTTATTCCAAGTGAGTATTTTTTTCGTAACGAAATTATAACGGTTCTAAATTCAAAATAATTTAGCGGAAAAATCAAATATTTATTATTCAGATATTGTGCTAATAATAAAATTTATTTGTGGCGGAACCTAGTTCCTATGCTCACTTCTATTTGATAGAAAATACGGCGGTACAAAATAAAAATCAATAAAAAAAAAATAATTAATATAGTTGGAATGTAACATAGTGTATTTTGTAGATTATTACATTATTTTTATTATTTTGTATATTATTACATCATTTTTTAGAATTTTCAATATACCGGACTTCGCATTTTAAAAATTTGTATCTCAAATACATGTTAACCAATTTAAGTTTTTTAAAAAATATTTTAACCTTTTTAAGAAGCACATACACGTTTTTATTTACAGCAAAACTGTGTAAGATATTAAGGACACAAACTCCATTTTTTTTTTATATACTTAGTTTTTGAACTTTTCGTCCATTCTTGACCCACACTTTATTAGAAAACATATTTTTTTCGTATTTTTTCCTAATACTTTATTTTATTAGAAGTAATATGTATTAAAGTAAAATTTTGTTGTTACCACATTTATAACGCCAAATAATGGCAACAACAAAATACGCGTAAGTTAACAGGATTTTATGAGTTTTACAACTTTGAATGTTCTACAATTCTCATCTAATTTTATCAAGCGGTAGCTTATTTTATTCGTAATAAAATATAGTATTTTGAAAAAGTGTGGAAAATATATATATATATATATATATATATATATTCTAATAAAGTGTGGGTCAAAAATGGATGAAAAATTTAAAAAGTAAGAATAAAAAATAAATATAATAATCCAGGAAAAATTTCAGAACTTTTTCCAAAGAACATTAGTTCTACAACTGTTGCAGTCAGAACCAATTCAGATTCTTTAATAACATCCTTAGAACTATTGGTGTCGCAACGTATTTTGCCACTCATGGAGTAGAATATTGTGATTCTAAATTGGTTTTAAAGAATATTTTTAAGATATATTGGTTGAAAACCAGTTCTGTATTAATTCTACATCATTTCTCAAAATAAATTAAAGGTTTCTAAGTGATTTTCTAGAACTGTTCGAAAAAAAAAATTAAAGAAAACAAATTTCAAAAATTTCAATTCATTTAAAAGGCTCCCTTCAGGAAATGGTTTATAAGAATGAAAAAATAAAATCAAAGAAAAATATTGATTTTTAATAACTGGTTCTTGGAACGCTCCTTAATGCTTTTATAGAACTAGTTTTGAGTGTGACAATATCGATAAAAATCATTGATTAAAGAATTAATTCTAGAACCGTTCCATAGAATGGCTGGATAACACTTCCACAGAACTAGTTCTGAGGGTGACCATTTCGTACAAGAATCATTGGTCGTAACGCCAAACTACAACATTATGGAATTAGTTGTAGTACTAATAAATTTTTTCCTTGAAAATATTATTTTACTTAATTTAAATTTTTTAAAAATTGCTTAAAAAAGTTTAATGTTTTTTTTTACATTTTCTGAGGCATTAGAAATGTAAAATAGTATAATTTTGTAATATTTTGAACGTTCACTCTATACGTAATCGAGAGAAATATATTTTTAAACAGAAGTTAAAATTTTCGATAAAGTATTTAAAAAAATAATTATGGAAATCGTAACATTCCTTCCTTGGAGGTCCACCCACTATCCCTCTAACCCACCCGCGCTGCTCTAAATTAACTGGAAAACATTTCAGTGATGGTTTATTCAGATATTTATCATTAACGATTAAAAGGTTGAAAAATTATTAAAAAAAGGCGTTTTGGAAACACTGCACAGCATAGAAAAATTTTGCTAAATATACCCAAATTGACTGGTAAATGATATGGCTTGAATTCGGTGTTCCTATATATCAGAATAGAAAAGTAAATATTTATAAACTATTTTTTTTTTTTATTTATTTCAAAATATTAATCCCGAGAGTGATCCGAAGAAACTGTTTTTTTTTTTTTTTTTTTTTTTTGGTGATTCTGATGTAGGAAGACCTCTTAAGCGATGCTTATTGATGAGCAGAATATAGGAGAAATACTCAAAAAAAATAAATAAAATTTAAAAAATTAAATTGGTTTTCAGTTCTCTACCCGCAACTGAAATCATGGGTCTCATACATTCAGGCAAAACAAGTTAAATTTTTTTTTTTTTTTTGCCGAAATAGGTTTCAACAATTTCATTATTTTATGCTTTCTATGGAAAAAATACTTTTTGTAAATTTTTTTCCCATGGAAATTTTATGATTCACAGGATTTCTAGTGCATTTTTGTAAGCAAATTTCTGATAACTTCTTTAAGATGGATTATAATTATTACAAAACAATATTTGCCTCATTAAATGAAATATGAAATTTTTTCATATATTTCGCAATAAAATACATTGATATTATTTTCCCTTGATGTAGCTAAAAAAACGCTTATAACAAAAGATTTTGTCTGATGTTTTTTCGGAAGAAAACTCGAAGTCTTTTTTGGTCTGTGGTAAAGACTGACGATGATTTTTTTTAATCATTTTTTCTTGTATTCAGCTCTTTAATACACATCATTCGACAGGACATTCTATTCTATAACTAATTCCAGAATGCAAGAAAATTGGTCATATTTATTCTAGTTTGGCGTTACGCCTAACGATTTTTGTTCGAAATAGTTATACACAGAACTAGTTCGGTGGAAGTGTTACCCCGAAAGTACCCATTATATGGCACATTTCTAGAACTTGTTATTTTATCAATGATTTTGTATCGAAATTGTCACATTCAGAACTAATTCTATAAAAGCGTATGTGTTTGAAGATAAATATGTCGAGATAAATATGTTTTGACGTAACGACTTACGTCGAAACTTATTTAACTTTTAAGTTAAATATGTTTATTTTTAACTATGCCCAAGCGTCAAAAATATTTTTAACTTATATTTACATATGTCAGTAAATAAAACATATTTAATTAATCTTGACTCTGAAGGATTTTGATAAAATTTTTTGATTTTTAAAAAATTTTTGAAAATTACACTTAATGGATTCTGGTGGTCTCTGAGGGATTTTGGTCATATTTGGCCATCTCCTTCTTTATCACTCATATGGACCATATGGAAAATGAAGACAATAATCCCCTCTATTAAACCATATAACTCCCATTCCTAAATTGTATTTGGGAGATTTTTAAACATTTTTTGAAAATTACACTTAATGGATTCTGGTGGTCTCTGAGTGATTTTGGTCATATTTGGCCATCTCCTTCTTTATCACTCATATGGACCATATGGAAAATGAATCCATTAAGTGAGAGTTCCTAGCTTTGTTTTTTTTATATTTTAGAACAAGTTTTAAAATTTTTCCTGGTTTGTTTCATACAAATTTTTTAAAAATTTTACTTTTTCTCCACGGTTTTGTTCAATTTTAATTTCAAATTAATTTTTTCAATATGAAGAGAATGCAGTTCTATTTTTTTGTTCTCTTACACACAAAAATCTAGAATTTTTTTATAATTTCTATTTGTGCGTTTATTTAATCACTGATTAGGTCATGCGGGTGTGTTCTATTACAGCGAGTATTTAAATTACTATTGCCATTTTTTTAATGGTCAACATAAAAACCAAGTTACAACAATAAAAAACTAAATAAACAATTTATAAAACATATTTGCATATGTATGTTTGTATGTATGTATGTATAAATGTTTTGTTTTCAGATGCAAATTAAAGATATAAAAGTCAACATTATAAAAGAATTTCTAAAACAACAAAATTAAATAATTTACGCACGTAAATCAAAGACAGTTTTATAAAGTGTTGAATAGGCTTAGTGTTGATGGCCTAAAAGGTGCATCTATAAACGTTTTACTAATTTTAACAAGAAAAGTAAAATTTCTATTAAATTTTAAAAGTAGAAATAAAGTGTTTTGGGACTATTATATATTTTCTATTACAAATGAAAACATTAACATAAAGTGTTATTATTTGTTCAAGAGTTGTTTGAAATTTGAAACCAAATATTAGGGAATAAAAAAAAGTATTAGAAAATAATTTCTAAATAATTTCTAATTTTAAAGTTTAAATGATCAAGTTGTGGATTTGTAAAAATATTTAAATTTCAATTTATCAAATTGCATTTTTCTCAATTTGTTTTTATGATTTTTTTCTCCATAGTTTATTCAATCAGTTTTGTTTCTATGTCAGTTTGTCTGACAGACTCTGCATGCTTAACAAATCTATGTACATGCATTCTTTCAAGCATTCATATGAATACGATTTTGTATAAACAAAAACATTATTTTGAAAAAAAACTTTGTATCTATTTCAACAATTTAATTAGAATGTTTAGATTTCATTGTTGTTGTTGATTTATTTTTAAAACTTTAAGTTTGTTGGATTTTCCACTTTTCTTTTTGAAAAATATATATATTTTTTTTTTTTTTTTGAAAAGGGGGAAAATGATCGTTTTTTATTTTATTTTTTTCGAAAACATGTTTTTTTTTTTTTTTTTTTTTGAGGGCTACCTACTACTTCTGTAAATGTTTATACTTATTAAGAGGAGTGTTTGTTTGGCTTTTTCTTTTAAATAAATTAACCGCTCACTCTGTTTTTGTAGAGGTATTACAAAATCATAATTTAAAGCAAATGTTTGATGTGATCGAAAAACACATGAAAATTACTGCTGCCGAATTTTTTAACATTTGAACTTTTATAATTTGATTTTTTTTGTATTTTTTAATTTTAATGGTTTGTTTTGAAAATTATTTTTCTGTGTATATTTTATTTAACGATTTATTTCATGTCGAACAATTAACCCATTTTAAGTGGTTTTCTGTTTTATACTCATTATCAAAAAGATGGGGGGGGGAGTTTATGGAGTTTGTCACATGTCGAAAAAATCATTTAAGACCCCATTTAGTATTTATATTCTAGGTCCTGGTAAGATGGTAAGATTCTGATTCGATCTAGCTATGTCCGTCTGTCTGTTAAAAATAGAATAGGGCTCATAGGGAACCACCTAGCGGGACGGAGTTTAAATCAAATATTTATCTTTTATAAGGTTTGTTTGGTATTGAAAATGGGCAAAATCGACTTATAAACAAATAAGTTATTGGCAAAATATTAGAAACACAGTGTGTCCGTTTTAACTTCAGTTCATATTTATCTGCTAATATCTCTTAAACAAAAGAATGTACGACAACCGCCTTATCGCCCACCTCCCATATAAGGTGAATCATCAACGAAATTTTGTACAAATAGTTCAAGGACAAATGTAAACTCGGAAAATGAATTGGGCGTGGTCCGCTTACTTTACTGCCCACTTCCCATATAAAGTGAAATATAGATTCGGCCGAATATGACATATAGATTCGGCCAAGCCGAATATAACATTCTCACTTGTTTTTTTGTTAGCAAGAGGAAGATTATTAAAAAATTAATGTTAATGGTACTTTAAAAGACAATCTAAATAATTATAAGGATTTTATTAAACAGATCTCAAATAATATAAATTAAAGTTTAGATATGGCAATCGATACATCATATCATTTTTAAGGAAATAATTCTTGAGCAGGATTTAACTCGTTTTTTTACACCCCTCCCCATAGTGAAAAAGGTACCTATGTAATTTTAAGAGTACAAAAGGAGTGCGCACGAAAAAAATTAGTGCATGCATTCTGCTTAAAAAAATATAACCAAATTTGAAATTTTATACGTTTTATTCATTTTTTTTTTTTCAAAAGAAAATAATAGAAAATAAATATTTATTTTTTGAGAAATAAATTCCATAAGAACATTTATTTTCTGCTCAGCTTTTAGTATTGTTTAAATGTTTTTTTACTAAATAAAACATAATACCTTTCAAAGGGGTATAGTTCTGGACAGTTTTGTGGATTGCCTTCCCTTTTGACACATACCAATAAACAATGATTTGTACCCATGGCCCTCAGGACCGAGTGCTATTCAGCATTTTTACATACGCAACACGAACTTTAACAAAAATCATGTAGCTTTCTAGAAAGTATAACAAACACTTACGCAATGAAGAACATAACAATAACAATTTTTTGATACTACACCTTTGCTTTTTTTGTTGTAATGAAGAGTAGCAAAATCAGGCTCGAAAAAAATTGGATATTTTTTTTATTTCCTAATGATAGAAAAACGTTGTATATTAGAGTGTACTGAGAAAATCTTTTTTTGTTTTTTTTTTTTTTTTTTGAGATCACTCAAACGATTGGTGTTCATTACCCTAGCGATTGAAGAATCATGGTTCTCATACATTTAGGCCAAAAATTAGTTTTGATTTTTTTCTTAAAATGGGTTTAAAAAAATTGGTAATTTTGAGTTAGTTATTGAAATAAAAATTTTATTTTATGATAATGGGATGTTGGTCATCCAGAGAACTTTTAGGACAAAAATAGATTCGATTTTTCCCAAAATGGGTCCTAAAACTTTCATAATTATGAGCTTGTTATGGTAATAAATTTTTTCCCATGGGATTTTGGTCCTCCAAAAGACTTTTTGCAGTTTTTTTTTTGAAAATTTTGTCTTAAGATGGGCAATAACTGAAATTTTCCTATATTTTGCAAGAAAATATGTTGAGATTTCTTAAAATTATTTTTATACAATTTTTATATGCTATATTTTTCATAACACAATCACAATCTTTTAGGAAATAATTGTAGCTCTCTTCATAGCTTTAAAAATTTGTCTAGGGTTTCTATCAAAAACTGTTTGTACATTAAAATTCTTCAGCCTTTTTTTTAGCTTTTATCACAAAAATTTACTTTTTGGGAATTTGCTCTTAAGATTCATATAAAATCTTAAAATTTACTTTTCTTCCGCTTTTGGATTTTCTTTCGGTCATGAACTCTTTATTTTTTTTAAGACCCAAGAAACTGTATTTGTATGGTAAACCTGAGTTTTCATTATAAATTTGAATTATGCGTTTGCGTAAGTTTTGTTAAATTTCCATTTTGAGAAAAAAAAAATTATTACACAATTACAACAAAATTTATCTTATATTTACTGAGAATAATGGAAAATATAAATAAATTAACGATACTAATTTTTTTTCGTCACATAAATGTTATAAGCTTTATAGTGTGCACTAATTTTTTCGTGCGCACTGTTTTTTCTCTAAGACCACTTGTCTGTGTGAATCATTGTCAGTTCTAAAATAATAAACCAAATTAAATAAAATTCATCCATATTGTTTCCTGATTTCCTAAGCATGTAGTTATTTAAAATCAGCTGAAACTGTTAAATAGAAAAAAAAAGTTATAGAACAAAATCTGAACCAACCTCTTATAAATTATATTTTTTAATAATTTGTAGTTTGCAGAATTAAATAACATTTACAATGTTTCTGGACAAAATAGTACTTAAGCACTTTTTAAAACTCCTTTTGGTACTTTTAAACAACTTACTTTATTCCCTTACTCGAATTAAACTAATTTTTACAAGCTATAAAAATTTGAAGTATTTTTTAACTTTAATAACAAACGACTTTAAGGGAATTTCCCTTAATGGCATTTGAAGAAATACCCAGGGTAAATGAAACTAATAAAAATGAAAAAAGGAATAATTTACGTTTGGTAAACATTAAATATCGGAATTTTACCGGGCGTTTTTTTTTTTTTTTTTTTTTTTTTTTTTTTTGTAATCTACCTTAAGGACAACAACCACCATTTGTTAATAGCAAAAAATCAACCCTTAGATGGGATAAAGTTTAATAAAAACTTAAGTATAATAATTTATGAGATAAAGGAGTGCCTTACAGAAACAGAAACCGAAAGTTAAAGAAAAGAAAAAAAACCCACCCCAAATAATAGAAAATAAATAGAAATTAAAGCTAGTTTTGTGTAAAAAAATTTAACTAAAAGACAGCTTTAAATTAAAAACATTCTTATACTTTTTTAACATACACAGAAAAAAACAATAGATTTTAATTACTAACTTGCTAACATCAATTAAAAGTTTAATTAAACTTTTAAATTGCTAACATCAATTAAAAGTTTAATTGATTTTGTTCTAATCATCAAAACGATAATATTAATTAAAAGGAAATAATTGAAATTTTTCTATATTTTCAATTCCATGATAGTAATTTTTTTAAAAATCAATTAAAAAGTTGATTGATGCAATTCAAATTTTACTAGAATCTATATTGCAACATTATTATCTCAATTCAAATCCTTTATTTACCACGTATAAACCACATATTCTTTATTGTGTATTAAGTCCTTTTTCAATTCAATTTTTCAATTTACTCAAAAAAAGAATCGAAGTGAAAAAATATTTATACTTAAAAAAATCAAAAACAAGAAAATTTTTTTCGAATGATTTGATTTGAATTTTAAAATAACAAATTTTTAAAATATTTTTTTAACACGTTTTTTTTTCTTAAGTGCTTTTATATTTATTTGAATTTATAAATGGAAATTTTTTCTTATTCCTTTTTAAGTTTAGAAATTCTTAAAAATGTAATAATATTAATCATTTATTTTATTAAATTGTAGTAAAAATTCAATTAAAACATTTATTAAAAAATATTTTTTAAAAATTGTTTCTGTGTACAAAACTTTAGAAAAAAAGCTTGAAAATAAAAAATTAAATAAATTAATTTATAAGATACAGAAAAAAAAAACAAAATTAGTTTTCTTTAACTAAATTAGTTTTTTTAATAAGATTTTGGTTTCTTTTCTTCACAAAAAAAAAAACAAGAAATAAAATTCAAATTTAAAATTTACAAATATCCAACGAACCATAATTATGTATAAGAGTATGGCCAAGTAGTAACAAACAAAACTATATGGTTGGTTGGACGAATGGCTAGATGGATGTGTGTATGATTTTGCCTGGGTATGACATCATCCGCGTCATCAACTAAATACTCTATAGACTGACACCTCCAACATTATTACGACAAAAACGCCAAATTCAAACAAACACTAAGCGAACACAACCAACAACATTTATTATTGTTCTTTTTTTTATATATTTAACAACAACAAATTATAAAAAAAAAACAAAATGAAGCAAACAACAAAACAATAACTATCAGACATTAATAATAAAATATACATTTAGAAAAAACCTACAATAAAAACAACCATATACATCAAATACATATACATATAAACATGTAAAATAAAATTAAAATAAAAAAAAAACTGGCAAAACTGCCAACACATAAACGTAAAAAAAACATCTTATAAGAACCGTCATTGTGTCTTTATGCCAGTAGTACGCTCGCTAACAACATTTAAAACAATCTTCTACTATATTAACAAAATCTAAAAAAAAAAGTACTAAAAACTATTTTTAACAAAAAAAGAAAAGGAGGCGGAATATTTATAAGAAATTAAATTAGAAAAAGCAAGACGGAACAAAAATGTAATCGAAAAAATAAAAATAATGCAGACTATGTACTATATCGTTAGAATACCAAAAATTTGAGCATATTTATTGACAAAAAAAAAAAAAATCAAACCAGGTTTACAAAGTCTAGGTTAACAAGGTTAAAAATTAAATAAAATTTTTGTTGAACAATTTAAATCTTTAAAGAATAAATTTTTGGTTTTAAAATAATTTTAATAAAAATTTTTGAGGAATTCAAATTAAAATGAAATATATTATTGGTCATATGTTCCGTTATTTCCCCCCTAAAATATGCAACAATATTGTAACAAATTTGCAACAAAACGTACTTCAGGAATCCCCTAGTACTATAGATATATCAATTTGACTTTATTTGAGAATTTTATAGAGTAATTTCCGAAATATAAGCCAAATAAATTCTTCTTCTTTTTCAAGAAGAAGAGAACTGAGAAGCATTCACTTCAGGCTTTAGTTTAATTACTTTATGCCTTAAAGGGACTAATATAAAGGCCTACAACTAAAACTTTCATGATACTATAGAAAGCCCTACATCCAGAAAATAATCAAACATATTCGTGTACAAAATGACACATTGATATACATTTGTGTCGAATTATTAAATAACATTATAATTTAAATCCGTGTGTTCATAATTTTTAAAGGAACGGTGTCAAAAATCCGACACCTTAAATTGCCAATATGACCGCAAACGTTGTGGATTTTGAATCGTAATTTTTCCTTCAGTCTATTAAGTAATTCCGAAAGAAAGACACACGATTCAAGCTTGATTGCCAAAATGAAGATCCAGGATTACAGCTTGAGTGGATCGATATAGTGATCCACATATAAATCTTAAGTGATGCAAAATAAAGACCTATGATTAAACTATATAAGGAGCTGCGATTAAAGTTTTAAAGCTTAGTTGATTAGAAGACTCATAGGTCGATATAAAGCCGAAAGTCGAAATAAAGATTTATGATTAAACCATATA
Source organism: Protocalliphora azurea (assembly GCA_932274085.1). Lineage (NCBI taxonomy): Eukaryota > Metazoa > Arthropoda > Insecta > Diptera > Calliphoridae > Protocalliphora > Protocalliphora azurea. The sequence goes on along the minus strand of OW026522.1, from coordinate 145,527,208 downwards.
AGGATCTAGGATTAAATCTTTACTTTTAAAATTAAAACTTAAGTAAATAAATTCCCACGATTAAAGCTTAATTGGGTCGAAAGATCGAAAGAAGTTCCATCAAAACTTAAATGGATCTATATAACTTTAAACTAAAAAAAAACCTGTAGTTAATGCTTTACTTTTACGATTAAAGCTTAAGTAGGGCGTAATAATGGCCTACGATTGAAGCCTAATTGGTTAAAAATTAAAGATTCAATGCGTCAATATATCGGTCTACGATTAACGCTTCAATGGATCCATATAATGTCTCACGAATAAATCTTCAGTAGATCGAAATAAAGACCTTTAATTTATTAAATCATTAATAGTAATATACAAACCCCCAAGATTAGACTTAAGAGAGTCGATATGAAGATCTGAAGTGGGTTAAAATAATTTGAATTGTATAAATAACTACGTTGCATAACATTTAAACTTTAATGGAGCTTCATGAAAACCCCTATTAAAGCTCTGACTTTGGTGAGAGTCTATTATATAAAAAATTTAAGATTGAATGCAGGCTTGCCAGACCTGGGGATTTCCTTCCAAAGTTGGGAATTTCAAAAACATTTCGAGGACAGAAAAATTAGTTTTGTGAACAGGGGATTTTCTTGGGGATATTTTAAATTATTTCGGGGACTTTTGTGGGATTATAATATTTTCATATAAATTGTTTTTATTGTCAATTGTTTCAATAATATTAAATCTAATATTAACAGAGAATTTTCTCCCTATTTAACTTAATTTAACCATTTTAAATTGAGAGGATTAGTTTGAAAATTAATTACTTTTAGTTTCCAAGATGTTGCTGAAATATTTCATTATAAAAAACTTTCCAAATCAGTTCTTTTTTCCTGATTTCTGGTGGTTATTGATTATATTGTTGAGTTTGCTTGGGGACAGTGAAAAAAAGTGACTGGTAACTCTAATTAAGTGATTCGATATATAGGCCTGCATTGAAGCTTATGTAAAATTCTATAAATCTAAATTCATATTGTACCTACACAAGGTTTACATAAGCCTTAATTAACGGGGGAATATTCTCTCATATCGAAATTCTTAAATATCCGACCATAAAGTCTGGAATTTATTACGAATATAGGATCAAATTTATCCCGAAACAGTCCACAGTCTTTTACAAAAATAAGCACCGTGATCCCCTAGTACCAAAATATTTATTGTACAGTTGTCTCTCTCTCTCTCTAGAGTTTAGTCAGACTATATTGTGAGATTTAGAAGTGATCTATTGACTGATTTGCAGGCATATTTTAACGAGTTATTAAGAAAATGTTTTTGTCGCAATATTCTGTATTATTTTCTTTCACTAAACAAGTTACCTCCTTTTGCCACAAAAATTCAAAATTATTGATTTTTTCCCCTTTCGTGAATCTCAGAAAAATATTTTAGTAACAATCTGCATCGAGTTATAACCAGACCTACCGAATTTTGCATCAAAAATGTCGATTTTTTTTTTTTTGGTAGTTAGCTATTCTATCAACCTGGTGGTTCAATTCCTGTCAGAGACTTTGATCTGTTTTTAATTAGAGTATAATTTATAAACGCATTGTAACATAATTTAAATAAAAATAAATAAAATAAAAACCCAAAAATTAAGTGTATATTATATGTAAGATTTTTGTCGATTTTTTTTTTTAATATAAAGTGCCGATAATGCCGATATGTTTTTTCAAAAATGTGCGCACTTTTCTTTTCAAAATTATCTGACAGCCCAGGTTAGAACTTAAGTTCACTTAACGAAGGAAGAGAAGAGCATATAAACTAGGAAAGAGAGATTAATCATCAATATAATCTAAATAAAATCTTTAGTCTCTTCATTTGAAAAGAAATATTTTCTGATTTTGAAATTAAATAAACCTTATTAAGGTAAAGATTTTGTTCGAAATTCTTTAGAGTTAAAAACCTTCGGGATAATGTATTACGTAAAAGAGGTGCGAAGGACCATTTTAGTATTTTTTAGATCTATTAATTTTAAAAACTAAACTATAAAATGAAAGCATGAAATGTTAGGAATTTATAATACCTTAATGTTATAATTAAATTGAGGGTATTTATGGCCGAATTATTTGAATTATTCAAAGTAATTACATCATTACATTGCTCTATATCTAAAAAAAAAAAAACAAAAAAATCTCAAAACCCCCATATTGATCACAAAATAGAAGAGAAAAATCCTAATCTCAGCTTTAAACTTCCTTAAAAAATTTTATCTTATCAAATTCCCTTATTACCTTTCCTCGCAGTATATTCCACAATATTAAAAACATAAAACCTTCAACAAGCTTATTTATCATCTTCTTGGTTAAACAATTTATTACAAACTTTGTTGTAGTCTATTGTTGAATAAATATTGAATTATTCCTGTTTATTGCTGTAAAACATATCCTTATAACAAATCCTTGTCAACTTTGTTTTTTATTAAGATTTCTCTTAGCCACTTAAGTAAGAACTTAAATACAAGACAGACGTCTTTATATTTATAAGACTAGAAATAAGTTTTATCTCTTGAACTACTAATAAAATTTATCCTTGTATTATTCATTTAAATATCTAACATTTTCATTCATTTCTTTGGTTTCCCCATTCCTTACAAGTTTTGAATTTGAAAAACTGCGTATGTTTGTCTCGGTTTTTATTTATATTTTCTGTTTTTTTTTTTCTTTTTATTTTTTATTTTTTTATTTTTAGTGTGTCAGCAATGTGAAATTATCTATTATAGTATTTATTTCTTGTACAATAAAATATATATAAATATATGTTTATAGTTAGATAGAAACTATTGAAACTAGGACAAATGTGTTTATATTTTGTAAGGAAAAAGGAAAAAAAACTGTAATATTTTCTGACTCACTAGGGGTGAATTTTAACCATGAAAAAGACTACTGTGTTATGTTGGAATTCGCAATAAAAAAATGTTAGCGTTATCTTATACATGTAGGTCACTAGGAAGACAATAAAAAATTAAGACGTAATAAATTTTATTTACGCTGTATCAATAAGTTAATGTTGAACGTGTATTAAAACAAGGATACGTATAATTTATAATGAAGGAAGGAATCATCTTATATACATATAAATTGAAAACTAAATGTATATAATCCTTAAAGTGTCCATAGTATTCTCTATTGTCATACATCAATTATTTTATAACTTTTGGTAAGTTGAAATTTAACATTGATTTAAGTCTTTTCCGCGTAACAGGATGTGGTGGTTTTAATTTGATTCCATTACTCTATAGGTTAATCTAATATAATTAACTTTCAACTTTAAATACCAGTATTTATTTAATATTATATGACCAAACATTAATTCAAACAAAAATAAAAATCTGTATTAATTCCCCTACCTGAAACTCTATATCTCTCATGCTCCCCAAATCTAAATAAAACTAAAACAAAACAAACAATAGTCTCAAAATAACCAAAATATAAAAGGTTCTTTTCAAACAATGATGTCATACATGAGAGGCTCTATATCTTATAATTTTCACAACTTAAATCCTTCAAATACAAATATTGCAAATGTATTTTAAATGTGTGTATATGTATTATAATGAATGACACCACAAAAATCCGGTTCTGCTACAATATTGTTGTTTCCCCATTTTGGCAGACAACGACCATAACAACTTCTTCCAGTACCTCTCAGTCATGGTTCATTATAAGTACCATCGAAATCTATTTAATGCCATAAACAGCCTTTGGCCTTAACTTCGAGTGTATACTTGACAAAATTTTTATCAAGCCAAACTTAAAATTATTATCAGGATAAAATTTTCTAAAATGTAGATTGAATTTGTCAGTATTATTGCAGCGTTAAAACAAAATTATTTGCGCTGGAGCACTGACAACTGATTATTTTTTGTACTTTTTTCCCCTATAATTGACAAAGATAAAAAATTGATATTAATTCAATCAAAAGTTTGACGTTTGCTTGAGAAAAAATTTCCATGTATAGACACAGTGCAATAATTTCGAATATGTGAACCCTATCTCACTCATTCTCTCTATCTCTTTCTCCACGCTACTTTTAAGCTCTTAGACTTGCTTATATATTTATGTTATTTTTCAAGTTTAAGTTCAAAATCACTCCATAGAACAATAATAAAAGACCCAAAACAAAACAAGCCAACATAAAATCACAAAAAAGACGTATTTAGTTGTCTACTTATTTCTGGTCTCATAATCTTTAAAAGACAATAAAAAAAAACAGAGATAGGCAAACAGACGTTTGGACGGACGGGCTACCAGATAGATAGCCAAATCCATGTTTGTTAAATGTGTATAGAAAACAAAGCCTTCAATTCCGCTTATTTGGCAAATACTTCTATTGGCAGTAACAAAAACCATAAGACAGCATCATTTCAAATATACAATAATGAGAAAAACTGGTTAAATCCATAAAAGACATTAAAGGAAATACTTGTCTTATATTCTGGTATTGATCATAGTAGTTATGGGGAATTGAAATTGAAAAAAAGTACTTTTTTCTGGTACCACTTTTGTTTAAAATTTTTTGTTGATAATTTAATTTAAAATTTATTAAACTAAAAAGTTCATAGAAGTTTGCCTTAACTCCCTAGACAACGGAAAAAGCCAATTGAAGGATTTTTTCCATTTAAGGTCAAAGGTTAGCAACATTTTTTTTAATAAAGATAAAGTTATTAACCTTTATAAGATAGACTATTTTGAACTAAAGAACTTTGTTATAATTTTTACAATCAAATTGTTTATGTAAAATGGATGCTAGCTAAACTACTATCATGACCTTTGACCTTAAAATAAAAATTTGATACTTCCGGGTTAATTTAGAGCTATATAATTTAGTCAACTGAATAACAAAATAAAATATTTATATAACTTCTGTATTGAAGTACTTTTTTAATTCCTATTCTCTGTATCGAAAATATTTTTCGGCATCAAAATAAAATTCAAATAGGACTTTTTACAAAATTTTTGATAGTTATTTATTTTTTATTTAGTGCAAAATTCAAAGAACGTAATTTTTATATCTAAAATGAGGGATTAAATGCGATACCAAGTTATTAAATATTTTTATTCAGGTTAAATATTATAGTGAAATATGAAGATCTTAATAAAATTGAAATTAACTTACGGAGAAAAAAAAGTCATTCAAGATAAATTCCTTAAAATTGAGCACTTCAGCTTTTGTTTTGTTAAAATATAATTCATTATCTGATGTTTTTGAAACTCGGAACATTTTCACTTCAATTTGATTTACAGGTCATAGAAACTTATAGTTTTTAGTAATGATTGTACATATATTTTAGAGTTTACAATTTTATAAATTAAATTTATAACTTAAATTTTTCTATAATATAGTTTGTTTGCCCTATAAACTTATTTGAATTGACTTAATTATAAGTCTAATTTTTTGTGAACTCGAAGAACCAGCATTATATTACAATTTCATTGTTACTTCTGAGCACTAATTGTAAATCTAAAACAAAGGTGTTAAGAAAAACATAGGTTTCTATTCGAAAATTATATATCTCCAATATATATTTTAATTTAAAAATTTTTAATTCGAATTATGGAATATCAAGCTAATCGTTTGAGAGTATCAAATGACTCAAGGGAGAACTTCGGTACTTTTGAATATTAAATAGTATCAAAAAAGTACTATAGTATGAACTTTTCCATCCCTGGTTTTATATTCTCTTGCATAAATTTTACATAGAGTCTACACGAGAGATTTTTCTATCATAACAAAAATCAAATTCTTATCATGATAAGAATGTATCAAGTGTTTATCAAATTTATTTATATTACTGCAGCGTTATGATATAATTGTTAGAGCTCAAGCGAAGATAAAGTTGTTTTACTATCAAACGTCATTTTATTGTTGTTTTTACTTTTTTTTTTTTTTTTTGTTTTAAGAAGAAGCGAAATTCATCATGGCAATATCAGTTAATTAGTTAATTATTTGGTGCAAAAATAACATAAAATACAATGAAATTAAAAAAAATACTATTAAAATTTGACAACATACCTCGATGAAAAACGAAAGTGATTTATTACAATAAAATTTTATGTACATGTTCCTATATATGCTGATATAAATAAAAAAATTGCAGTAGCTCTGCCGGCGTGTTGTTACTTGTTATGATGGAAAAATCTCTCGTGTGGACCCTAAGTTAGAAACAGGAAAAAGAACATGATGTCGTTTAATTTTTTTCTGATAAAAATCATCATCATCTTTGTAATGGCAATGACGACAAAAGTTAATGTTGAGGTTTCTTGTGATGTGAGATTTAAGAAAAAAAATTATAAAATAACTATGTAACAAAATAAAAACAATTGTAATGACTTCATGCCTCTTGACAATGACAATGTCATATTTTAAATTTATTAATGAACCACGTCTGTCATCCAAATCTTTCGAATACAAAAAAAAAAAAAAAAAAAAAAAAAATGTTGAATGTTTTTCTTTATTTATTTCCTTTTTAATGAAAACCAGTTATTTACTAACTTTTAATTGACACAATAAAGCGTGATCCATTTCGAGGTTCCCTACTTTTTTAAAGAAAAGAACACAGAAAATTCAAATTTAATGGGGAATGTTTATTATCATTTGAAAGAACATTCTTTGGCATTTATTTATTGAAGATTATGTCTATCAAATATTGGACATTGCTACGTCGCAGATGGTCCATCCGTTGAGTCCAATTTTGGATGACTCGTTCGGGCATTTCGACTGGTAACTGACGAATGACACACGTCATGTTTTCCTCCAAGGCCTGAATCGAAGCGGGTTTACATATCCCCACAGGAAAAAGTCTAACGGTGTGATATCACACGATCTTGGTGGCCAATCGACCGGCCCAAAATGTGAAATTATATGCTCACCGAAGTGTTCTCTCAATAAAATAAACCAAATGTCGCCGAAATCACGATCTTCAATTTCAGGCATCAAATAGTCGGTTATCATGGCACGATAACGGTCGCCATTGACGGTTACGTTCGCACCGGCAGAAAGTTTATAAAACAATGTAAATTATTTACTCAAATTAGATCTCATTAACATTTGTAATTTTGGTTTTTAATTCTCTATTTATCATACTCCAAGCTTCTTTATAATTTTTAAAGAAATATGGACCGATGATTCCACCGGCCCACAAACCACACCAAACTGTTGTTTTTTCTGGATGAAGTGGCAGTACTTGAATCTCTTCAGGTTGCTCTTCGTCGCAAATGAGGCAATTTTGTTTGTTTACATACCCATTGAGCCAGAAATGGGTCTCATCGCTGAATAGAATTTGCCTCGAAAACGTCGGATCTTCTTGGAACTTTTCAAGAGCCCATAGAGCGAAGCGATGTCGCTTGCGAAGGTCGAGCGGCTTCAGTTGTTGCACAAGCTGTATTTTGTACGTTTTCAATTTAAGATCTCGACGTAAAATGCACCAAGTAGTTCCATACGTCAGCCCGAGTTGCTGCGAACGGCGCCGAATCGACTCTCCACAGTCTTCGTGTACACTCTCAGCTACAGCCGCTGGACGTGGTCTATTCGGTCGAATATTATCCAATAATGAATGCTGGGTCTCAAAATGGGTGATGGTGTTGCGAATAGTACGCTCAGTAGGCAGATTATGTTGACCATAAGTTGAGCGAAGTGCACGAAACACATTCCTCACAGAACGTGAATTTTCGTAATAAAGTTGAACGATTTATAAATGTTGTTCAGGCGTAAGTCTTTCCATTATGAAATGCCAAACAATACTAAACAAAAATAAAATGACAGCATGACACGACTCACACGTGATCTGTCAAAAAAAGGCTATTGAAAAAAGTATCTCTACTTGAATCACCCATTATAATTATATATTAGAAATGAAAGATTATTTGTTAAATATAAATTTCATTAAAGACATGAAATTGTGTAAAGCAATTGTGGTATATTTGAAAATTGATTTCAGTAATTTAAGGCACACAGTTTTAATATAAAATTTTAATTCTCACTTTAAAAGAAAGCTACTAAATGAAGAAAAATATATACAAAATATTTTAATAATATTCAATATTAGCAGATTTACAGGTTTTATTTATACTCAGAATTTTTGAATGAATTTTGAATTTTATTTAAAGTTAAATTCATTACCTGATAGTTGGTTCTAGAATTAATTCACATATTATATACTTATAATATTGACATTGTTGATTTTATTTTAATTTTTATAATAAAATGTTAAGAAAATAAAATTTTATTATATATATTTTAAAATATATATTTTATAAATTTTAAGGCTAAAAAAATCAGTTCGAATTCAATTTGCATTAAAAATGTATTTTTATAATCACAAAAAATATGGTCTATGTTAAACGATTTATCAAAGATAAGAACTAATCCAATTACTTTTTTAATTTATCAAATATACAAGTGATCAAAATTCAAACTTTCTAATATATTTTTTTACTAAAAATAAAACAATTTATCGGCTTTCAATTATTTTTTTTTTATTGTATCAATTAATAAATTAATCAACTATACATAAAAATTGAATATACAATTTTCTCAACAGGTTGAATTTCAATTAAAAAAATAATTGAATATGTATTACTCGTAATTGAAATTTGATTTTGGATTTTTCTATGTAAAATTTGAATATAATTTGTTAGAATACTTCGATTTTGAATAATTTATTTAATTATAAAAAATATGTATTTGAAATTATTTTAAAATTCTGATTAATAATTTAATTGAAATTTTTTCGAAAACTTATTTTCTGTTAATATTTTCTTAAACTAGCTTAGTTTTTGATTTTTATAATGCAAATATATTTATGGTTTATTCACTTTGATTTGTCTATAAATTGACCATATTGGTTAGACTTTTGTCTGACATTGAAGGTCGTCATAAACATTTGCATATGTTATGTCTATTTTTATTACATTTTCCCTCGGTGTCTATCTAAAACAATTTTATTTTATAGTTTAGTTTATATTAGAAAAACTATATTTGAAATTAAATTTAAAATACTCTACACCATAGACTGGCGGTATTTTTTTTTTATCAATAAAAAATGATTTTGAAATTTTCAAAAAATATCAAAAAATTCTAAATAAATTTTAAAATTTTGGAAAAAAATTTTAACCCCAATAATATATAACTAATATTTGATTTCGCCATATTGCTATCATTATATTCTACTTAAATGTAATTCTCTCTAAATTCTACTTTACTTTAGTAAAATTTATCATACGAGTATGTATTTATTTCAATTAGTTGTAATTTTACCACATGCCAAGAGTTATATTGTTGCTACAGCAGCTGCTGCTGTAGCAGTTGCAATTGCACTTGCCAGTTGCTATTTACATGGTAAATTACTTGTTGCTTTTGAGGTTTTACAGATAATTGTTGCTGGTTTTCCTTTTAATTTACAATGATTTTTTTTTTTTGTATTTCTATTTGTTTAAAATTGTTTTTGTTTTATTATTATTATTTTTTTTAACGTAAAATTAACATAAATTGTTTATGAACAGTCAATAAGACAGGTTGGTTATTTGTTGTTGCTATTATTATATTGTTTCATATTGTATAATTTTTTTTTTTTTTTTTTTGTATATTATTAAATATTTATTTTACAAATTAAAGCCGGCTTTTGTTAATGACATCATACATGTTTGTAGTCAAAATCAGTTAATGTGCATTTTTTTCGAATATTATAAAATATATTAAATAGTATATATTTTCTAAAATTAGCTATTAGACAGGTTTGTTTAGTAAATTGTCATTATTTATTTTACATTTTTTGTATAAAATTATAAAATAAAGAATTTTTATGGAGATATTAGAGGAATATTAAATTTTAAATAAATAATTTTGAAGTTTAAATTGAAATTTCAAAATAGTTGTTAAGTAAGCTTTAAAGCTTGTTTAAAGTTTTCAATTAAGACTATACATTTTCTAATGAAAATTCTTCTTAGCTAATAATTTTTATTTGTTATTTTTTTGCTTGTACCTTTAGATACATCTCGTTATTTTTCATATATTTCGACAACATTGTCAAGAGGTTTATAATAGCAGCCTGTCACTAGTGCTGAAATGTTTAAATGAGAAATTAAAGCTGGTTTATCAGTACAGCTGCTTTAAAAATGACACTGCATAATGATTTATATAATAATTGAGATATACTACATATACTGTATAAATACTGAAATATTTTAGATTTTTTTTGGAATAACACATAACAAAACTGATTCTGCGGCGCCAGATTTCTCAGTCAATTTAGTAACATGTGGGTATAAAGTTCTAATCACTTTTTTTGTATTGACTCTAATTTTCGAGAAAACCCGTTACATAGAAAATTATTGAAGTTCCACAACAAATTGCGAAACTAACCGAATATTAGAGTCACTTAGAAAAAAGTAATTTATAAATGAAAAATTTCGTGCCGCAGAAAAAGTCTCTTTTTTTATAATTTATTAAAAAATAGTAACAATTTCTCTTCATCTTCCAAAAGCTTTTTATAATAAAATGAATTTAATTAAAAATTTAAACATCTTATTGTTTTTAATTAAAATTAATGTTTGTTTGAAATCTTCTTTAAAGTTGTATTTCAAAATAAAAAAAAATAAATAAAAAAATAAATAAAAAAAACAATAATAAAATTTTGGATTATATCATATTAATTCTTGATCTATATGAAATTCGATTTAGCTGTGTCAGTTTTTTTAATCTGTCTGCAGGAAACATTCTCACGTCCAAACTACTAACCTGAATTAAATGAAATTCATCCAGATTATTTGGTGATTTACAGAGCTGTAAATGAATCATTCATTTTTGAATTAATACGCGTATCATTCATGCACTGAATTATCAAATTTTTGAATTAATTCTTTTCACACAAAAAAATTTGAGAAATTTGAGTCAATTCAAATGAATTTGGTAAAAATGAATTGCAATTCATTTCTAATTGAAATGAATTTGCCAAAGTGAATTGCAAGTCATTGCCAATTCATTTGAATTGAATTGATTTTGAATTAATTGAAATGAATTAGGAAAAAAATAGCAATTCATTTCCAACTCATTTGAATTGAATTGATTGAAATATGAATTGATTTTGTAAGTAAATCTACAGTAAGCATCACTGTCGTTTTGTTATTCAACTAATTTTTTATGTAAAAGAGTTTGTCGTTAGGTGGTCCCACGACAAAATTTCACAAAATTTAAAAAATTATTAATTGTTTCTTGAATATTAAATATGTTTTTTCGTTCAGCGTATTTCAAAATAAAAATCAGTTTTTGATGAAAAAAAAACTCCAAACACTATGTTTTCTTTGATCAGGCTCGGATCCAAGGCTTTTCAATTTTTGTACTGAATACTTTAATTTTAGTAGAAGAAATTTCCATTTTTCATTCCCCCCCAGATTTGCTCTTGAATTTGATTGATTGCAACTTATTTTTGATTTCATTCATTTGAATTGCAATTCATTGTTCTAATTCATTTGAATGAATTCAAAATCAATTCAATTCAAACTTTAACAAATTCATTTGAATCGGAAACGAATTGCAATTCATTTTACAGATTCATTTGAATTGAAAACGAATTGCAACTGATTCTACAAATTCATTTGAATTGGAAACGAATTAAAATTCATTTCTGAAAAGGAGAAAAGCTCTGAAAAGGAGAAAAAGTGCTTAGAAAATTACATATAAGTCCGGGTATCTCCGGTCCCTGATACAAATTTCAAAATAAAATTTATATGACTAATAGTTTTATAAGTAAGCCAAATTTAAATTTTCTACGTCATTTGGAAGTTTCAGAAAGCTCTGGAAAGGAGAAAAAGTGCTGAGAAAATTACAAATAAGTCCGGGTATCTCCGGTCCCTGATACAAATTTCAAAATCAAATTTATATGACTAATAGTTTTATAAGTAAACCAAATGTAAATTTTCCGCGTCGTTTGGGAGCTTCAGAAACCTCTGGAAATGAGAAAAAATGCTTAGAAAATAACACATAAGTGCGGGTATATCAGATCCCTGATACAAATTTCAAAATTAAAATTTATATGACTAACAGTTTTATAAGTAAGCCAAATTTAAATTTTCCGCATCATCTGGGAGGTTCAGTCCGGGTATCTCCGGTCCCTGATACAAATTTCAAAATCAAATTTATATGACTAATAGTTTTACAAGTAAGCCAAATTTAAATTTTCTACGTCATTTGGAAGTTTCAGAAAGCTCCGGAAAGAGAAAACGTGCTTAGGAAATAATGTATATATAGATATATATATATAATATACTATTTTATTATATTACTTTATTTTTTCTTGAAATAAATTCCAAATTCCAAATAAACAATTTCTTAATTGCCTAATTAATCAAGGACAAATTTGTTTAATATTACAATTTATAATTAGAAATAGAAATTTCCAAAAAAAAAAAAATCCCTATTTCTAATTGATAAAATTTTGATCTAAAAATTTCATTCATTTAAACTTTTAATTAAAGCAAATTTCACACAACCATTGGGGGAAACTTAATTAATACTAAGATTAGATCTTTTCTATTAAATTCATGATGATGATCATCATTATAGTTACATATCTAACAATGTATTTAAAAAATTAAAACTATTTTAAGCATTGAAAAGCATTTGATCAACAAACATTTTTCTAAAAATATTTTAGTAATTTGCCAGCTAAATGGTTTGAAATTGAGCAATTAATTAAATAGCAATTAACAAACAATTGTTAATACAAAATGTATTTTGTTAATGCTTTTTTCTCAACTACACGTTGTAGTATTTCACAGTTTTTCAAAAATGGTTAAACTATTGAATGTTGTTGAAATGTGCTAAAATATTTGTTTTTATTACAATTTTTTTCCTTTTTTTTTAAATTTATTATTAATTTTTATTGATTTCTGGTAAGGAATATTAATTATGTTAAAATAGTTAAAAATGTAATTAAATTAGACCTTATTTGTTGGGGACACGTAATGAAAGTATTGAAACCAAAAAAAGTTAAGAAAAACACATAAAATAACAATTGATGGCGGCTTAAAACTTTTGATTTTTTTTAGTAAATTTAATTAAAATTTCAAGCATAAATCTTAATATTAAAAAAAAGAACATGAATAAATAAGGTAAAGTCAATAACGTTGATATTTTTTTGGTAAAATGATTTATAGTATTTCTTTGGTAGAAATTATAAAAACAAACAGATACATGATTAGTTTAACCATAAAATTTTAGTTCAAATAAAAAATTTATTTAAATATTTGGTTAAAGGATTTATTTAAATGAAAGTGAAGGTTTTTTTGTGAGTAGCAAACACTTTAATAAAAAATGTTAATAAAATTTGTCCATGAATTAGAAAGGAAAAAAAACATAAAATTAGTGTTTATTTAATAGATGAGGTCATAAGCTATTAAAACCAGAAAATATTTTAAAAATCTTTATAACTATTTTTTAATTTATGGAAAAATTTTTATGTCTTTGCAAAAACGTTAAGTTTTTTCTCACAAGATATTGGTATCGAAGAAAATAGGAAGATTTCAATATCTTAAAAATGTTAAAAAAGTTATATGTCACATTTAAAAACCGAAATAAAAAGTAAAAATATATTATGATTTTTCTAATGATAACGTTCTAATCAAACTATAGTTCACAATTTGTAATAAAATTTCTTTTCCAACGAGGACTCAAGTGAAATCTTTATAAAAATGTTTTCCCGAAATACGTGGAAAATCATATGTGTATAAATTTTATATGGATGCTAGTATCGATATCAAATTAGGCATTAAATTATATTAATATCTTTCACTGTGTTGATTATAGAAATGTAAATGAATCATTTACACGATATTAGTGTTTTAATTAAATAGTCTGAATAGCCAGAAAACTGTTTGAGAATAAATGATATCTTCAGTTTAAAGTTAAGAAAAATCAAAATATATTTTCACTCTAACTATTAAAATTTTTAAATTATGGTGAGAAATCTAAATATATATATACACTGCCTGCCACTTGAATAAGGAATCACATTTTTTTAAATTTAATTAAGTATATCTCCTAAACTGAAGTTCAGAAAAAAATTATTTTTTGCGCAACCAAATTTCAAAGTATTGGCTTTAGTTTCCTGAAGAAATAAATAAAAATATATATTTTGTTATACTGACATTATGCATTTATTTAAAGACATGCATTTCTGTGGTACTTTTTCTTGTGTCACTTGAATAAGGAATATTTTAAAACTAAGCAAACTATAATTTATTTTTAAATTTTAGGTTATAAAAATGAAAGTTATTATCTTCTAGCATTCAATTAGTAATGAGTACTGCCACCATTTTTAGAAATAACCTCAAAAATCCGATTTGGCATCGATTTGCATAATGACTCTAAGTAATTTAGCGAAATTGAACTCCATGCTTCCGTTATTGCATCATTTAAGGATTCTATCGTCTCAAATTGTTTTCCTCCTTCATAAACTTTTCTTGCAAGCCAACCCCAGAGATTTTCCATTGGATTCAGGTCTGGTGAATATGGGGGCCTTGTTGATTAATCCATTATTTTACTGCTCTGACGGTATGAATCGGAGCGTTGTCGTGTTGGTATGTCCGAGGTAATCATCCAAAGAAATCATTAAATTTTGGAAATGCTTCCTCCAGAATGTTTTTGTAAGTCGTTGCAGATATTTTGTTGGATACAAAAACCAATTCTATGGTACCATAATACGAAATGGTACCCCATACCATTATTCCCCCCCTCTCGGGTATGTCTGCTGCTCAAAAATAATTCCTCCTTATTTAGGTCATGGAGGTAACAGTTATACCCGTCGGGACCATCAATATTAAACTTTTTTTCATCGTAAAATACAACTTTAAACCATTTGTCGGACCATGTCATTGTATTTTTGGCAAATTGTAGACGTTGTGATTTGCGTTTTTCATTGAGTGGTGGTTTTTTTTGCAGTTTTCGTCGGACTATGTATGGGCACGACTTTAAAATACTGTGCACTGTTCTTAGACCGGCACTGACTCCACTTTTTTTTGACGTATTTTTGATACCGACATGGCAGAATTTGATGCAATTCTAAGAATTTTTCGTCTTTCTTTTGGAGTTGTTGCCAGTTTCTTCCGCCATTTCATGTTTTTTCCATATCTTTCCACGTTATTTAAATAATTGTACACAACTGTCTTTCCTCTATTAATGTTTTTGGCTATTTGGACCGAATTTCAAAATCAGAATTTTTTCTTTTTCAAAGTTATTAAAAGCCTTACCACGTCCCATTTTGAATAAAAATTATTTAAACTATCAAATTAAAAATTCTCTAGCCGTTTATATTGAAAGAAATTCAAATCATAGCCTTCCTAATTAATATTAAAAGAATTCCTTGTTCAAGTGACACACGAAATGGTACCACAGAAATACATGTTTTTAATTAAATGCATAATTTTAGTCTAATAAAAATATGTATATTTTCTATTTCTTCAGGAAACTGAAGCCAACGCCTTGAAATTTGGTTGTGCAAAATATTATTTTTTTCTGAACTTTGGTTTAGGAGATATACTTAATTAAAGTTAAAAAAAATGTGATTCCTTATTCAAGTGACAGGCAGTGTATTTTGAAGCAAACAGCTTAAGTGGTTTTTGCTTAATTTAATTTTTTTAAGTTTTAAAAATTAAGAAACTTGTTTCAAACTCAAATTATCTTCAAAATTATTTAAGATGAAGACGTAGGGTGGTTTATTGAGAAAATTGCTTAAAAATTTTGATATATATTATTTTTTTTTTAATGGCTCTTAAACTTGGACTTATCAGATAGACAACAATATTAACTATTAAAATTAAAAATTCTATTAAAAAACTTATATATTTTAATTTAAACTCAAGTTTAAGTTTTAATATTTAAATTTTTTATAAATTATAAAATTGGTTCTAGAGTCAAAAATGAATTTTAAATTAAGAAAACTAATTTTAAAATGTCGATAAATATGTTTAATAAAAACTAACAAATTTAAAAAATTTTAAACTTTTTTCCCTCCACCGCTACTAGTGGAGAAAGTTTGTTATGCAATGTATAGCACTAAAAGAACTATTTTAATTGTTGGTCTATATAAAATTTTGACTCTAACTCTATTCGTCTATATGTCTGTGGGAAAAATTTTAATATATTTAAACGATTTTCATTTTAATTTGCTTATCTGTCTATAGGGAACATTCTCGAGTCCAAACTACTAACCCGAATTATATAATATTCCCCTAGAGATTGTTTATTGTATTCTTGAGCATTTTCTATATAAAATCAACTAAATTGGTTTAGTAGAAAAAAAGTTGCAGAACAATATCTTAGACAATCTCTAAAAAATTTAATTTTAATTTTGAATATTATTTTCACTTTTTTTATTAATTTCACTTTTAAGTACTTTTAAGATTTTTTTTAAAGAAAAATGTCAACATATTTTTTTTATTTCTAACAGTATTATTAAATGCTAAAAAAAAATGTTTTTTTTTCAAAATGTTTTAAATTTAATAAATTTTTGGTTCAAATGTCAAATTATATTTTTAATTTTAAATAGCGGATGTTTAAAACTGTTAAATGTTAGTACATATTTCCTATAAAGGATTTCTAACTTAAACGATTTTTGTTTTAATTTGTTCTAAACGTCAACAATTTTTTTTCAAGTGAATTTTCAAAAAAGTCAAAATATTTTTTAATTTTCTCATGAAAGACACAAAAGTTTATTAAATCATTCATACATATTTCCAAAAGTGTCTTCAAATCTCAATAACTTTTGGGTGAACATAATTTTTTTTCTGACAATTTTAAACTTTATAAATTTACAAATTCTTCCTTCAAATATCAAATTATACTTTCATTGACAAATAAATGATTTCTTACTTTTTTTAATAGCTCTCAAACTTAATCTAATTTTGGTTTTCTATATTAAACACTAGCTATTCTTTCTTGAAAAATTAAGCAAAGAACCCAGGAAAAATATATAAGTTCTACAACTAGTTCCAGAACTCATGAAAATAGCTGTTACTCGTTCTACTTTGTCGTTATGACCAATGACTTTTGTTTGAAATTATCACCTCCAGAACTAATTCTGTAGAGGTGTTACCTAGCCAGTACCAGTGTGGAACGGTTCTAGAACTAGTTCAATAATCAATGATTTTTCTTCGAAATTGTCACCTTCAGGACTAGTTATACAGAAGCGTTTGGAAGTGGTTTCAGATCCACTTTTTTGATTGATTTTTTTCTTCTAACGAGCCATTTCCTAAATGTCACTTTTTAAATCGATTTAAATTTCTTACACCTTTTTTAAATTTTTAGAATTTTTTTCAAATTTTTAGAAGAGTTTTGGAACCAGTAATTTATTCAGAGAAATGACGAAGAAGTCATATAGAATTAGTTCTTAAACACTAGTTCTCAAAAACATTCCTTAAAACCAAATTAGAATCACAGTAGTGTTCTACTCCATGAGTTCCAGAATGAATTGTGAAGCCATTAGTTCTAATAATATTATTTAAGAATCTGAAGTGGTTCTGATTACATCAGTTCTAGAACTAAAATTTTACAGTAAATTCTAAAATTTTTCCTGGGAATTTTAAATTTTCTTTTTTTTACTTACAAACAAAATTTTTAAAATTTCTTAAAATACTTCCTCCAATAACTCATCATCTATATTTTTAAATTTTTTTTTATTAATTTCCTCAATTGAAATGATCAATTAAAAAAATATTTTGTTTATTTTCTTTTTAATTTTATATATTTATTTTGGATATTTCTTTTACATTCTATTCAAAAAGTCCAATGGCTAATTATGTTTTGAAGATTTTCGTTTGTGTCAAAAATAAGAAAATTTAAGTTTATTTTGGCTAATTTTTTTTATTGAAAAACAAACCAAAAACTTTTCAGAAAAAATAGAAATAAAAATGATAACGACTTTTGGCGACCCACATGCGTAAATTTACCACCAGTATTGCTGAAAAGAAAACTAGTGCTATAATTTTGTATTATTTTTGGTTTCTCTTTGTAATATTTGAATTGAAATATTTTGTTAAGATCTATAAAAAAAATATTTTAAAATTGTGCAAAAGAAAAATGTGTTCATGTTGGAAAGAATTAAAAATAGTTTTTTTAATGTGTTTATTTTTTGTTTTATAAAATTAAAATGTCATATTTTAATTTTGTAATAATTTAGTAAAGATTGTTTTGGAAAAATTCCAAAAACATTGGCTATTTATTTAATAACTGTTTTTTTTAGTTGTAAATATGTAGTTTGACTACGAATTAAATCCATTTCACAGAAATGCTTAGTGTAATAACATGATCACTGCTGAATTGTCTGGCATAATTGCTGACATATCCAATGACTTTCTGATTATTTTTAAAATCAGTATTCATTTTCTATTATTTTCTTTCTCCTAAAAATTCTTTCAAAGTTATTTATTTTTTTATTTAATTTATTTTTATTAATCTCTAAAATGATTTCATTCAATTAATCATGATTTTATAATTAAATTATTTTAACTGTAAAAATGTCATGTGCATAACATCAAAATTTATTACAATCAAGACATAAATTTATTCATTTGCATTTTTGTCACAACCCTGATTAAATATTAAGTTAAATGTTTCATATAAAAAAAATCTGTAATAACAATAAAAAAGTTATTAATAAGAAATAAATAAGAAAAATAAATATTAACAAATAATCACGTACAATTCGACAATCTGCAATTGTTAGTCAGTCAATCAATAGTGCAACTGAATATTAGTTGAGGGAGATTTTTATTTAAAAATTAAAAAAGGAATTAAAAGAATGGAATCTTCATTTGCCTTGTAATCAGTGCTTTGATTTTTTAGAGGCTTGTTTAGACTTTGTTCTATAACTTTTTTTTACTAAACTATTTTTAGCAGATTTTCTATAGCCAACCATTTAGGAAAATATCAAACAATCTGGATAAATTTTAATTTAAAATCGGATTGGTAGATTGGATGTTAAAATTTTTCCTACAGACAGAATTATCACATCTACAAACTTCTTATAGCAACATCCGGTTCGAAGGGCCATAAAAAGAATTGCATGCAGTAATTGTTCTTATTGTATATATTTGACGGTGTCATACAGAGTTAATATTTATTCTTCTTTCAAGATTCCATTTTTATTTTCAAAAGCTGCTTTATTTTTAATTAATTTATTTTAATTTCATTCTCTTAAACTACTAAATCAATTTAGCCGATTTTTGAAAGCGAACTACTTAGGAAAACGACAAACAATCTGCATAAATTTTTAGATTGTGTGTCAAAATTGTTTCCTGCAGACAGAGTCATCATATATTTATAACGAATGTACATATTTAGTGTCATAATATCAGCGACGTCAAACGGCATCCGGGTCGAAGGACCATAAAAAATCAGCAATGAGTCTTATAACGTAATTATATTAATTCTTCAATCAAGTTTACCCTTTGCATTTAAAAATTTTCTTTATTTTTAATTAATTTATTTTAATTTGCTTTAAAATTCATCCTTTTAAAATACTGCCTTTAGATGAGGCATCAATAAAAGTTGTTTAAATTTATAAACATTGCGCGAAAGAAATATTTCAAAAAATTAATAAATTTTTCTTTTATTCGCATGCGTTTTTTTATAAACAAATGTTTTTATTTGTTAAACACACTCATCACACATTATGTGTCAAGGAATCACGGAAAATTAAAAACATTTGTTTGTCTTTTAAGAAAAAAAAAAAGATACAAATATTTTCCATATTTTTTTACTGCTTAAAAAATAATATTATTTATTTATTTATTTGATGAAATTTAAAGAAAATAAATATTAATTTTTTAATAAATAAAGTAATTTTTTATGAAAGGAAAATTGGAGCAAAATAATAAAATACACTGGTGCATATTCCTATAAACGCACATCAATTTTTTTTTATCAACTTACCAAAAATGGAGCAAAAATATAATTAAGATACTACAAATAAATTTTTTTAAATTATTTATTGACTTCATTTACAAATGAATAACAAAAAACTTAAATTGTACATTTATAATTTTTTCAATGTAATTTTAGTAGTTTAATGGCATTTTCCTATACACGCACTGAAACTAATGAACCAATTTACCATTATTAATAATGTGTTGATGATGTTTTGGATAACTTCAAAAATTCGGTCTGGCATTGATCCGAATAATTGTTGAAGAAACTCACTTTCAATTTCTTCTCAAGCTTGCTTAATTTGTAGTCTTAACTCTGTTATTGTAATTATGGTTTCATTCTGTGCATTTCTTGTGTAAACTTTACGGGCCATGTACCGCCACAGATTCTCCATTGGATTTAAATCCGTGGAATACTATGTTCATTAAACCGCTATTTAGATTGGTTCAAGACATGGATTGCAGCGTTATGCTGTTCGAATATGCAATCTCCATACATTTTTTCATGAAGAGAGCATCTTCCAACAGTTCATTATAAATTACACTGTTGATTTTAGTTGAAACAAAACATATTTTTGATTTTCTTACAGCAGAAAAGGCTGCCCAAAACATAACACTGCCTCCACTGAAATTGCGTTTCGACACACGAATTTCGTTCGACCTCAAATCATGCTAGTAGCAAAAATATGAATCGGGACGCTCCCGATTGATTTTTTTTTTTTTTTTTTCATAAAAAAAAGATTACTTTATTCCACTCATCGGTCTATTTCATGTATTTGCGCCCAAATTTAAAACGATTTTTCTTATGATGTTGTTTTAACATTGGCTTACATTTTGGTTTCTTCCATTTTATGTTACCATCTGTTCGCAAAATGTGTGAAACTTGTTTGGAAGTCACAGGAAGGTCAAGTTTATTTTTTATTTGTTTAGCATTCAATTCGTTGCGGGTGACATTTTCTTTTATTTTATTTTCTTTTATTTATTTTCTTTTATTTCCGTGCTCTATATTTCCGCCCTTTCTTAAGAAAGCCTCCAATTTCTCTATTATGTCAGCCTTTAATTTTTTCCTGTTCCTTAAGAAAATTTCCTTTGGGCGTCCTTTAAGTTGATGAAATTTCCCAATTAAAACAAAAATATTTCCAGTAAACAGAGATGTTGTCATCAGAAACTTACCTTAAGTAAAACAAACAACTAAAACTGTTAAAAATTTTTAATATTTTTTTTTTTTTTTTTTTTGACAAATTTTTTTCGACTGCGTTTATAGGAATATTTCACTGAAATATCTTCTGATTGCTAAATTAAAGAGAACAACAAAAGAAAGAAACAAATATTTGTTACATAAAAAATTACCGTTATATGGAGAGTTATATGGCGAGAATACAACTTAAAGAAAAACAAAAATTTCAAATGCATTTATAGGAATATGCACCAGTGTATAAGATGATTTCATATTAAGAAAAGAAAATAGCAATAGTAGGTTTTCGATTTTAATTTCGATAGATAATAGGTGAATATTTAAATAAATATAATATTATATAAAAATAATAAAATTCTACCTTATATCTATTACAAAAAATAATTTGTATAATATTTCTACTTTCATTGCAAATTTAAATGTAATAACTTTATTGTATCAGTCTATATTTGTCTATAAAAAAATATATATTTAAATATTTTCAGTGCCAAGTTGTATGTGTAACCGTTCGTTCGCTGTTTTAATTTTAAAAACAAAACTATAACAACTTTTACTATGTGTGTGCGTATCTGATTAAATATAATTAATGTATTGAGTTGAATTTTAATCTAAATAATATATATATATATATATATATATATATATATAAAAGTAGAACAAAAATTAGAACAGAGTGCAATTTAAGGGTGATCTCAACAAAACTTAATGAGTTGTCATTTTTCAAAAAAAAAAAAAAAAAAAAAGAAATAAAAAATATAAACAAATAATAACACTAATAATTTAAATTTATTGCCATTTGCAAAAAGAAATGCCAGACTTATTAAAAAATAAAAATTAGAATAAATCACTAAATAAAATAAAGCAATATTAATTGTTTCAATCAAATAGTACTTAACTTCTCATCCTAGTAAAATATCTCGCCATATGCATTACTTAGTAATCGCACTTTCTACTCCTTCTATAACTTTGCATCGGTTCTTTTGGTATTTTAACACCAATATCAGCTTCTATATGAATTTAAGAAGGCCTACAACGTGCCATTAACATTTTTAAAAATTATTATTTTATTGAATATTTTAAATTCTCTCAATTATTTTAATTGTTTATATATGATATTCAACACCTGTTGCTAATTTTTGATAACGTTTTTCACATATTTAATTAATTTTTTTTTTGCTATATTTAGAATACATAATGGTTTTATAAATTGTTTAATAATATCAACATTTGTTAAAATTTCTGGGAAATATAAACAACTTTTCAAAGATTTTATAGGTATTTAATAAAAAAAAATTATAAGTATTTTTTAGCAATATAAATTGTTGCTTCAAATTTAAGTGTTTGGTATCATTTCAAAAATAATTGCTCATTCCATATATGACAAAAATGCTACAATAAATTAATATTTTATTTAATTTAATTTAAATTACAAAAAATTTAATTCCCTTTTTGAATGCAAAACAATTGAATTTAACGTCTAAGAAGTTATTTGAAAAATAAAAGCTCATTTTATTTTACAAACTAGTTCCCGTATGGTAAAAAATATAGATAGGAGACAAAATTTCAAGAAAATAGTCAAATTTTCAGAATCATATTTTTTAAGTCCAAACCAATTTTGATATCTTCAGGCAGTAATATTTTATAAATTTTCAAATGTAAAACAAAATATTTCTTAAAAATATCAAAAACTAAAATTTTATTATTTTAAAGTATGTACAAAATATTAGCAAAATATTAAAATATACAGTGGGCAGAATCGAAAATTTTTGGAAATAAATCTGTAACTTCTAATCGGCTGGTTGGATTTACATAAATATAATATAGGCGTAGCAGAGGAGTGTACAAATTTAAGCTTGAAAGGGGGAACCTATGGGTCTCAAAGTACGTACCTCTGATACAGAAAATTTTTAAACGTTTGCCAATTTTTTGTTTAAGAAGATGTGAAAATATTTGAAATCGAATAAGAAACAAAAAATTGGCAAACGTTTGAAAATATTCTATGTCAGAGGTACCCTACTTCGAGCCCCCATACCTCCGCTCCTGAAGGATATATGGGATCCCCTTCCAAACTTAAAATTGTCGCTTATGTGAAATTGTAAATCCAACCAGCCGATTAGAAGTTAGATATTTATTTCCAAAAATTGTCAATTCTGCCCCACTGTTTTTAAAATTATGCATAATGTCTATATAATTTGTTAAACACAGTGCCCTCAAATGAGACATCCTTCATTCAGGATTGCTAAAAAAAATCAATATTAGGAGATGATTTAGATTTATATATTTTTTTTTTGTTTGCGATCGGCCCCATTGTGTAGTTTCGCTTGGAATATGGTGCTAAATAATAGAACTTGTAGATATTTTTCTACATTACAAATTTAGTAACAAAAACTGCATTCCTTTGTCAATTACAAGTAAGTTGTTAAAGTATCCCAACCACATTACTAAGTAATCCAATAAAAATTCGATATAAGGATTTTCTGGATATCTAAGAACGGATTTGAGCTTTTTATTGTTTTATTTTTTTTATTTTTATTTTTGGTTTCATATCCTACACTACCAGAGGTGGTTGGGGTATTTTGCGTTTGTGCTGATGTTTGTAATGCAATCGACTCAGAATCACTTTTGAAAGTGATTCTGTACAGTAGTACTGTACAAGTATCAATCTTTGTACCAAATTTTATGAAGGTCGGTCCACAATTGACCATAGCTCCCATATAAACCTCTCTTCTGAAAATCACTTTAACGTGCAAAACTCCCATTGCTGCCAAATTTTATGAGAATCGGTCCATAATTTACCATAGCTCCCATATGAACCCACTTCCAGAAATTGCCCTAAAGTGCATAAAATCATATAGATGTTAGTATCAACGCGTTATTTTGTATTTGTACATTTCACTTTACATTTAGCAAAATTGGCCGCAGGTGTAATATAAGAACCCTTCCAGAATTTTAGTGCTCGTACACAATGGTGTGTGGTATCATATAATCGGCTTTGACCGACTATATCTTTCTTTCTCGTTTTTTGTTTTTTTTTTTTGTTTTTGAGTTAATTATTTTTTATTTTACTAATTACCATAACTTGTTTCTAAGTAATGCCTAAAGTAATTCATTAGATCTAAATTTTAAATTAATGAACTAAAAAATAATTTCCCCCTTCTTTTTTTACTAGCAAACATCTGGCAGTTATACTTTTTTTTTCAGTAATTACATTCAAATTTACTTTCTATGTCAAAGCTGCGCTTCTATGTATGTATGTCTTTTGTTAATATTATTGTTTTAAATTAATGTGATTTAATTATAGTGATGATAATGAATCTTTATATTTTGCTAAAGAATAATTTTGCAATAAAAAAAAAAATATTTATTACTTAAAAGTGTATAAGTTTTGGTGCCTATGAATCAGCCTTAAATTGATATGATATTTCTAATATAAATTTTTAAATTTCAAACTTATATAAAAAGAAAATATTAAGAAAACAATTGAATTTTCTTGGGCCAAAGCTTAGCAGTTAGTAATTATCTTTGTTTTATTTTCTTCTTTAGCTTAAAACTACAAAGTGATTGTTTTTCAACACTTTGTACAATTGTTAATCATTTGACATACATTAGAGTAAACAAATATTGGTTGTAATATTAGCAATAGACAACTTGCACCATAGGGCAAGTTAAAACTACGGTAATTAGTGAGGATTTGTTAGTAAAGTGATTCTCAAACTTTTTCTCGTTATACATTTTTCATAAATCTTTATAAACACAATAAAATTAAGTTGAATATATTTTATTTTATTTCTTAAAGTTAAAAAAAAAACTTTCATTTTGGGAATCTCTGATTCATTTATTTATTTTGTGTCTATATTAATATTTATGCTTAAATTACATGCAACAAATTGCTTTTTTCAGTTCAGTGTCTTTCTTATGCGTTAATTAAATGACACGCACACTCGGTTAAAACATAAATTACTTTCTAGCACAAGTGGGAGGAGGGTACAAGTTTTCCTCTACTTTGATGTAAAGCGTCACATACACACACACACACAGTCATTATTTTTTAGTAGCAATAAATTAATGAGAAAAGGGGAACCCTAATATAAGTGCAACTTGCATAAAACATTAAAATAAACTGCTACTGTATGCTATAACTAATTGAGAATCTAATGAACTTTATTAATTAATCGGTGCAAAGAAATCGGGTCAATGTTGTTTATTGCTGTTATTCAATATTCATTCATTCATTTTGAAAGCGAGTAAAATAAATAGTTGTCATTGTAAAATATTTATTACTCAAGTTTCAATTTCACAGAAAAATCATATGCAATGAAATTGAGCAATTTGAAGACTTTACAATTCTTTAGGTAATAGTGCTGCCGGCATATGACTCAAGGGAATTGATTACAGAAGGTGTTTTTCTTTTCACAGATAATTTACACATTTTATTTAGTTTATTATATTACAGAGATATAATATTTAATAGTAGATTTAAAATAATTTACTTTTTATAATGTTTAAATAAAAAAGCCTTTAAACTCTATACATTTACAATTACGTTTAGTCTTAAAAACAAGTAAAAAAACCCATTGTGTATGCGCATCAAAATTCGAATAGGGATCTTATAAGAGACCTGTGGCCAATTATTTAACGATACTTCTATTAAGAGTTAAGTATATTTCTATAACAAATAAATATGCATAATATTATTTTGATATTAAAATGTGTATGGAATTTATGCACTTTAAGTTGACTCCTGGAAGTGAGCCTTATATGAAAACTATGGTCAATTATGAACTAATCCTCATAAAATTTGGCAGTGTAGTTTCTATTTATATAAAACTTGATATAAATATTTGTATGGAATTTTTGCACGTTGAAGTGATTTTCGAAGAAAGGGTTATCATGAAATTTATTATACAGATTTATGCTAATATGAAATTTATTTGTGCTAAATATGTATATTTTTATATCATGTTTATATTTTTACATACTTAAAAAATGAAAGGAGTTTAGCTAAAAAAATTTACAAATTCTAACAAAAGTTTGTTTTATATTTGAAAATTTATAAAAAATTAACCTCTAAGGCTAGGCTTGGGAGAGTAGAGAGGATTGTAAGGTGTCGAGGGCGATATGGCCAGCACTAGACAAAGCAGGCACTAGCACTCTTCTAGGCTTGAATAGGAGAAGTTTAAGAATCATGATAGCGGCCATAACGGGTCACTGTTTGATAGGGAAGATGAGGTCTAGATGGGGCGCTGGCAATTCCGATTTTTGTAGAATGTGTGGAGACGTCGACGAGACCGAGTATATTGAGCACATTATATGCCATTGTCCACGATTGCAGCATCGTAGGATAAAATAGCCGGGCAGCCAATTTCTCGGCGGGCTGAGTAACGTTCGGGACGTAGAACTTGTAGACGTCATAGGCTTCGTCATGGGAATCGACTGTTTAAGGGAGAATCAGGGGTACAGCCCTAGGGGGATTGGTAACATTGCTAATCCTCCTATATGATTAGTTTTCATTCCTATCTTTTTCTTTTCTATCCCTATTCTCCTTTTTTTCTGTCTTTTTTACAGCTTTACAATGAAGGTACTCACAATGGACCGAGATCGGTCTCTGGGTGGAGATGTGGTACTTTTTGGTATCACGTCAACCTTCTCTATCTATCTATCTAACCTCTAAGGCTATATATATATATATATATATATATATGAAATTATTTCTTAAAAAATTTTCATTTTTCGACCAAAGCTGAACGTAGGGTGCAACTCTCAATCAAATAAATTTTATTTTATTATATATTCTTGATGCGTTGTCTTTTGAAATATGTGAAAAAACATATATTTTTTTTATTAAATAAAATTTGAGAAAAAAAGTAAAAACAGACGAATTGAGATAAAGCAATAAAATTTTCAACACATTATTTTGGAATATATTGGTAATATAAGAATATTTAACTATTTAAAAAAAGCAAAAAAAAAGATAAAAATCAAGGCAAAAATCGAAAATTCCAAATTCTAGCAAAAATATATTTTTAACCATAAGAGATGCAGAGATTAGTAAGCATATGTTTTCTTCATCTCATCAATCTCTTTACAAAGTTTTTTTAAATCTATAAAATCAGGCTTAATTTGTAGAAGTTTTTGAAACTTTTTCATACTCGAGGTGGTAAATTTTAACACCCTCTAGCTTATCTCGTATTATTGCAAGGGGACTAGAAGATGATTTTTCTGAAAGCGTGGGACTTTCTCTACAATTCTCCCATACATTTCCATTCAATCCTACCAGTAGTTGAGGACTTACAGATTTATTACCAAAAATTTTGTTCATTATGCAAAAATCATATTTTTTCTTCGCTTCGATTCGTTACTGCATATTTTTGCATATTTTGATCTAAAAAGCCTATTTTTGCATATTTTGGGCTTAACAGCATATTTTGTCATATTTTCATAACATATCATTATTTAGAACATGGTTTAGCAATTTAAAAGGTATATTTCATACTTCAGATTATAATTTTGCATTTATTACACTTAAGAGAAAAATTTTCCGTATTTTGTTTCTATTTACTGTAACATACGTTTTTCAAATCCGATTCCTTAATAATTTTCATTTTATAAATCGATAGAAATATTATAATTTCCTGATACAATATATTAGCTTTGAATGCTTTAAAATGTAAAAATATATGTTTGTTAGTAATTGTTTACAAAAATCAAATTATTTTTTAGTATGAACAGGTTATAAATTAAAATTTAGCCAGAAAAAAATTTTTAAGGGCATATTTTCCGATAATTTTTTTTAGAGCATATAAAGTTTTTTTTTTTTTTTTTGTTTCCCAACAAAAACTAATTCTCGTTAAAAAAAAAATTCTAATGCTAATTTGATTAAAATTTGGCACAATTTCTTGTGCTAATAATCTAAATAATAAATTTATGAAAAATACTTGAACAAATATTTGCTATGCTCTATTAAAAATTAGAAGAAAAAAAACTGCAAACTTTGATGGCTAAATTAACTTAATAAACTTACACATCACAACACACACACTCGTACATCAAATGCTTAAAACGAATTTGATTAAAATATAATAAAAACTGAGCTTATAGTACAAGAAGAAGTATAAACAAATTAACCATTTTTAATATTCGTCGTAAATAAATCAATGAGGAGATAAATGACATCACTTCTGATGTCATTTAGTATACTATAAAACAACAACAATTGTAACAAATTCATAATTACAATAACATGAACCTCAACAAGCAATTACAACAACTATGTATATTTAATAAAAATGAAAATATAAAAGACTAATCGGTTTTTGCTTGTGTTATTTAAATGAAACAGAGCAGATCATTTCTAAAAGAGCACTATAAATAAAAAAGCAATTACGCACAAAAAAAAAAACGAGAAAGAAAGATATAGTCGGTCAAGCCCGACCACCATATGATACCCCACACCATTGTGCACGTCACTCCAAATTCGTGGATGGGTCTTATATTAGACATGTGGTCAATTGTGGACCGATACTTTTACTAAATACTTTTACTAAGTGTAAAATAAAATATACTAATACGGAATATTACATTAATACTAACATTTAGATGAATTTATGCACTTTAGGATGATTCCCGAAAGTGGGCTTATATGGGAGCTATGGTAAATTATTATAAAATTTTTCACTATGATTTCTACTTATATAAAACTTATTTGTGTCGAATATAAACCTGATACTATCATGTGTATTTGATTTATGCAAGTTAAAGTGATTTTCTGAAGAGGGTTAAAGTGATTTTCGGAAGAGGGTCAATTATGGACCGATCTTCATGAAATGTGGCACAAAGATTGATACTTATACAAAACTTCCTTGCACCAATTCCGAGAGGTCATTTGTATGTGGGCTATGTGAAATAATGGACCGATCATAACCAATTTCATAAGGCTTCGTCCTTGTGTCATGAAAGTCCTACGCGTCAAATTTCATTAAATTATCTTCAAAATTGAGACCTGTACTTTGTGCAAAAGGTTTACATAGCCAGCCAGCCAGACGGACGGACGGACATCGTTAGATCGACTCAAAAAGTGATTCTGAGTCGATTGGTATACTTTAAGGTGGGTGTTGGATGAATTTTTTTTGTGCGTTACAAACATTAGCACAAATGCATAATACCATCTATGGTGGTGTGAGGTATAAAAAACGCGTTTATTTGTTGGGAAAAAAAATCGTGTCAAAAAAACCAGAAACAGATTTGAAATAGCAAAAAACGCCCATTTATTACGTAGAACCACAACAAACAAAGCATAATTTAATGCTTTAAAGATGTAAATGATGATTAGGGAGTTTTTTTTTTTTTATTAAACAGATACAAAAAAGATGATAAAAGGAGGAAGATCACATTTTTTTTTTTTTAATTTAAACATTTTATAAAAAAAATTATATTTCAATGATTTTACATTTTAATAGCAAAATAATAAGCTGTATAATGCTAAAATAGTTTTTTTTTTACTATAATTCTGTTTTCAATTGAAAGTAATACTTATGCTCAATACTATAATAAAATTCTTAAAAAAAATAATATCACAATGGATTTATTATGTGCTTAGTTTGTTGAAATGATAAATTTGATCAAGTTGTACAATGTCAGTGGCTTAAGAAGTTTTATTGTATACGCTACCTTGAGCTTGAGGGTTATATTAATAAATTTTACTTTGAATGTTAACATCGAGGATCAACAATAGAAAATAGAGTTTTAAAGTTTGTATATTAACAAGCTTAGTCACTCATCTGATTGGTTACCTCATCTCTAGAGTAGTAATTGTTTACAATATATTCAAATGTTCTTGCGACTTTTAAACTGCTATAACGTAAAATGGTCGGTAATCCTCTTATCAAGTCTAGTTCCTCTCCTGTTTGGTTATCTTATTTCTGGAATATAATTTGTTCTTCCCCTATCGGTTCCTACAACCAAAAGTGTGTGATGCAAGTGACCATAAATTAATGCTTTAAATAAGAATGGAAAACAGCATCCGAATCTAAAGAAGCCTACACGAAGGTCGAAATTTTGTCCTTTCTCTTATTGTTTTAGAATTTCCCAATATTCCAAAACAACATTTCTTAACTTCTCTTTTGAACATATAGCATTATGGCATTTTGATTGTCACGATGATCGAAATAATCCCAAAATTCTCGTATGTAAAGCATTAATGGAAATTCATCACCCTCAGAGGCTGAGTGTCATTCGTAATGTTTTTTTTTTTTTTTGTTTTCAAATTTTAAATAAACTCACCAATACAAACAAATTTTAACATACAAGTGGGAAAATACTTTTGAAAAACATCGGCTTTTCTTTTTAAATATTCATTACTACCCAGCAGTTTTTTTTTTAGATGTCAATTGACCCCCTTTTAGACAATAAAGTTCATTCGTGTCTACTCACCTAGCATGCTTAAATGCGTAAATTTTTTTTCATTACACCCTTTCGTACAATTTGGGAAAAATCTTTAAGCAAACTAAAACTTGACCGAAATTTTGTAAACGTAGAGGTGACGATTGACACTTTACTGACCCTTTGGTAAGCGGAAAGGTGTCAAAAAGAAGATAACAAATATTTACTTACCAATAAAATAATTGTGTGTGCACAAAAGAGCCACTTCGTAGCCGGAGAGGTGATTGTGCGTGCAAACATATGACACCACGTAGTCATGGAGATGGCAATAGACTTCCTCGCAAGACATTCCTATTTTAAAGTGACTAGTCACGTTGGTAATAAAGTAACTAGTGGTGGCCTAATGTAGTCAGTCAAGTAACTAGTTCGAGACAGCCACCTGTATTGGCTGGGTAATTCTAGCTTTCCTTCTTGGGCAAGCTAAGTGGAACGTGTATAATAATACCCACTGAAATTGTCATTACTATAGAATATTTTTAAACCTCAATGCAATGAGGAGCTCTTGTGTCTGAAAAATAACGCATGTGGGAAGGACTCTTTAGAAATTCTCTTTACGTCTGGAATTCTTTCTTTACTCCGATCAGTGTTGTAAAGTAAGTTTTTATATATTTGCCTTACACCAATAGTTTTAGTTAAACTATGATTTCACTGAACTTCAAACCGTTAGCATTCAAAATATCTACATACTAAATTCGTTATATTGAGAGGGCTTTGGAGACAGATAGGGCTACGGTTTAAAGTCAGGGAAGAAATTTGTTTATGGCAGTGAGTTCTTAAATCTGTAACAAGATGCATTCACTATAAGGTGTATGCATAAGGAAAAGGATTTTTTGTAACTTTTTTTTGAGATTTTGACATTTATGTCTCTGAAAGAATTTTTAAACTCCGTGTAAAAAAATTTACAGACACTTAAATTTCCAAGCGCCTTGCTCCGTTAAAATACAATGTCTATTCTTGTTTTAGAAGTTGTTTCCTACTATAAAATTAATCGGTCAATATCGGATGATATAATCTTTACGAGATAACATCGGGAGTTTATCTAGATGTGTTGAGAAAGAAATTCCTTCATCAGAATCTAATACAATGTAATAGTCTGAAACACATTATATTGCCTGACCTACAGTATTCTCATCTCCTCGTGTTAATAATTAAAGGTTTGATATTTAAAAACTCCCAGTTATGTAACTGCCACAGAGGAGATAGATTCGTCACATGGACTCATGAAAATTGCCAAAATCAGCCTTTTAGAATATCGCAGAAGAAAGATAAGGAAATATAATTGTAAATCTATTTCAGTCTTCTTACGCTACAGTATATATACTATGGTAAATGCTTAAATGTATGTCTTTTTGTGGAGAGCAGTGCAATAAACGAGAGTGCAATCAATTTCCTTATCTTCTTGTTGGACCAACAAAAGCTGCTAGCGAAAGCCATTAGGACTTCATTTCTGTTCTTAAAATTTCTGCTTAATGTATTATGATAACGTGTAGTGCATCCTGACTTCAATCTCCCCCATCTAAAAACTCATTTATCTGTGATTTTATTAAGGGCTCCATTTACAATTGCATTTAACATTGAAGTGTGGGTTGCAATTTATTGCAACAATAAATAACAGCCACAATAATTGTACAAAGTACTTTAAATTTGTGTAGAGTTGTTGACGTTTTCCCTGAGGAGGAGAACGAGTAGGTGTCAATTTAGCTGTCTGGTTTTTCATTTTAAACGATGATTAAATTGTCAACTAGTGATAGAATAATTGTCTAATAGTGATATTAGAAAATAATGGTGATTAAAAAAGAGGAATCATATACAATAATATAGAATAAAATTAAAAAAAAAATGAAATAATAAATAAATAAGTTTTTAAAATGATTTCAAATATTTTTATAATTAAATAAATTACTCAAAATCAAAGTATTCCAACAAATTAAATTAAAAAATTTATCACTTATTCTTATTTATATTTGATAATTTTATTAATTTCATCAATAAGAAAATTAATTGAAAGCCGATATTTTTTTAGTAAAAATTACTACAAAATTCGTATTGTTACAATTAAAAAAGTAATTGGAATAGTTTTTATCTTTGAAAAATCGTTTAATAGATTATATTTTTTCTGTTTAATTACAATATTAATAAGATTTTTTGATAATTTTTGAGGAAATTTAGAGTTTTTGGTGAAATTTTTAACCTTTAATGAATTTTTAGATTTTTTGTACAATTTCGAATTATTAATAAAATTTCTAATTTTTTGTGAAATTTTTAATATTTAATAAAATTTGTATTTTTTGGTGAAATTTTGATTTTGTTTTTTTTTAGTGAAATTTCGGATTTAGCGAAACTAAATTTTGGTGAACTTTTGACTTTTTGTAGTGAAATTTCGGATTTTTGGTGAAATTTTGAATTTTTGATGAAATTCGGATTTTTGGTGAAATTTTGATTTCTTTAGTGAAATTTTGAATTTAGCTCAACTTTGAAATTTTGGTAAAATTTTGACTTTTTTTAGTGAATTATCAAAATTTTGCAAAAATTTAAAATTTTTAGCTAAATTTTACATTTTTTGAATTTTTTAGATTTTTGGTAAAATTCTTATTGATGAAATTTCAAGTTTTTGAAAATCTTTTTTTTTAGTGAAATTTCGATTTTTTTTAATTTCGGATTTTTTGTGAAAATTTCATAGTTTAAAGGATCACAAATTTTAAAGCAATAAATATTAAATTCTTCTCGCTTTATTTGCTGTTAATAAAATCTATTTCATTTGAGGGTAAAACATTTAGTAATTTTTTTTTATATTTAAGGGCAACACTATTAGAAAATATCGTCTGACCCATTTACATTATAACATTTTTTTTAATAGAACATAATGGCAGAATAAACGCGATATTTTAATCAGAAAAGAAGGACTTATGACTATAGTCATTCAAATTGACTATAAAATCGAAAAGATTATTTTTATAACTCGGGCAATTTTGTACTTTTTTAATTATTAAATATATGTAAATCAACATTCGTTAAGACAACGATACTATTTAATTAAATCTTAAAGATCTTAACAACTTAAAGTCCAATTCCTTTCTTCTTATTTTTCAAATTATTATAAACATGTAAACCACAAATATGCTCTAAAAAAGTTTTATGCATATTAAATATGCTGTAAAAGACAAAAATATGCTCTAAAAAATATGCTCTTAAAAAACAAAAAAAAATATTCTCATTGTTAAACAAAAATTTATTTTTTCCTTAAAACAGAGTATTTTATTAATATTTATATGTTATCAAAAAAAGGTAAACTAAAATTTATTTATCAACTGTTGAAAACCCTTATTTTTAATTTCCCATTTGTTTATTTTATGACAGAAAACTTTATTAACCCTCCATTTGCATACCCATCTAATTCTAAACGTTAGTGTTAGTTCAGAAATTATCAATAAGATTCGTTCATAGAAGAAAATCAATAACTGATGCTATTTGGTCAAGTTTTAATGCCACCACGCCTCCTAATATCATATTTCAAAATTGGCTTTAATAAAGATCTGTTTTTAAATCTTCATAATTTGTAGCTACAAGACAAATTTTAGTTGCGGGTTTTAGCTAACTTGATGGTAAACAATAAAATTGATTTTGAATGCAAAATATTTTTGGGTCTATTGCTTTGGGTCTAACAATTAAATTTGAAAAACTTTCAATAGCTTCAAAAATGTAAAAATGTGCTCTAAAAGTTTTAATAATGCTCTAAAAATTATAAAATATGCTTTAGATATGCTCTTGGAATGTATATATGCAAAAATATGCCGTTAAGGCTGAAATATGCAAAAATATGCACTTAAAAATCTATGCAATTGCATATTTGTGATTTCCCTGATTATTACAGTCTATGAACTCTCTTACTGTTGTATTCATTTCAAATTTCGCCTTAAATATTTGCATAGTCATGGATATATTCTTAAAAAAAATTAGTTAAATTCAATCTGAAATTACATTTTGACCCTATAAAACATTTTACAGCTTTCTATGAATTTTAGGACAAATATTTTCTAAATTATGTATCTCTAACTAATCTGTGATTACCCTTAATATTTCTTTTCCAGCTAATCCGCTAATTTCGCCTTAAACAAATATGCGTATTTAGCATATTGAAGTTGAATTCAATTTTATACCTCTACAACATTAGTTGGCGACCAACAATATCAAATCAAAAAAAAAAAAAAAAACTGAAATAAACAAAATAAAAAATTAATTTAAATATGCTCAACATTTGTATTCAAGGTGTGCAAGTTTTGTTTATTTTTCAAACGGCGAAGTTGTATTCAAAACAGAGGCTTCTTACGTTGACGCCTTAATACTCAACAATTGAAACGTTGGTGTAAACGTTTCTAATGTTGAATTAACATTTTGTTGTGGATTTTGCATTTGGAAAAAGTTTTTTGTTTTGTTGTGTATTTGATTTTATTATAAACAAATGGTATGAATGAATTTTACATTTTTTTTTTTAATTTTAAAATATTAACCATGCGTATCGTATTTCAGTACTTTTTGGATTTTTTAATAAGTAATTTTAATTTTTAAACTGACAGTCATACTGTCTGCAATTTGTTTTTCTGTTGTTAGAGTGAATAATTAAACTGAAGAAAATATTAATTTTACCTAGATTTTAATGTATTTGTTTTCGAGATTATGAAAAAATTAGTTTTGTTTAAAATGACATTTCATTTTTAAAAATCATCAAGTGTAACTTTAAAGGAAATTACTTAATTGAATGAAGACATGAATGAATTTTAATATTAATTTAATAAAAAAATAAATATTTACCAAGGAAAGATTATAAAAATATTAAAAAAAAAAAAATTAGATATTTTTTCGCATGTTCTGAAGAAGTTTCTAAAAAAATATTTTAGCTGAATTAAAAGTCAACTAAAATATTAAAATTTACTCTGTAATTAAGTTGTTTTTGAAACACAACTACATAAGTGTTTTACAGGTTTTCACTATGAAAATATTTTTAATTATTTTTTTACTCTTTATGTTATCATTATCCACCATCCACTTAACAAAATCCTAATTCTATCCAAAAACCCATAAAAATTATTTCAATTATAAATTTTTGTTCAAAACATTAACAATGTTAGCAGCAGCCGAACTTAAATATAAATTGATTTATAAGTTTTTCCTACAACCACAAGCAAATGTAATTTGTAAACAATAAAAAAAAAGCTAAACAAAATAAAAATTAATTAAATTTTGTTTTAAACAATAAAAGGTCAAGAAAAAAATGTTTGTAATGTTGAACAAAATTAAGAGCCAAACAATAATAAATAGAAAAATAAATAAAAATAAATTAAAAACTATTTTTAATTTAAATACAGCTTATTTTAATTAAAACTCTAAAAATGACATCATTATTAGAAATTTTGAATGAAATGAATTTTACATTAATTTAAATATTTAATTTGTTTTATTATAATTTTTCTTCCTCTTTTTCTATTTCCAGATTTCGTCAACACCTTTATTTTTTATTGTGTACGAAAACCAACGAGATTCCTCCTAACCTTCTTGATTGCTTGACTCACCCACCCGGAGCTTGAGAAAGCTCTTACGAATTGTTGTTAAGAACCTCTCCACCTATTTTAAGTATAATATTTAAATTAGTTGTTTAAGGAGACTGCTAATACAATTTTATTAACAAACACACACTTACTCCACTACAATGGGAGCCTTTTCGAGAAAGCCTAGAGTCAATAAGACTCTAATATCACTAAAAGTGGTAGCCTTCTTTGTATTGAGTGGTAAGTATTTTTAGTGCAATGTTTTTATTTATATTTTTTTTTAACAAATCTTGACAGTTTTGACTTGATTTTGATTTAGAAGATTTTTTTAATACTTATACCCTACATCATACGTTTGTAGTGCACAAAAACAATCCACAGATATCCAATTATACCGTTCTTCTCCAATCTGAGTCGATTTAATGATATTCGTTCGTCTGTCTGTCCTTGCAAACCCTATAAAAGGAAGATTTCCGAATCTGTCTAAAAGCATAAAATACTATTTCTTCTTCATTAGGTCAAGAACTTTGTTCCTTCTATGTAGTTTCCCAGTCCATAAGCTAATCCAGAGTGGGTATATTATCCCTGTGAAAATATTCGCTTCTAGTGCGATCTAGAGCTGTACAGTGACACAGAAAGTGTTCTATTGTTTCATTCTCTTTCTCGCTTACTAGTCACGAGCTTACTAGTTACGAGCTAAATTAGTTTTAAATTCTGTGTGGCCCGTTATAACACCTAATAGCCTTCTAAGTGTTGGCCTATTTAGCTTCAGAATCTCTTTCATTCTCTATAGATTTGGAATTTCGCAAAATATATCAGTCACTCTGCCAACAGTGGAATTTTTCCAACGTCTGACATGGTGTTCCATTGCCCATCTTTTTCAGAACGTTTATAGTTTTCCACAGTAGTGGTATTAAGAGGCTATCTTTTTTTGGGAGCTTGGCAGATACTTCGCTACTGATGATACCCTGGTGTTTTCACCATGCAGCACTGTCTTTGTATCTTTTGAAGAGTCTTTATGTTCACTTTTTTTTCTACAAAAGCCCACCGTACTATCGAGGAAAACGTAATAATTGGTCATAATATACTCATATATAGCCAGTGAGTCATCTTCGGGTTTGTATCACATTTTGAACCTATTGCTATCCTGTAAAAAGATTATATGCTTTGAGCTTTTTTCACACTACCATATAATTGATCTTTCTTATTATCTATATTGCCTTATTATGAAAGACAGGGATACTCAAAAGTATATATTTTCTGTTTCAGATTTCTGATTTATCCTGATTTATATTAAGCCTTCGCTCCTTTGTTCAGTTATAAAATGTGTTGAGAACTTATTTTGCTCTTTCGCTTAACAATTTAGGATCCTTTCCTCTTATCAGTATCGGGACGTCGTCTGCATAACAGACTGGTTGGAAAGCTTCATCGAATATAATAATATACTTACTTATGAGGATCCCCGATACACTCTGTTTCTTATTTTTATATCATTTGCCTTACAGTTTATTAATCTTTTTCCCAACATGTGACTTATCCTAGCAAATAATTCTTGAATTAGGTCAAATTGTTCCAGGAAATCAATAAGACTTGAGGTCGAAACATATAACCAGATCAAAATATCTTTCAATATAGTATACAACTTCTCGTCTTGATGGTTCTGCCCTTTATATAAGCGTGTTGTCTAAATTTCATGGCGTCGCCTGGGATATGCCTTTTTGCCGTGAGATAATACAAACGCTGATAAAAAATTGTTTTTACTCAAAGTCTTAAAAAATGTTTTGAAGACTTCAATTGGGGTTTATAAATGAGATATTGAAACTGATCTTCTTTAGCATCAATTCAGATTAGAATGCTATACAATCGGTAGCTTTTAATGACTTTAGTCTGAATAAATTAAACGATTTCAGACCTTATGCTAGAGATCTCTTGTTATTGCGTTGGAGTAAAATGTACATCAGATGGGGCGAATAAGTGGGCACAGAATCAAACTAAAGTAGTTGACATTAACATATCATTAGAAAAACAAATTTTAAATTTCGATTGTACTTTTTCGCTATTGTAAAACATTGATCGGCACAAAGAGAGGACATATGTTCAAATTTCAATTAAACTGATATTGATTGATCAGTTTAAAATTAAAATGTTTATTTTCTTATGCTGTTTGTTGTGAGATTTATTTATTCATTGTTAACTCTTACGCTCTTTGTTTACGTTTGTGTTATATAAGAAAAAATTTCGAATGGTATTTCGCCCCTGAGAGCTATGGGTGCCGACCAAAGTTTTAACATGATTTTACTGAATCGAAATCTTCATATTAATTACTAATTTCCGAGTCCTTAATAGTTTTGAATTGTCTTATTGACTGTATTAGTAGTGCCTACTGGCAGTTTCTGCAGTCGAATCCAAACTAAGACAAAGGCGATATTATACGTTCTTAGTTGACGTTCATATTGTGTTTGTGAAAATGTCTTTCTGCCCCTGAGGGATATTGGTTTTTTAAATGAACTACTGAATCGGAATCTTTCCCATTTCTTAATAGTTTTATATTGGTTCAATGACAGCTTCAGTATTATTCGCCTAATGAAAAACAAAACAAAAAAAATATTTTTGATAAAAGATTTTTCACTAATAAATCGATCTTTTCATCCAAAATTTATTTATCATTATTTTTTCACCAAAAAAAAAAAAAAATATATATATTTTCTCTAAAAAATAATTTTTTACACTAAAAATTCAATTTGCACTAAATAAATTACACGGTGCTACAGTGAAAAACACTTGGAATAAAACATTGGTTAGTTTGTAGATATGGGTGAGTAGATTACTATACCATTTTTAGAATTTTCGATATATCTCCAAAATTGGAAAATAGCACCGTGCTATTAATCGAAAATTTATTAAACAAAAAAACTAGGACATTCACTTTAGACACTAAATTTCTGCATATCAACATAAAGTAATTATTTGTTTCGGCTCAGCCGTATATAGCACTCGATAATGTTTTGCACTCCAAAATTAATATAATTATTCTCAATCGCCTCTCATTTCCTTTCAGGTATCTCCGCCTTACACATACTCAACAATCGCATGCCCTCTGTGTTGGGTTTAAATTTCGATGAATATCGCAACATTACCATTATTGCCTCGTTTGTATCGATATTAGGTCCCCTTATAGCTGGTCCCTTGGCTGATCGTTTTGCTGCCAAAAATCCCAATAATTTTGGCAAAACTTTAAGAATTTTAACTGCTATATTCCTACTAATAACCGCTATTATTTATGCCTGCCTATTTGCGGTGCCCGAAGTGAAACGTGGCGAGGCCCATCAACCTCTAGTTAGTTTTGGTTGTGATGCCAATGGAGCTGTTATATTCCAACAACGTTGCTCGGAAGACAATCAATGTCATCATTGGAAATCTAAAGTGGGTAGTGTTAATTTAACCAGATGTACTTATACCTGTCAGGATCCTACACAATATGAGAACATGTACACTCCATGGTTGGAAAGTATACCCACTCCATCACCCTCCACCGAACATAGTTCTGAGTTTGATTATGAAGATGAATCCACAGCCGCGGTTACAGAAAGTTTAAGACGACGTCGCAATGCCCAATTAGTTGAACAATCCTCGGAATTGGGAGCTGCTGAGGTTATAAGTTCTGAAATTTTGTCTAGACAAAAGAGAGGCTATAAATCAGCTCCTAATAAGGTATATGTAGAACCTCCTCACTTATGTATGACCGAAAAGAATGAAGAGGGTCAGAGTGTTGTGAAACATTGTCATGTTTATACTGATGATACCACTAGTATATTGGTGCATACAGTAATGAAAGCAGCTACCAATTTGGAAAATGATACCCATTCTGCTGAATGGTGTAATTATCCTTTGGGTAAGTTTCATTTATTAGAAATAAAGATGGAATATATTAATTTTTTTTATTTCATTTTTAGATGGTTTCCAATGTCAAATTCCCTTACAACAGGCCAACTATATGATCCAATTAAAGAATAACAGTGACTGTAAACCCATGATTGAATGCCAAGTTATTGATCCTTATAGCAGTAAAGGCAGTGTTTTGGCTGACAGTGAATGTGTTAAGATTGAAGGTGATTTGGATTCTACTTTGGGTGGCTATACTGCGATACGCATTTTGGGTGATATTTTTGCTTTAGCCTGTTTGACTTTGTTGAATACCGCCATAGTGATTGCCGTCCGTGAAACCTCCGAGGGTAGAGGAGAAGTTTGCCGTCAATATGCCTGGGGTGCTGTAGGTTATGTTATTCTCTTCTGTTCCTTGGACTTGTTCTTCTTCAAAGAAGCTGAGGGCATGACTGTAGCTTTAATTTTAGTTATTGTTTGTTTTATCATAGGCGCCCTGGTTCTTTTGTTTGCCTCCCAAATGCCTTTGAGTCCTCCTGAATGGTGGTGGCATACCAAGACTGGCATGTTGGTTTATCCCATGTCTGCTATAAGAAAATATAGTCCTGAAATTTTTGTTCTTACCTTGGTGGCCATTTTGTTTGGCACTTTCTGGGGTAGTATACACAGCTATTTGTATTGGAGTTAT
The DNA here is from genome assembly GCA_932274085.1 of Protocalliphora azurea. NCBI lineage: Eukaryota > Metazoa > Arthropoda > Insecta > Diptera > Calliphoridae > Protocalliphora > Protocalliphora azurea. Next base: position 145,486,507 of record OW026522.1, on the reverse strand, counting down.
TTGGGTGAATATGCTGCCTATTTTGCTGGTCTGTTATTGATTTTGGTATTATTCTTTAATGTCGATAAATTCATTGAATATTGTGGACATTCCAATATTTTCATTGGTGGCTTTGCTATGTTTATTATACGTTTCACCGCCTTGGCTAGCAAAGATACCGATTGGTTAACTAATCTTATGGAAATTATTGAACCTGTTATTTTGGGCGTTGTTTGGATTACCATTATTTTATATATGCGTCATGCCATGCCACGTAAATTTACTGCTACCGGTCAAGCTTTAGCTGTTATAGCCTTCTTTGCTTTAGGCAAAGGTTTTGGCGCCTTAATAGGTTTGGTACATGATGACAAAAAGGGCATACACAATGATGATGATCTCATTAAATTTGAATGGTTATCTGTTACTGCCTGTATTATTGCCTTGATTTATTTTGTTATTTATAATCTAATATTGGCTCCTAGATGTGCTGCCAAACCTGTTCATTTAGATGATTTAATGTCTGGTTCTGCTTCACAAACTTTTGCCAATGGTGCTGGTGGAGCTGGTGGTAATGGCAGCGCAGGCGCCGCCCTTAATGGAAATGGTGCTGGTACCGGTAATGGCAATAGTTATTCACCCTTGAGAGTATATCATAATGAAAGAGGAAAGAAGGGTCAATTTAGGTATTAAATATTGTTTTTAGTTGCATATATTTTTTTTATACACTAAAGTAAAGCTGATAACTTTTTTTAATTATTATTTTGTTTAATTTAAAAAAAAAAGAGATAATGAACATTATATTAAGCTTAATAAAATGACAAAATTATAAAGAAAAAGAAAAAACAAGTGAATAAATTTATTATTTAATTCAAATTTTAAAAATAAAGCTTAATAAAAATAAAACACTAAATAAAAATTAAAAATGCGGACATAATTTTTGTAAGATAATAGTTTAAGGGAATCTAAGATGATGAATTTTGGGAATTTTTTCAATTATTATTATTTCTTTTTCCTAAATTTAATAATTTTTTTTATATTTTTCAATAGTCTTTAAGAGTTCCTTTTTCAAATTATGATTTATTGTGAAAAATTAAACTCAAAATTTGGAAAAATATTTGATAATTAATTAATATAAAATTATTTATTATACAATAATGAAGAACTATAAATATTTATGTCAAGGGAAAGGAAAATTTAAGTACTTTTTATAAATGCTAAAATAGATTTAGTATTTAAATTAAATTACAATTTTGTTAATCCCTTTTGGTTATAGATGGTATTTATAAGCAATTTTCTTTAAATTATTTGGCAAATATGTTTGCTCTGTTCGATGATATATTGGAGCAAACTTGTTGGGAAGACAATCACTAAGGATCTGTGGAAGTCCAAAGTGTGTAGTATTAATTTCATCAGATTTTTTATACCAGCCAGGTTCCTGCACAATTTAAGTATATGTACACATCTTGTTTGAAAATTATACCTACACTTCACCCTGAATGAAATACTAAAATATGTTATATATTTTAAAATCAAAAATCAATTCAATACATAATTATTTTAGCAAATTTTCTGCATATTTTTTTCGAAATTTATCATTTTAGTTTTCAAAACTAATTAAACCCTGTCATTAAATATAATACAATACAAATGGAAGTTTTTCTTCCTTTTTCCTTTCCTGTTGACCTCTATAAAAACCTGATGGCCAGGGCAACCAAAAATATGAAAAATTATATTTTTGCCTGAGCTTCAAATGAACCAAACTATTACTTATTTGTCCATTTCAGGCAATTTTAAGAATTTTGGCATCGATTTGTTGCAGCATATTTTTGCATATTTTAATCCCAGCGGCATATTTTTACATATTTTGTGCTTAATAGCATATTTTGTCATATTTTCATAGAAAATCCTTAATTTAGAGCATATTTTAGCATTTTAACTAGCATAGTTTTGCATATTTCAAACTTAAAAGAATAATTTGGAATATTTTACACTTAAAAAATAAATTTTGCATATTTTGCACCCAATAGAATTTTCTACATAATTTGCCATTAATGAGATTTTCTTTTTACTGTCATATACATTTGTCAAATCCGATTCCCTAAAAATTCCCTATAAGTTGATGGAAATTTTGTAATTTTCTCATACAATAAATTAGCTTTGAATGTTTTTAACTGCAAAAAGAAAATATTTTTTTAACAATTGCTAATAAAAATCAAGTTATTTTTAGCATGATAAGTAGATAATTCGAAATTTAGCGAGAAAAAATAATATTTTAAGATGCATATTTTAAAATTTTAAGAGCATATTTTACGATTTTATGAGCATTTATTATGCGCATAAAAGACAATTATTAGAACATATTTTTGGTTTCCCTGCTAATGACTTTTCCAAACTTCTAGAGCAATGCCAGCAAGACATAATTACCGTCAATATGTTGAGAGTTTTTAAAAAATAATGAAGGAAAAAATTGTTACTTTATCCAGCTTAAATTTTTCAATTCTATAAAGAAGTCGAAAATCTTATACGATATTTTAGGGAAAAAGTAAAATTTCAACAGCAGTGTTGCCGGAAAACGTTGTTTCATGTACCCAAAAATTCTTATGTTAAAATAATTTTCTATAATTTTAAAACAATTTTCTATAATTTGCAAATCTGTCAAAAATATTGTATAAAAAGGAAATTTGTAAAAAAAATCTTATAAAAACAAAATTTATTGAAAATTCTCTATAAAAAGGAACTTTAACAAACATTTCCGAAAAAAGGAAGTTTATTGAAAGTTTTCCATAAAAAGAAATTTTTATCGGAAATCTATAAAAACTTAATTTATTGAAAATTTTATATAAAAGAAAATTTATTAAAAATTTATCGAAAATTTCCTTTAAAGAAATATAACAAAAATTGTATGTAATACAGAAAATTAAAAATTTCCTTAAAAAAAAATAATAATAATCAAAATTATATATAAATATAAATTTTATCAAAGGTTCTCTTTTTTATTTTAGTTATAATATTTATCAAAATTTTTCTAAAACCATAAAATTTATCGAAATTTTTTCAAAAAAGGAAAAATTATCAATAATTTTTTAAGATAAGATCGAAAATTTTTTATGAAAATTAAATATATCAAAAACTTTGCATAAAAAGCAATTTTATCAAAAATTTATAAAAAGAATATTTATCGTAAATAAATTTTATATAAATTTTTTTTAAAAATAGAAAATTTATCAAATTTTTTCTAAGATAGAAAATGTATTTAAAATTTCTTATAAAAAGAAAAATCATCAAAAACTTTACGTAAAAAGAAAATTTATCAAAAATTTTATAGAAATATAAATTTTATAACATTTTTTCTACAAATAGAAAATTTATTGAAATTTTCCTAAAAAAAAAATGTAACGAAAATTTCTTATAAAAAGAATATTCATCAAAATATTTCCAAAAAAGTAAAATTTAACGAAAATTTCCTTCAAAAAGAAAATTTATAAAAATTTTCTAACAAGAGCTTGTTCTGTGGAAAATTAAAATTTTCCTATGGTGAAAAAATTTTATACTTTTGCTCTGCCAAATGAAAACTGTTTCCCATGTTAAATTTTGACATATTTTTTTTTTTTTTATAAAACTTCATAAACTCCATAAACTTATTAGTTTTTATGAAAAAATAACACTTTTATAAAATAAACATTAAATAACGTTGGCGCAATTTAAAATATTTTATTTTTATTTATAATTGTCTAAATTTTCTATTCCTTTGTCAATAACTTATGTAGCCCTATGAGCTAATACAATTTTATTCATCTGATAACTGTCAAAAAATTACTTTTCTACATACTTTGCTACCGCTTGGCACACAATCTAAGAAGGAAATTTATAAAAATAAATATAAAATAAATATAAGTTTAAGTATAAAATTTATCAAAAATTTCATAAAAAGAAATTTTTTGAGAATTTCATAAAAACTAAATTTTTTGAAAGTTTCATAAAAATTAAATTTATTAAAAATTTGCTAAAAAAAAAAAAAAAATTATCAAAGATTTCATGCAAATAAAAAATTTATCGAAAACTTCCTATAAAAAAAATCCAAAATTTTCCTTAAAATGAAGAGTTTTTAATACGGGAACGCTTTCCTGTAAATTCTGTCTAAAACTTGCAACTTTGACAAGTACTGGAACAGAGCTATTAATAAAAAAATTGTCAAAATTGTTTATAAATAGTTAATTAAAATAAAATATTTTATAATTTGATAGATATACAAAAATAAAATACTTTACCATAGTTTCAAAATTCCTTCCACAAAAATCTGTCTCCAAATGTAATTTTAAATCCACAATTTGAAGACAAATTCCCTCATTTGGCAACACTGCTTTTCTCTATCGATAGCAGTTTAACGAAAGGAGTCTGAAATTGTTATGGAATATTTTTAATTTGCTTTACTACAAATGGCTAGTTTATAATTTCTAATATATTCATGTAGTTTCCTATAACATTTGTCTGTCTTAGCTAACTTTCCTAAGTCCTAAAATTATTTAGACTTCTTTATTATACATTAATACTTAAGAAATACTTTTGAGAATATGTCTATTTCAATTTAGACAAAACGGTTCATAAATGACCGAATTATGAGAGAAAACTTGGAACAATTAAACATACGAAATTATGACATGTAAAATAACATAAAAATTATCTTAGTTTTGAAAAAATAAATATTGAATAAATCGTTCTTAAAGGAGTTTTAATTTCTCTCAATAATTTTCAATTTCTATTAACAAAAAAATCTATTTTTCATATAAAAAAAATAGGAATTTCAACAAAAACTCTTACAGGCTTTTTTTAAGAGTTGAGTGTTTAAAATAAAATTTATTTCCCCCTATTTTCCAAAATTCATCATTTTATCTTTCAAAACTAATCAAATCCACTCACTATATAAACAAATAAATTATTGATATAATTTCCCATATGACAGTTTCCCTTCCTTGCTGACTTTTCAACTGATTTTATATAAAAACCTAAAGACAAACGATTATTTTTAACTTGTTTTTATTTCCACTATAAAATTTGATTTGAGAATCTCTTCAATTAAACTCATAGCTGTTCTTTTTTATACAAATTTCCTTTTGCTCTTTTTTACCTACGAATAGAAAATTTCGGCAAGAAAAATTGCCTAGTGTGAACACACGCTTATTAATGTTAACAGAAAATCTGCTTATTGTTTAGTGATATTTGCTAAATTTTAAAAAGATTAGAGTCGTTAGGCTTTTTTAACAGCAAAATTTGAAAGCTCAGTAAGGAAGTATTTCCCTAGAGATTTTAAATTAATTAATAAAAAAATTCTTTTAATGTATATATTTTTTTTTAATTTACAATAAATAATATTTTAATAAATATTTCAATGGAATTTTAATTTAATATTTAATTTTTCTTTTATAAATTTTTTTAAAACTTAAAATATATATTAAGTCTTATTCATTTTTTAATTTAATAATGTTTTAGAAAACAAATTTTGTCTGAAAATTAGTTTTATACAAATTTTAAATTTTGATTGAGTTGCTTGAATTATGTAAATTTTTTACTGTTATTTTTTATATCTAAATAAAATTTTTTTTAAAATAAATAAAAAAAATCTATATTAAAATAAATAATAATTGTAATGAATTTGCCCTCTCATTTACAAAAAAAAAAAAAAAAAAAAAAAAAAAAAAAACTAAGAAATCAAAGGAAACCGAAAAAATTTTCGATCTATTTGTGTTCAAATAGTCTGCCATTTATAATTATTTTTTCAGTTTCAATAATTTTTCAATATAATTTTAATATTTTTTTTTAATAAAACCTAAGCTAAACAAATTATTTTATAAGAAAATTAATTTAATAATAAAAAACTGGAAACTATTTTTGTATTAAAATTTTCTTTAATAAATATAACAAAAAAACTAAAAGCTGAATATTTAAAAATCCAAATAAAATTTGCATCTAAATATGTAAAACGTACAATCCGCTATATGTGTGTTTCATAATCTTAAATAAAAAAAATTATACTTATACAAACAAATTAAAATAAAAAAAAAAAAACAAAAATAATTGTTAAGCTCATTTTAAAATGAAATAAATTCAAAATAAATCTACATACAATAAAACCAAACAAACATCCGGTATTTAAATTACTTAAAGAAAAAAATTTGAAAAAAAGAACAGGTAAATATAAACATTACCAAAACTTAATAAATAAAAGGGCAAACTTACAAGGTTGTCTTATTTTGAAAATTGCCTCAATCATATTTAATTAAAATGGTTGCAAGTTCATTGATATTTTGTTCAAAGATCAATAAATTTCAATTAAAAAAACAAAACATTAACTGCATAGGAATCTCTCTCTATGTGTATATAATGAATAATTTCTATTGACACTTTGGGTATTTGTGTGTGAAGTGTTTGATTTTATGACATTTTGAGTATTAATCAAATCCAAGTCATTTCATTCCTACAATCAATTAACATTTTTTACACTTGGTTTTCTTTATACATAAGTTAAGAAAGTTGAAACTAAATGAATAAAAATAATTGAAATCACGTAGCAAATGTTTGAATATTTACCATTTCCGATTTGCATTTGTTTTCAATAAATGTTCAATTTCAATATACATTAATTGTTTTATTATAGGTTTTTTTTTTTGTAATGTAGAGAAGTAGAGGTCTAAGAAAAGTTTCATTGCCATCATAATATAATAACAGAAGGTAGAATAACTAGAGAGAGTTTTCAACATATATTAATAACTAGATATTTGTGTGAGAGAAAAAAAACCTGATTCAGTTATCAGAAACCTAATTCATGCAACAACAAAATACATGTAGTCACATATATTTTGTTTTTGTATTTTGAAAAAAAAAATTTTTTTGAAAATTTAGTTCGAAGTGCCTTTCAGATAAACTTCTACACAGAGAAAAATAATTCATATATTTGAACATTTTTTTCATAAATATTATGAATCGAACATAATTTTTTTCCCCAAACTTTTTTCATAAAAAAATAATATTTTGTTCATAGATATTGTTAAATTGTATTTAATGATAATTTTGCGAATATTGCAAAAGTGCTGTTAAAATTTTAATTTAGTTTTATTAGATTTGATTCAAATTGTAAATAAAAATACTTATGTATGAAAATATTAAATGGCAATTTTCCAATAAAAAGCTGTTAAAAAGTAAGGATTAGAAATTTGCTTAAATTTGCTAACATTCTTTATCACATGCATCATTGTAATAAAAAAAAAACACATCTGCTGTGTTCCTCTGTTCCAAACATTAAAAAACAAAAATTCTGTAAAGAAAATTTCAAACATACATTTGCAAATTCAAAATGTAAATAAATTTAAATAATTTGTTTAAGTCTTCTTGACTTTTGATTCATTTCAAAAATGTAAAAAAGTGTTAATATTTAAGACATTATTCTTAAATATTATGAACTACAGTCAATGAAAGTAAATTCTTATATTTATGCACAAATTTTTTTTTTTCTGTGTAGTTTTATTCTACGGTTTTCAATTTAAATTATTGTTAAGTTAAAAAACTGAAATATGAATAAAATATAAAAAATTTACGTTTGCGATTTGAAATGCTTCCTGAATGGCAGAAGTTCAGAGGCAGACTTTTATAGACGTTTTATGAACGTTTCATAAGTATGGAATTTGTTTTTTGATAAATTTTTGTTTCAAATTTAAAATATTATTATTATTTTTTTATTTAAAGTTTTGTTTTAAATTTCTTACATTTTCTATTGTTTTATCTATGATTGACTTTCCAGGGTAAATAAAATTAAGAACAAACTTTCTAATGATTCTACCTTGAGTAATTGTATCATGATAGCCATAATAAATTATTATTGACACGTTACTTTTTTATGTTTTGTGTTTTTATAATATCATCATATTTATTTAATATGGAAGGAAGTTGAAAAGTTAATGTATTTATATTTAATTAAACATAGTTTAATTATGTTGTGAACAACTTTATAAATTGTTGTAAAGGTCGAAAAGTTGTAAAAGAACAAATAGCTAAGGAGACTTCCGTAATTTTTTCTTAAAAAGTTAAACAAGGTTTTTAAAGAATTTTAACATTTGTTGTAGAATTAAAAAAATTTTAAAAATGTCATTTTAATTATTTAATTTATATTTTACTGTGATTTTATTCTTAATAAATTTTAAAATTTACCAAAATTTCTAAACAAAATTAATATTTTAATCAAACATTTTTTTTATACCAAAAGTATTCTCAAATTTTTAATGAAATTTTGTTGAAAAAGAAAATTTATCAAAACTTTTCTATATTGAAAATTTTCTACAAAAAGAAAATTTTTTATAAATTGAAAATTCAATCGAAAATTTTCTACAAAAAGAAAATTTAATCAAAAATTTCCTACAAAGGAAAATTTAATAGAAAATTTCTACAAAAAGAAAATTTAATCGAAAATTTTCCATAAAAAAAGAAAATTCAATTGAAATTTTTTAATAAAAAAGAAAATACTATTGAAAATTTTCAATATAAAAATAAAATTCAATCAAAAATTTTCCACAAAAGAAAATTTCATCGAAAATTTTTTATAAAAAGAAAATTTCATCGAAAATTTATTATAAAAAGAAAAGTCAATCGACAATTTTCTATAAAAAGGAAATTTAATCAAAAATTTTCTACAAAGGAAAATTTAATAGAAAATTTCTACAAAAAGAAAATTTCATCGAAAATTTACTATAAAAAGAAAAGTCAATCGACAATTTTCTATAAAAAGGAAATTCAATCGAAAATGTTCTATAAAAAAATTTTATCAAAAATGTTCTATAAAAAATCAATCAAAAATTTTCTATAAAAAGAAAATTAAAAGAAAATGTGTAAATCTGAACTATTTCCGAATTGAAGAAATAATATAAATAGAATTTAAATAATTCACCGTCGAATTTAGTGGTTATAAACAGTTTCCACTAGAAAAATGGACTGTAGTTTCATAATTTTTGTTTAATCTGTGTCTAAATATCTTCCCTGGAGGCTTTGGCAAAGAAGTGTTTACAAAATCTCATTTACCTGATTTCAAGGTCGTATATATTTATAAACTTAAACTAACAAAAAAAAAAAAAAATTAAAAAAATAAAAGCATTACAAATATGAATAAAGCTAATCTATAACTCGATTTAACTATACGTAAATATACATAAAACGAGTGCAAGAATATTCTAAACTTCATCTTCATTCAAAAGCATATTGGGTATGCCATCGGTAATGGGAAAAACACGACCAGTTTCAGGACATTCTAATTGACCCTCCAGAATATCAATTTCCAATAAAAGATGGTGTAACTTCTGTAAGAGTTCCTCATTGTCAGTAATGTTGGCAGGTTGTTCGGGAGGTATAACATCACCCATATCCACCTGAGACATATAAGAAAAAAATCGAACATTACTTACGAAAAATATACTTTATTTGCTACAATTTTTAACCTACCATTTGAGCTGCTAAATACACCGTAGGCCAATCCAACTTGGGTAAAAGTCTTTCTATGAAAGTTGTATTAAATTCGGCCTCCACTTCATCCTTTTTTGTAATCTGCATAAAATGAGAAGTCACATTCAGAGTTGTTTAAACAATTTCGTTATTTATTGTAATATTTACTGTTAATTTCAAGGGAAACCCCACTTTAACACCTTTAATAGCTTTTGAGGTGAGGAAATTATAGGTACTTAATTTCATTTTTGTTTAATTAAATGCAGAATTTAACAAAAAGTAGAAAAATTCTTTTAATCCTCGTCAAGCACGTTGTTCTGTAGAAAAAAAATGTAAACAATTACCGACACAGTTGTTCAAAAATGTAGTAGTGGGTGACGTAAATATAACACGGCGTCGGCTACAGAAATTAAGCGGCGGTGACTAGGCTGTTCACCTCATTACCATTGTAGGGGTCGGCAATGCCGTTATTGTAGTACAGTTTAATTATACAACGGTTTTTGTAATGATTTTCTCAATTCACCACACCTATTATATTAGTATTGTTTTTTTCGAAAATTATACCTATGGCTATAAATACCTTTTATAAAACGGATAAACGGGAATATTAAATAAAAATTCAATTTGTGATGGCTTCAATTTTTTAATTTAGACGATTTTTCATTTTTTAAATCGCAAAATTTCTAAATTAAAAATCAGATATTAGTTATCAAATTCACAAACCATATCCATTTCTTAATGTTGGTAAAATTTTTTATTGCTACTTAATTTTTAAGCAGCTATAACTATAATTCCTTATGAAATTTATACCTTCTTATATTTGTACTTAAAATGTATGTATATACATATCAAAAAAAAAAAAAAAAAAAAAAACGCAGCTATTGAATATTTAAAACTACTTTCTTTTTCATATTCATAAGGTATACTCGTCATATTCATATTCATAAGGTATACTCGTCCCGTAGCGTGGTATAAAAATACAATATAAAAAATAATACAATATAAAAAATAAAAAGCTGATACTATCTTGTTTAATGTGCGTTGAGTAAGTATACCTATTCGGTGTGCCCTACCGAGGAAATTTCGGAGACGGCAGCATGGCAGTACTCTGTCGGTCGGCGTTTATTATTACTATCGGTGGCGGCTAAATTTTCGGCTGGGATCATGTTGTACCCATACTAGATAAATTTTTGTCAAAACAAACGACAAAATCAACGCAATTTATGGAAGGTGGCAATAGTTGTACAAAAACAACAATACAGCGAATTCATTAATGTTTTTTTGCATATACAGTTTGACAATTGCAAAAATCAAAAACAATAATCAGCTGTGAAACTGATTTCACCGTGTACAGATCAGAGAAACGAGATAAAATTTTTCCTCGGGTTGTTTCTTTGGTATAGATTTGCCCTGACTTTGACGTTTGTCTTGATAAAAATTTGTCTAGTATAGACTCGAAGTTACGTAATTAGACTTTTTTGATATCTATTTATGATAAAATTTTTAATTAATTTCATATCGAGGCAGTATTGAAAATGTAAGTATACATATTAAAATTATGAATATGTAATTTTTTATGACTTCTAAACAAAAAATTGATTATTTATTTATCATGTTCCCTTGAAAAGTTTTTAAAAATCCTTTTTGTAAGCGCATCGAACAATGATATGGAAGATTTTCTATTAAATAACCTGCATCTATTTAAAAATTTTTCTAATACTTTTTTTCTAAGATTGAAAAGTTTGTATAAAAATTAAAAAGAGTTCTTTGGCCTTTTGTAAAGTGTTTACTCGCTATTTTGTATGATGATAATAAATAGATTGGGCTCATCTGTTTTATATATGAACTATTTGCTTTGACAATATTGGAAGGATGTTTTTATTATAGTTATTTATGTATGAATAATTAACTTTAAAAATAAAAATTATATAAAAAATTCTGAAAATAGTTCTGAATCTATCTACTTCTAGAAAAAAAATATCAAATTAGGTTAAAAATCTTCAAAGGGCAATTTTTAACAGAAATCGTCAAAATGACAATAAATTTCAAATCTGGCAACATTAGCTGGGATTTAATTTTCTCTCTCTAACAACCATTTGACGTTTTAGTTATTTTTTTATTGTACAATTTGGGAGTATTAAAAAAAATTTCTTATTTTATTAAGCAATCTGTTCTTAATTTAAAGAAAATACTTGAAAATTGTTGCTAATATAAATAGATTTTAGTGTTTTTCATAAAATAAAAGTTATTAAAATTAAGATTTACTAAAAAAGTGTTTTTGTGTGTTAAAAATATAAAGAAAAAATGGAGGATATTTTCCATTGGTGTCGCGAAGGCAATTCCATACAAGTCCGTTTATGGCTTGATGAAGTGGAGCATGATATGAATTTGGGGTAAATTATTAGAAAACAAAATAAACAAATTGCTTAAATTCATTAAAAAATGAAAAATATTAAAAATAAAATGTTTTCAAAAAGGCTTAAAGAATTTGTGCAAATTTTATCTGAAGGTGTATGACGTCATAGAGTATTTTTATGAAAAATTTGATTAGTGAAGTGTATTTTAATAGAATTTTTTCATATTTGAATACAACAACAAGAACACCTACTTTTTTTTTTCTTATAAGATGAGCGATGTTATGTTGTTTTTTTCGAAGCAACAGAAAAGGAGAGAGCATGATGTGATTTTATGCTGAAGAGAGCAATGTAAACAAAGCGAAAAGGGGTGACCATATTAATGAATATTTATTACTAAATTGTTTCTCGTTTATAAAATCAGTGATTAATAATATTTGTAATATGTAAAAATATTAATCACTTAAATTATATAATATTATTTAATGTAAAGTGTACCATTTTTAAAATACGTATTTATTTGTAGAGATGATCATGGCTTTTCACCTTTGCATTGGTGTGCCAAAGAGGGCCACTCTAAATTGGTTGAAACTTTATTACAAAGAGGAGCTCGTGTCAATGCCACCAATATGGGAGATGATATACCACTACATTTGGCTGCTGCCCATGGTCATAGAGATGTAGTACAAATGGTATTTATAGAATAAAAACAAATTGTTTATACAAAATTTATATAAAATTATTTCTTCCCCCAGCTTCTCAAGGAACGTTCTGATGTCAATGCGGTTAATGAGCACGGTAACACCCCCTTGCATTATGCTTGCTTCTGGGGTTACGATATGATTTGTGAAGATTTGGTGAATGCCGGAGCCTGTGTAACAATAGCCAATAAAGATGATGATACCCCCTTAGACAAGGCCAAGCCTGGCTTGGCTAAACGCTTGCAAGATTTGGCCGAACGTAATGGTCAGGAAATGAAAAAGATTAGTTTCAAAGAACAAAGTTGGTTAGGCTTTAAGACACGATCACGTGATGCTACCTTATCTAGATTTAAAGGTATCAGTATGGGTGATTTGGATTTGCATACAAAATTGGCAGTGACACCTTCGGGAGAAACTTGGCGTGGAAGATGGCAAAAGAATGATGTTATAGCAAAGATATTGGCGGTTAGGCAATGCACTTCGAGAATATCGAGAGATTTTAATGAAGAATTTCCCAAACTGAGAATCTTCTCACATCCGAATATATTGCCAATAATAGGAGCGAGTAATTCTCCGCCAAATTTGGTGGTTATAAGTCAGGTGAGGAAGAAATGTAGATTTTTTTAAAAAAATATCTTAGTTTACAAAATTATGTTTTCACCAAAAACAAATTTTTTATCCAAAATTCATTTTTCGCCACAAAAATAATTTCCTATAACAAAATAATACAAAATAATATGTTGCCTAAAAATAGTTTTTTTTACCGCTAAAACTAGTTTTTTAAAATTAATTTTTGATCATTAAATTAAATTTTTATCACAAAATGCATTTTTTGCCTAAAAATTAATTTTTGACTACAAAAAGGAAAAAGTACAAAATATATTTCAATTTTTACCAATCGTAAACCAGTTTTTTTCGCCAGAATTAATTTTTAACCACAACGTTAGTTTTCCGACACAAAACTGTTTTTTCAACACAAAACTAGTTTTCACCACCAAATAAATTATTCGTCACAATTCTTTTTTACCTCAAAATTTGTTTTTCACTCAAAAACTATTTTTTTTTTTTTACCACAAATCTGGTTTTTCACCATAAAATTTTTTTTGCTGAAAAATTATTTTTTCACTTCAAAATAAGTTCTTTTTTACCACAAAATTAGTGTTTTACCTCAAAATAAGTTTTTCACCTCCAAGCTAATTTTTCACCACTAAAGTAGTTTTTCATCACAAACTAAAAGTTTATTGCTAAAATACTTTTAAAACACGATACTGATTTTTCACCACCAAACAAATTATTTACATAACATAAAATAAATTTCGACAACAAAAAAGAAAGAAGCATTTTTCAACACAAAATATTTTTTTTGCATTGAAATTAATTTTTTACCAGTTTTTCCCTCAAAATTAATGTTGTGGTTAACATTAATATTTTTTACATCAAAATTAGTTTGTTCATTACAAAATGAATTTTTCGCCTCAAAATAACTTGAACTTATCACAAAACTAATTTTTCCCAAAAAAACAAAATTTTTACCACAAATGTGGTTTTTTACATCCAAACTGGGTATTAATCTCTAAAGTAATTTTTACCACTAAAGTAGTTTTTCTCTACTAAACTATTTTTTTTTTTTTACCTTAAAATTTGTGTTTTGCCATAAAACTAGTTTTTCACCACAAAAACTGATTTTTCGGTACAAAGCTAGTTTTTCACCAAAAACTGGTTTTTCACATCTTAAGTAATTTTTCACCAATAGAACAGGTTTTCACCACAAAACTAGTTTTTCTTCACAAAACAAGTTTTTATCCATAAAAGAAGTTTTTCACCACAAAACTATTTTTTCATCACAAAATTGGGTTTTCACAAAAAAAATATTTTTTCTCCACAAATCAAATTTTCACCTCTAAACAATTATAAACTAGTTTTACTAGTTTTTACATAAAAATTTGGGTATTTCGCAAAAAAGAATGGTTTCAAGAAAAAAAAAAACTAATCTATTTAATTAAATTAAAATTATGAAGCTAATTTTTCAAACAAATCAAAAAATAATTTACTTTTATATTCCATTCAAAGTTTATGCCCAGAGGTTCCTTATTTAATCTTTTACATGGAGCAACTGGAGTAGTGGTGGACACTTCCCAAGCAGTACGTTTTGCTTTGGATATAGCTAGAGGTATGGCCTATTTGCACTCTTTGGAAAGAATTATACCCACTTATCATCTCAACAGTCATCATGTTATGGTAATTTATTTATTTCCCTTCCCAATACCTCTCCTCCAAAGTAAACCTTGTTAATTTACCCCATTTTCAAACAGATTGATGAGGACTTAACCGCACGCATTAATATGGGTGATGCCAAATTCTCTTTCCAAGAAAAAGGACGAATTTATCAACCTGCCTGGATGTCTCCAGAAGCTTTGCAACGCAAACCCACCGATCGTAATTGGGAGGCTAGTGATATGTGGAGTTTTGCTGTTCTTCTATGGGAATTGACCACTCGTGAAATACCGTTTGCCGAATGGTCACCCATGGAGTGTGGCATGAAAATAGCGTTAGAAGGTTTAAGAGTAAAAATTCCTCCTGGCACTTCACCACACATGGTGAAATTAATAAATATATGCATGAATGAGGATCCTGGTAAAAGACCCAAATTCGATATGGTTGTGCCTATTTTAGAGAAAATGAAACGTTAATTTATTTTTTTTCATTTATAAAACTCGAAATTAATTTTAAAACTTTTTCTTCTTCTTCTTGTATCTACTACAATTTTCTAATTTTTTGTTAAAAAAATCTGCCAAAATGTTGTTGTTTTTAAAGTGCCTTATAAAAAGGGATTTTTTTTTTTCAAGGAAATCTTTGTAAATGTTATTTAAAAGTGTGTATCAAAAAAAAAAAAAAAAAAAAAAAAAAGTAACTAACTTTAGTTTTATGTAAGGTGCTCGATTTATGTATGTTTTCTCGTCTACTAATGCAAATTTTGGGATTTTTCCGGTAAAATCCTTTTTTTTACGAAATGTATTTTTTATATATTATTTATATTACTACTAAATAACTATAGAATTTTAATAATGTTTATTAAATCTTTTATATACTAAATAAACAAAAAAACGAATTTTTTATATACATATATTTTTATAACAAAATAATTAAAGTAATCAAAGCCTTTACAAAAATATATATTTTGTTATTTAAATATGCCGGTCACGTGAGTATTGACCAACATTTGTATATTTTTTTTTATATTTTTATTTTTACAAATAATGAATCCCCAGGAGTATAGAAAAACACTTCCTGTAAGCATTTGTTTCCTGTCTCTTTTTCATAGCTTTATTTCTCTTTTATAATTTTTTATTGTTATTTGTAGTGTTATTATTTAATGTGAATTTAAGCTTTCGTTTTTCTTTTTCTTTTGCCAAATGTGTGAGCAGGGGAATTTGTGTTAAGGGTTTATTGTAGTGTGTGTTTATTTGCGCTTTGTTGGAAAATGAGCACAACGTCCCTGACCTACTTTGTCCCACTGAGAGTTGGGGTAGTTAAAAGAAACTAACAAAAAGAAAACAATAGTAATAGTATAATAGTATAAATTACTCACAAAGAGTAATGTGTTGTGAAAAAAGGGTGTGCGAAATTATAAAGAGTCTTTGTTGTATATAAAGAGTGAGAGATTCTGAGTTTAATAGGGTAACAAGTGTTTTGTAGAGAAATTGTTTGAAAAGGAATTCCCAATATATTGAAAGGATAATGAGTATTTGGTGAAAATATGAGGAACTTTGGTGGATATCGAAGATAAAATGTTTTACTTTAAATTAAATTTATTTAAATAAATTTAAAAAAAAAAAGAATTGAATGATACTTTCAGACCTTTTCATATATTTAGAAAAATGTCAGCTGCTCATAATACTTAGCTACAGTGAAAAATCATTCGAGTAATTATAGATCTTCTTGAGGACATCATAAATTAGTTTTAAATAATTCCCATGCTTCCTCAAAATCAAAAAAAAACGTTTTTTTTTTGTAGATTCTTGTATAAATGTGTACCTAATTCTGTTATTCTTTATTATTTTTTTTTTTATTGAAAACGGAAGAATTATATGTTTTTCTTTATATTTTGCTCAAATATTAAAAACAAATTGTTAACATTTAAAATAAATACCATTTTTCCACGATTTTTCGATTTAACTGCAATTTATTATAAATTTTTCTATAAAAGCCTATACAATGATGCAATAAATTTTAAAGATATTTATGTTGTAAACATTACAAGATTTCGTTTTTTCAAATTGGACAAAAAATGTGGAAATTATTCTATTTTTGTGGAAATAAATTAAAATAATTTTTTAAATATATGAGAGAAAACAATTTCGAAAATGAATCGATTTGAAATCGAAAAAAAAAAATGTGTTGTGTATTTATTTTGCTGTTTTCATTATTTATGAAAATTAAATTTAAATTACTTTCTATTAGATTTTATTACATACGTATTTCTTTATATCTGTCTAATATTATTTGCTTATTTTTCTCATGGGCTATGTATTCCATATAAAGTATTGTTGCAAAAATGATTCTTCAAATTGATTGAAATTGATTACAAACTTTCAAACCAATTCGATTTGAAAACAATCGTTTTTCATCACATACATGAATGTTTAAAAAGTATTAAAAAACTTTTTGAGTTTTTAAGCGATCTTGAAGATTGATATCTTATTTTATTCTTAGAAAAATGGCATTTAAAATCTTATAAAAAAATATTTTATGTCTTAAAGAAAAAATGCCTAATATTTATATCAAAGTCGAAATTTTTAAAATTAAAATAACTCAATAAGCATTTTTGCTGGACTCCAAGTTTAAAGCCTTGAATACAGTGCTAAGCATTGAATTAAACATGTTTTACACTTTAATTCAGTAGCATCCTAGAGTAAAAAGAAAATTTAAATTGAAATCAAATTTATTATTGAAAATTTTTAACTTTTTCAATCATATTTTATGTTTAAAATATTTTTATATTTGAATTCATGTCGGATTCCAGCAAAATTTTCCAAGGCTTGAATTTTTGTGTGCTAATTGGGAAATTTTTAAATGTTGAAAAAGTCACTACTTATTTGAAGTATATAAAAAAGATTTTAATGTAATTAAAAAACCACGTTCCTATTTTTTCTAAATTAGTTGGAGAGTCTAATATTTACTTATACTTTAGGAAGCTATTCTAAAATCGTTATTTTCTGAATATCTAAACATTTAGAAAGTATTTGGAAATTTTTAAAAATTGTTATATAATGTACGACCTAGGTCGTTTCTCGAGTGATAAAAAATGTCATTTTGTAGCAGAGTTTCTTCAAGATTATTACTGATTCGTCCTGTTGACATTTATACAAATTTATGACATTTTTTGAAGATTAAAATAATAAAAATATTAATAAAATAATTAAAATTTAACTTACTTTTTATAAGATTAATTAAAACTTCCATTTTGTTTTGTTTTTTTTTTTTTTGTATTATTAGCACAACACTTTATATGTAAAACAGGCCATAGCATAATAAATACATTTTTTCAATAAATATATTTTCATTTTATTTTTTGAAAATGAGGAATTTGTTATATTTAATTTTTTTTAACATATTCACATTTTTTTCATTTACATTTTAAACATTTATATTTTCAACATTTCATTTTTTAAAGTACTTTTTTATTTAATCAATAACAAAATGTATAAACGAACACTACCTCTACTGACTGGTAAAGTTATTTTGATTATGGTCAAAAATTGATTCTCTTTGTCATAAAATGATTATGTTGTGGTCGATCTTACTAGCCAACTTTTTATTGAAATCGACTTTTAGGCTTCGATTAGTCAAAAAATCAATACTGACAGTGAAATGGGTTTTTATACAAGTAAATTGCAAAAATTTCAAAAGAAAAATTCTAAACTTTCTAAAAAATAATTGTTGGGACAAGTTTTTAAAAGGTTTTGATAAAAATTAATTACAATGGACGAACTTTAAGTACAAATTATATGTAGATTTTATTCGTAAGAGAACTGTCGCCAAAATACTTAAGCATGCGTTCCGGTAATGCCGGACGGTCACATAAAGAATGCTCCTAATCCTCAATAAAACAACTACTGCAGAAATCCTTTTCTCAAGCCCATATTTTATAGTTCGACCAGAGGAATATGATCACCCGTCTGTGTTTCTGTTATATCCGTTGGCGATCAATTTCTTGCCTATTCATTCGCCATTTTGATCCCATGAATACTCTGTTACCCAGACTAGGATAAGAAGTATATATAGAAATTGAGTGGAGTTGAGTTGACGTTCCGGACTCAGTTCCAAATAGTGTACTCAAAAAGCTGACATTTTCAAAAAACCGGTCTTCGAGTTATTCGATAAATAACCTTTTTTCATGTAAAGAAATAGGATAACCGGCTTTTATTAAAAATACAAATATTTAAAAAAATATTATTATTTTTACACTTATAATACATATCATTTGTAATGACAAGTTATATAAAAATAAAGTCATATCGCTCTTCAGCAGCTAAATAATAATGTTTAACACTATATATGCACCTATTTATTTTAATTCACCTTATTCTTGTGACAAACGATAAAATTAAAATTTACTTCTTACTTATTATTGTTAATAAAAATTAGTTTAAATCTATTAAATTCTAATTGGGAATTTTAAAAAATAGCCTTAAAGCTTTATTAGTTCATAATGGAAATGAAAAATCCCTACGAGCAAACTAATATGAAAGTGACTCGAATTCGTATTGCTTAGAAGAAAAATTTTGTTGCCGCAATAATCATTTTCGTATTGCGGAAGTTTCCCCCATCAGGAGAGATTGTGCGTCACAGGCGATACAGCTAAACAATAAGAAATCAATACGTCTGAAAGAAAAATTGCTAGATATTCATCTAAGTGAAAAAAAAGATTACCGCCAGATAATATTCTGGAAGATGTAATAAATATATAGAAAAACGATCACTAAATAAACTTTGAAATAATAAAATAAAGAAATCTATTACATGCATATAAATCTTAACATCATAATATACATTTTTTTGCTAAAAGACAAACAAATTTCTTAAATATTTTTTCATTTTTTAACAATTTTTCGATAACTGAAAAAATTGTAACTGGAAAATAAAAGTATTGCATTCATTTCTTCCAGATGATCTCAATGGGATATCATCAATTTATTGCGCAGGTTATAATCACCTTACAGAAAAAAGGGTGATATTTTAAGGATAAAAATAATAAAAGAAATTTTTAATGTTATATATTTTTTGTTGTTTATTGCCTAATTTTCTTTAAACTGATAAAAATGCAATATTAGAAAAATATTGCTTGGATAATTTTCGTACAAATAATAAAAAGAAGATATTTTTCCAGGAAGATATATTCCAAGATTTTTATAGGGATACTTTCAAATAAATAATCAGGCCCTTAGATTCAGTACAACAAGCGAATTGTTTAAACATAAAATTTTTATGTACACTACTCAAAGAATTTTTTATTTTCGCAAAATTTTATTTTTAAACAATTTGATATTTTTAATGCATAAGGCCATAAATAAGGCTCACTTAGCAAATATAAAAAATGGGAAGTATAGGTTAATTTAGTAAACAACATTAAAAGAAGGAGCATTTTATAAAAATCGGTTAACCGACAGAAAAAAACCTGTTTGTCGAATTATTCAAAAATAAAAATTATTCGAAACCGGCCGGTTTTTTAAAAAGTAAAAACCGGCTAACTGGTTTCCGGTTTCGGTTTTTGAATACACTAGTTCCAGTGTCAGTTTTATATATAATATTCAAGTTTGGCAGTCGATTTAAAAAGTGACGGTGTTCGTAGATATTTCGGTAAAGGCGTTTTCACAACCATGAAATATAATATGGAATCAAGTGATAAAAGGTTGGGCTGGGTTAACCATAATATTCTTATAACTTTTATTTAAATTTTATTCAAAATAATTATGCTGTATAATAACGGTAAAGGTATTTTAGCGGTAACGATAATTTATTTTATTTCGGTAACGGTATTTTAACATTTGAGGTATTTTGAGTTATTTCGGTATCGGTATTTTAGTGGTAAGTATTTTAACGGTAACGGTAGTAAAGTTGAATGGTTTTTTTTAGCGGTAAGAGTAGCCAAACCGGGTAATATTTTATATCAATGCATATTTGATGAAATTATTAATTTAATTTTTGTTTTTGTTTATTATTACACCCATAAAACTTGTAGTTCCAAGAGTATACTCTCTGGTTTAGTTGTTAAACATATCGACAGATATGCATATTTAAACGTCTAATGGTCCTTTAAAACAGAATCTAATTTAACTTTAAATATTTTTTCTCTCATTTCACAAATAATAAATATCGATTAAAAAATCGATTATGGGCTTCGATTAATCGACTATAAAAGTCGAAATTAAAATGGTTGATCGAATAATCCAAAATCGATTATAAACTTTTCATACTATTCACTAATTACCACAGATTTCTTTATTAATACAATGTAATATGTATTTTTAATTTAATTTCATATTAATTACTTTAAAATTATGTAATTTAATAAATTCCACAATTATTTTACAAATTTTCTTAATTTTTTAACAACTTATTCAAAAATTTCTTTGATGAATGACTTGCGTACTTTTCTTAACATAAAACAAAAAAACTAACGGCAATAACAAATAACAAGAGCATAAGAGAAGAATTGCAGGCAAGAGATAAACTCTTTTAAACACATACGTAAGAGAAAGAGAGTTTATTTTTGTTTTCAAACTTTATTAAATAAAACCATTTAACACAAACACAAATAAAAAGCTGGAAACGGAAAATAACTACAAAAGGAAAATAGTAAATTGCTCTCTTACAAAATTAACTCAACGAAATAAGTAAAATTAATAGCGGGAAATGGATAACGAAACAAAAGGAAAAAATAAATCATTTTGCGTTAAGTTATAAAGAATGATATTTTGTACAAATTTTGTTTTAAATAAATTTAACACTTATTTATTATGAATTTCATTTAATAAATATTAAAACTTAGTACATTAACACTTTTTTCACTTTGAAAGTTTTTAAATTTATTTTTTTAACCCTTTTGAACAGTTTAATAAGAAAACAATGTGGCAAGTCACTCGCGCACGTCTGACTGCCACAAATTGTTTAAAAAGACTAATGAGAAAACTTAACGAAGGAAAGAATGCATAAGGGGGTAGAATCGATTTTTTTTGGAAATAAATCTGTAGCTTCTAATCGGCTGGTTGGATTTACATGAAATTTCACATAGGTGTGGCAGAGGAGTGTACAATTTGAAGTATTGAAGGGAGGCCCCATATATCCTCAGGAGTGGAGCCATTGGGGCTTTAATATTCTCTTTTTTTTGTTACGAATTCTCTTGGTAAATTGAATACTCAATAATAAAAGGTTTGGATTTTTTCGGTTAAAGTTTTAGAAATTAATAAAAAAATTTATAAATACCTAGCTAACCCGGCAAACGTTGTTTTGCCATACAACTTATTTCTAGTGAATATTTTGGTTTTTAATAAAAAAAAAAAAAAAACAAACGAATGTATGGGGATGGGTGGGCATGATTTTACTCTTTTTGCTTTATTTTATGCCCTAAATGTTAAAATTTATAGCCTTTAGTTCCTTCAAGAATCTTTTATCGGATAATTAATTAAGAAGACATGGGTAGGGGGAGAGGTATGTTAACGCTTTTCCTGATCTCTGCTAACTCAAAATGTTTGTGTCTAGGGTTTTATATTTTAAAATTTATCTTTACACACATTTAAAATTTTAAGAAAAAAGAAAAAATTCCCTAAATTTAAAAATTTTTCAAAATTAAGTTGTTTTTTAATCTTTTAAATAAAACTACCTAAAAATAATTTTACACATTTTTTAAATAATTTCATTAATAATTAATTAATTAAAAATCGTATTTATTCCACAAAATTTAAAAATGCTCAAAAATTCTTTAAACATTTAAAATAATATTAAGAAAATAACGTTTATTTCTCTTTACAATGAGTAAATATTTAATACTCACGCTCTCTTACTACAAAACTCTTCTAAATAATAAACAAATTTCTCTGTTTACAAATTTGTCCTGCATTTCCTGCCGACACATGTTTGTTTGAGTATGTGTGTAAATGTTTGTTTATTTTGTTACACATTTTTGCATTCGCACAAATGCACACACCTAAACATTAACTACCGTTATTTATAAATATTTTCATTATTCCACACTATTCTCCAACTCTCTTTTTTATGTTATTGGTAAAACTTGCAGTAGTGCAGTAGTGTTAGCTTTTTCTTTTCCAAAGTGTTATTATTGTTGTTGTTAAATAATAGTTTGGGGATGATGTTTGACTTTTTTGGCCATAAGTATTAATGGCCCATTAAAGAAAAAGTAAAAAACAACAATTTTACATACACTTAAACACAGAAAAAAGCAGTCGTCAAAATTTTGTGTAAATATGCACATTTTCATAAAATAAAGCGGACAGAAAATAATGTGAAATATAAAAACTAAACTAAATAAATTAGAATAAAATATTAAATTAAACATTGTTAAAAATAAACAAGCTAAAGAACAAAAAATCTATATCACAATTTGTTCAACAATTATTGGTGTTAAATAAAAGAAAAGTGCATTTTATAATTTAAAAGTATTTTAAAATTATAACAAAGTAATTATCTATTGTCTATAAAAATTGTGCTCTTTTTATAACTTCTTTGAAAAAATATAAAATTTCTATAGTGTTTTTTAATAAAAAAATGGATTTATTTTAAATATTATGAATATTAAATATTATGGAAATATCAATATTTCCTTTACATTTTAGTGCAAATTTTTAGTGAAAATCCTTTAAATGTTAATTTGTACCATGTTTTTTTTTCTTGTTTGTCCTCTTCTCATTTTAACCCAATAAAAAAAGCTGCATTTCGATGCTTTTTTTGCTCTTCCTTTTTCAATTTGTCTTCTCCATCTCTTCGTTGCTAGAAAATAAACAGAAATTAAGGAAAACCCGGCTATACCGAAACAAACAGCAATAACAACAAATTTATGCACTCACAAATCCAAATAGAAACACACACGCATTTGCACTCATACACACCCAGATGTTCAAACAATAAAATCTGTTGTGTGTTTAAACGTTGCGAGATTAAGGGATTTTGGGAAAACGATTTTTAAATTTTAAAGAATTTAAAATTTTCTTTAAATCGGAAATTAATTGAAAATTTTCAACAAATTCTCCATAAGGAGAAAATTCAAAAAATTTTCTATAAAAGGAAAATTTTGTGGTAAAATAAAGTTTATCAAAATTTTCCATAAAACGGAAATTTATTGAAGATTTTCTATAAAAAGAAATTTATCCAAAACTTTCGGTAAATAGAATATTTATTGTAAATTTTTTATAATAAGGAAGTTTATCTAAGATTTTGAATAAAGGGAAATTTATCGAAAATTTCTTTAAAAATAGAAATTTATCCAAAACTTTCTTTAAAAATGGAATTTATTGCAAAAATATCTCTAAAATAGAAATTAACCAAAAGTTTTCTCTAAAACGGAAATTTATTGAAAATTTTCTATATTTTCTTAGAAATGGAAATTTATCAAAAATTTCCTTACAAATGAAAATTTATCAAAAATTTTCTCTAAATGTAAATTTAGTGAAATTTTTTATTTAAAAAGAAAATTTCTATAGAAAGAAAATTCATCGAAAATTTTCTATAGAAAGAAAATTCATCGAAAATTTTCTATAGAAAGAAAGTTCATCGAAAATTTTCTATAGAAAGAAAATTCATCGAAAATTTTCTATAGAAAGAAAATTCATCGAAAATTTTCTATAGAAAGAAAATTCATCGAAAATTTTCTATAGAAAGAAAATTCATCGAAAATTTTCTATAGAAAGAAAATTCATCGAAAATTTTCTATAGAAAGAAAATTCATCGAAAATTTTCTATAGAAAGAAAATTCATCGAAAATTTTCTATAGAAAGAAAATTCATCGAAAATTTTCTATAGAAAGAAAATTCATCGAAAATTTTCTATAGAAAGAAAATTCATTGAAAATTTTCTATAGAAAGAAAATTCATTGAAAATTTTCTATAGAAAGAAAATTCATTGAAAATTTTCTATAGAAAGAAAGTTCATTGAAAATTTTCTATAGAAAGAAAATTCATTGAAAATTTTCTATAGAAAGAAAATTCATTGAAAATTTTCTATAGAAAGAAAATTCATTGAAAATTTTCTATAGAGAAAATTCATTGAAAATTTTCTATAGAGAGAAAATTCATTGAAAATTTTCTATAGAGAGAAAATTCATCGAAAATTTTCTATAGAGAGAAAATTCATCGAAAATTTTCTATAGAAAGAAAATTCATTGAAAATTTTCTACAGAAAGAAAATTCATTGAAAATTTTCTGTAGAAAGAAAATTCATCGAAAATTTTCTGTAGAAAGAAAATTCATCGAAAATTTTCTATAGAAAGAAAATTCATCGAAAATTTTCTATAGAAAGAAAATTCATCGAAAATTTTCTATAGAAAGAAAATTCATTGAAAATTTTCTATAGAAAGAAAATTCATCGAAAATTTTCTATAGAAAGAAAATTCATCGAAAATTTTCTATAGAAAGAAAATTCATTGAAAATTTTCTATAGAAAGAAAATTCATTGAAAATTTTCTATAGAAAGAAAATTCATTGAAAATTTTCTATAGAAAGAAAATTCATTGAAAATTTTCTATAGAAAGAAAATTCATTGAAAATTTTCTATAGAAAGAAAATTCATTGAAAATTTTCTATAGAAAGAAAATTCATTGAAAATTTTCTATAGAAAGAAAATTCATTGAAAATTTTCTATAGAAAGAAAATTCATCGAAAATTTTCTATAGAAAGAAAATTTATCGAAAATTTTCTATAGAAAGAAAATTTATCGAAAATTTTCCATAGAAAGAAAATTTATCGAAAATTTTCTGTAGAAATAAAATTTATCGAAAATTTTCTATAGAAAGAAAATTCATCGAAAATTTTCTATAGAAAGACAATTCATCGAAAATTTTCTATAGAAAGACAATTCATCGAAAATTTTCTATAGAAAGAAAATTCATCGAAAATTTTCTATAGAAAGAAAATTCATCGAAAATTTTCTATAGAAAGAAAATTCATCGAAAATTTTCTATAGAAAGAAAATTCATCGAAAATTTTCTATAGAAAGAAAATTCATTGAAAATTTTCTATAGAAAGAAAATTCATTGAAAATTTTCTATAGAAAGAAAATTCATTGAAAATTTTCTATAGAAAGAAAATTCATTGAAAATTTTCTATAGAAAGAAAATTCATTGAAAATTTTCTATAGAAAGAAAATTCATTGAAAATTTTCTATAGAAAGAAAATTCATTGAAAATTTTCTATAGAAAGAAAATTCATTGAAAATTTTCTATAGAAAGAAAATTCATTGAAAATTTTCTATAGAAAGAAAATTCATTGAAAATTTTCTATAGAAAGAAAATTCATTGAAAATTTTCTATAGAAAGAAAATTCATTGAAAATTTTCTATAGAAAGAAAATTCATTGAAAATTTTCTATAGAAAGAAAATTCATTGAAAATTTTCTATAGAAAGAAAATTCATTGAAAATTTTCTATAGAAAGAAAATTCATTGAAAATTTTCTATAGAGAGAAAATTCATCGAAAATTTTCTATAGAAAGAAAATTCATCGAAAATTTTCTATAGAAAGAAAATTCATCGAAAATTTTCTATAGAAAGAAAATTCATCGAAAATTTTCTATAGAAAGAAAATTCATCGAAAATTTTCTATAGAAAGAAAATTCATCGAAAATTTTCTATAGAAAGAAAATTCATCGAAAATTTTCTATAGAAAGAAAATTCATCGAAAATTTTCTATAGAAAGAAAATTCATCGAAAATTTTCTATAGAAAGAAAATTCATCGAAAATTTTCTATAGAAAGAAAATTCATCGAAAATTTTCTATAGAAAGAAAATTCATCGAAAATTTTCTATAGAAAGAAAATTCATCGAAAATTTTCTATAGAAAGAAAATTCATCGAAAATTTTCTATAGAAAGAAAATTCATTGAAAATTTTCTATAGAAAGAAAATTCATCGAAAATTTTCTATAGAAAGAAAATTCATCGAAAATTTTCTATAGAAAGAAAATTCATCGAAAATTTTCTATAGAGAAAATTTATCGAAAATTTTCTAGAAAAAAAAAATTTATTGAAATTTTTTTATGAGTGAAAATTTATCGAAAATTTCCTCTTCTCTCTTTCCTTCTTTAGAAAATTTGTAGTAAATTTAGTATAGAAAGACGATTTATCGAAAATAGAAGAGAATAGTTTTGGCAAAATAACCCAAAAGCAAAATATGCTTTTCCTAAAAATGGAATCCTTCGCTTAATCTGGGGACCCATCAATTTTCAATTGCAGCAAGCATTTTAACACTTGCCGACGAATGCGACAGCCGGCCAACGAAAAATAGAGTATAGTAGGCCAAACGCAATTCAAACTTAAAACAAAAAGGGAAGAGGAAGAATAACAGCCACAACAACAACAAAGTAAAAACAAACAGTAACGCAAAAAAAAAAATAATAAACACAGCTTTGTACTCGCACTCAAACTACAAGCAAATAAAGAGCAAAAATATTTTACAAAAATAATCCAAAAAAAAGGAAAACTATAAAAGAAAACAACAGAAAAAAGTGGTGCATTTCAATAGGGAAGAAAAGCTTTTCGTATGCAATTCATCCACGAACATGACAAAACAGCAACAAAATGCGGTCATATTAAAGTTTTAACATATAAAGTATAAAAAAACAAACAAATTATGAAAGAAAATTAGACCGGGTGGACAATTTTTTTCTCAATAAAGCAAAAATTTAAAGTGGAAAAAGAAAAAGTACATCCAAAGAAAATATTTATTTATGAATATTTGTGTTTAACAATACATCGGAAACGGAAAATAAATAAAATATTTGTTCGGCTAAAAAAGTGTGTTGAGTGTTTTGGGTAGAAATCATTATAGAAAAAACAACGTTTGGAGTTTTAGTGGTTTGTGTGCGTATTATTGAAAACTAAATTTGTTTAAATGTATTTAAGACGTTTTAATGTTTTACGGCCAGCCCCAATGAGGGCCGGCGATCCATGGAGTATCCAACTACAACTGTACTAAACGATACCTACGAAAATTGTCAAAGGTAAGAAGAGGAAATTGTGGAGAATTTTTTAACAAATTTAATGCACGGTATCTGTCAACATACATGTGCTAAATATCTTTGACACCTATACTTTCTTTGACAAGTATAAACTGATATCGTTTTAACTTACCTTTTAATTTCATTATTTTAGCTGCTCTTTGTCATTTATTTTAATAATTTTTATTCATTTTCTATTTTTTATTGTGGCTTTTAGGATTATTTCTATATACAATTGGTTTATTTATTTTTTTTTTATCGTGTAAGAAGACAATCATCAGGTTAAATTAATCCAATTTAAAGTTTTCGAAATACATTTAAGATATTATTCTAAGATATTATTATATCTGATTTAAGACTTGCCGCTTTTAATAAAAGTATCCGTTCACAAGTGCGATATGTCTAAAAGGTAATTTTCTTGTATGATCATGGTTGGGAGGGGAAGTCACTGTGTTACCATCTGCACACAGTTCGTTTAACAACCCTAAATGTTCGTGCCGGTTTTCCTGTTTCTACTTTTGTTGCCATTTTTGCATTTCTCTCTCTTTTTTCTTAAAAAAAAAGAACGCATACAATAAACTAATAATATTCTGTCCATGTCAACTACTGAAAGTAGCACCAAATCCTCCCAATTGTCGACGAGACAAAAGCTGGAAAACAGTTGTGTGCTCACTACTTTGAATGGTCTGACAATCATAAGATTCCGGTCTGTAGCAACCTATTAAAGAATTTTTTATTACTTTCGGCCTAAAGAACGTCTCTTCTGTTCTGCACATTTGTCTGTACTTCAAGGTCTTATTTATAAATTTCGCTGTTTTATATCGAATATTTGTTATAACCCTAAAGCTTTTAAAGATTTTATACACCATTCGATTGTACCAGAAATAAAGATCGATCGGCTAATCTTTCTAGATGTACAGATCTTTCTCAAGACTCAGTAAAAGACTTTGTCGTTTAAATATATGTACTTAGTGACCTCTGTCTGGTATTCTTTTTTAGATTTATATTTATATATTTAAATATAGGTATATATATGATTCAATACCATCTAGTCAGGAATTTAATTCTAGAAATCTATTTAGGGATTCTCTTGCTAAACTGCAGTGAAATTCCTTCTTGACTTAGCTAAGACAGAAGTTTTTGGCCGGTAAGCTCCCTGATTTTGTTCCACAACTGACACATTTTATTTGTGAATCGTTTGTGTTTAACAACTCAATTTTAATTAAAATTACTATAATATAAAATCTATTTTTTTCCTTTACAGCCAAGGCTCTTCATTTTCAACAATAAAAATAAATTTAAAAACTTTTTTTCCTCTTGTATTCATATTATTGTTCTTTTTTAATCTTTAATCCTAATTAAAATTCTTTTGTTTATTTTCACTATTTTATCTATATATCTTTTCTTATCATTTGCAGAACTTATGCGAATGGTACTACTGCGTGTTATTCCCCGGCAACATATTTTAATTTCGATTTAAAACCACAACAACAATACCAACAGCAAAAAGAATTGTGTGATTTTGAAACAGCGTTGACAACAACATTCGCGTCATCATCATCTTTGGCAACAACACCTACGCCGGCAACTACAACAATTATAACAACAATAGCAGCTGCAGCAGCTTCAAGTGCCGCTGCCGCTACAGCAAACAGAATATCATCACCATCATTGTCGTCACCATCATCATCATCATCATCTTCGACATCATCATTGTCATCATCAACATCGGCAGCATCACCATCATTAACACCACCCACACCCATAAGTCCTTCCTCCGAACAGTCACACAGTCCAGATGGGCATACATCAGTAGGTTCAACAATTTCAACTAGTGATAATACAACATCAGGTAAGTGGAAATATTAAGGAAGCTAAAATAAAAAAAAAAAAGAATAAAAATGTATTCCCAAATGCATAAAGGGAGGCATTTTTCATGGTATTGTTTAAATATTTCTTCCTTCATGTATGTAGATCATGACCCAGGAAATTGTTAAATTTTATGAATTGCACATTATTGGACAAGACAATTAGGCACATGTTGTATGTCATTGTCTTGTGTGTGTGAGTGTAAAATGTGTCTTAACATTCATTCATTTTATTGTGTTGTGTGTTGGTCTTTTGGGAGCACTGATGCTTGTTTAATTGTAGGAGATGGTTAAATATTTTAAATGCATTGCAGTGAGTGTTTAAATGCCTCTAGTTTGTATATATTCAGTTTAATTTATTTAATGAAGGAAAAAATTGAGGAATATTTGACAGTTTTTCTCTCCATTATAATAAACGGGATTTTAATAGTTTGAACTGTGGGTGTTAGTGGATTTCTGACTTTATATACACTTTGAATATAAATGGTTATAATGTTATTACTGATCATTTAAAAAATACAAAAAGAAGCATTTCAGTTCCTTTATCAGGAATGAGATAGTTGGAATACCACTCACACTTTCACCATGCTTAAATAAATTCTACTGGATATGATGATATAACTTCTATTGAATTTCTACTACTGGATATGATAAGGTAAAGTTGGCTGAATATTTAAAAGTTTATAAGATATAAGTGAAGAGTACGGTACATGATTACTAAAGTGTTATTGGCTTGTTGTTGAGGATGATATATAGGATGTACAATCCGGATCTTGAATACATACTGACTATAAGAAACAAACGGCGTGGTCTATGCGAGATTAGAGAGAATGATATGGGACTAGTCATTAAAGCGATTTAGGAAGATATAGCAAAGTTAGCAATTGGTCATGTGGGGCAATATCATTGAGTATGCAAAAAGATAATTTGCCAACTTGTTCTTCTAAAAATGGACCCCTCCAATGGTAATTGTTGTATCAGTTATAACTATATAAGTCTAATCCAAGAAAGAAATTGACTTAATACTACGGGATTGGAACACAAACTGGGCATTTAAATATATAATGGCTGTCATGGAAACCCTGACCACATGCTGAACGTATATTAGAAATTATAATTAAGCCTATTGCTCCATCTAGATCTTAGTTCAATCTTGTTTTCCGTGACAAATTCTTTTTGTTGGTTGCGATAGGCGGTGGGCGGCCTCCAAGAAAGACATTCATACGATAACTTACAACCGTGGAATTTATGGGGTCTCTATGAATATCGTTCAAAGCTGCTATATACGAGCTGCTGTCAGTTGGACTCGGCACGTTCCTCTGTTTGTTCTCCTCGTTTATGTGAAGGTATTTCTGATATATCGCGGAGGAGTTTTCAACTGTATGGTGCTGAAATTTGGATGAACTGCTTACTTAGCATTACATTATGTTCCTTAACTCGTGGAATATTTGTTTTTTCATTTAGGTGGTGGGGTGAGGTAATGTTTAGACAGTCTCTTACGGTTCTCAAGGCTGCATTTTGGTAGCTTTGATTACTTCTCCCCTGGGTATCATTCAGCATGGTTTACCACTAACCAACTAATCATTCTATATTTAGCCAATAAATTTTCTTTGTCCATACTCCAAGTGATGCCGGCTAGCGCTTTAAGGACCTAATTTCTTCTTCGCAATTTATGCGAGATTGTAGTGATATAAGCTAAGGAAATAAAAAGACTTTCCAAATCTTCGGATGGTTCACAATCGGAACTACAAGTACTGTCCCTCTAATGATCTTGGTGCTTTTGCAGCTATTGCAGTTGATCAGATAAGGACTCGATATAAATATGTCGGAAGAGCTGACACAAAGCGCACCTCTTCAGAGATCCCATTTACTTACCAAACTTATATCATAATTAAAAATAGTGATGATAGCCAGTTTATTAGTTGATTTCAGGAGCAACATATACTTGTAGAGCTACAACTTCGGGTCTCCCAATTTCGCTGTGGATTATTAAAGCAACTTTGAATTGTGAAGTTATACTACATCAGCCAGTTATATCATCATTACGATCATTTCTTGGAGCGTTAAAATCACGATTCGCTACTAGTAGAACGATGATTTTATTCTAGAAGGATATTATTATCTTTCTCCTAATCTGGTAACAATACCCTGAATGAAATTAGTCTCCAGCAATAAGTGTAAGAACACAATCATCAAGTTATGATGAAACTATCTTTATAATGCATGAGATCGTCTATTACGGAAGTGATCTTCAAGTACCAAAAGTCAATAAATATCCAAAATAGTTCTGATTTCAGAATGGTAGATAGTTCGACAGCTATATATTCAAAAGGGTAATGATTTCAGAAAGTTTTGAAGTAGAATAACGTTATAGAGGTTTAACTTTATTTCCCCTGAACATACTTTGAATTTCTTTTGATCTTAAGCGTCAAGATTTGCATGGTGTTTCATATTTCAAAACCGGCTCTTCCAGCGGCCTTGTAATCGACAACTGTGGTGGGAGGAAATCTAAAAATATGAGTTTGATTAAACCACTGACTAAATCTAATAACGGAATATTATCTTGCAATAGGAGTCATTTTAAATTCCTCATTCTTTGTGATTATTTCAGATTATATAGAACATGTTAATTAGATTTCATTGCATTTACGTCACTTATCACTTATGGAGAAGGCCGTAATGACAAACTTTTAATTTCGAATTATATAAGTAAAGTTATACTTTGGATTTCATATACATATGTATTCTATTGCACATAGAGATTATGGAAAATATGTGGAACAAATAAAATTAAGGTGTTAAAGGATCATATTTTTAACTTGCTTAATGTATTCTTTTTGAATGGGTTAAGCGACAAAATTTATAAATAGTATTAATAAAATCCCTATATCTCCATTACGAAAACACTTTTCAATATTTCTTCTTAAACTTCGTCACTTTTCTTTTGTTAAAATTTCCTAAAAGTATGCTAAAGTATTTCAACTCAAAATAATTTTGTAATGTTTAAGAATCTTAAAAGTAGGCTAAACATTATAAATTTTTTTTTATTAAAACTCTTATGCTCTATTATCTTTAAAATCTCCACTTGAATTAGCACAATTTCCTTAATTTAATTACAATTCTTGGTACAAAATTAATTTGTGCATTTCAACATATTAAATATAATTAAAAGAAAAAACAATTTGCTAATTTTACAACAGCAATTTATTTTATTCCAGAGATTTTTTTGCCAAAAGATTATGAAAGTGCTTTGTTTGTTTAATGAAGACAATTTTCTATAATTTTCACTTATTTTATTACTTGAATCATGAATACATTGTTGTCGTTAATATTGTTATGACAGCCTTAGATGTTGTTGTTTCTGCTGCTGCTAATGTTGTTGCTCTTGTTGTTGCTGATATTAAATATAATTGTTTACAACACATTTCACTATCAACACTATGTCTATGTCAAGTAATTATTTTTTTATTTTTTATTTTTGCAAATACTCTAGAGCTATTTGCAAAAACATTTATTTGTTTTTGTATTAGTATTTGTTTAAGAATGTATCTATGTGTGTAGATGTGTATACGAAATACAAACGCATTTAAGTTGTTTGCCCATGACGTTGCTGAAACGAGTCATTGAACTTAAAAAAAAAAAAATATATATATATATATATATACATTGCAGTTTTTTTCTTTTCTTCTTCTTTCAAGAAACTAGGCGAGAATCTTTAAAGAGACGAGTACGTTCATTGGCACTTATTATAACGGTGATGAGCTTCTTTCTCTTTGGTTGTCAGGGAGAAGGAGGAAAAGAGATTTTTACATTGATCTTTGAAAAGTGTTTTGTATTTCTTAGGTGTAGTTGGTTAAAAGAAAAAAGTAAGTACTTTTTGGGATTGTACTTTTGTAATGTTTAGGTATATTTTCAGAGTATGGATTTCTTTTATATTATTTTTAAGGGTTCTTAACTAGATTAGTTTCCTGTATGATATCCACCAGAGCTTCCCAAATCCCAAATCCAGTACTTGAAGATTTCTCATGTTCAATGTAAAAGGTTGTTCCAAATGCGACTAAATTTAGGACAGATATTGTTCAGCTATTTGTCTCTTCCCTGCGTATCCTGCTGACCACAGCGCACAATGCACATTGTGTGACTTTTGTCCAATCTGGAGTCACAAAATTTATATAAATGATAAAGATTTAAAAATTAGTATACAGCAAGCACATCCTTTTAATATTTTGAAGAAAAAATGGACATGTAAAGTATCTGCCATGAAATAAATATTTATTTTTTAATTTAAATTGTAACTAATTTACCCATGTGTTATATTATATACCACTTATAGTGCTATTTGTAAAGTACAGAAAAAATAGTTTTACTCCCAGAATCATTTTCTGATTCGATTTAATAATGTCCGTCCATCCGTCTTGCTTATAACTTTGTATAATTTGGTATGAATAATTATTTGGATTCAGGTAGAAAGCTTGTTGAAATTGGTTGTAATCGGTATATTATTTCTTCCAGACCTCAATTAAATACATTCCGGAAATTTTGTTCAATTGGTCAACTTTTATTCTTCGACTTTTGTCACGCAAGATTGAACAGAATTATTTCCAAAAAACGCTGCTTTTTGGAAATAATTCTATAACTTGTGAACCGTTAGAGATATCTGTTCCTAGCTGTTCCTAGCAGGACCTTCAAAATTGGCCACCTATCTAACCTATCATGGGTATCTATTTTTTTCTCATTAAATCGCCAAAATTTGTTTTATGATTTGATTGCAAGTTTTACGCACAGATAGTCCTTGTAAATCTCTACAAAAAATGTGTAGCACGTCTCCTTTAGTTTAAGAGTTACTTAAATCGAAGCAAAATTTTGAACCATTTTTGGGCATATTTTTACGTTTTTTTAACTTGGGGGCTGAATTTGATTCCGAAAAATAAAATATTTCCTGGATTCTGTACAAAATTCTAAATAAAATTTGACGCAAAAAACATTTAAATATATAGTTCCGATAAAAAATTTTATTATTTTAAAATTGAAACTTTAAAAAAATTGCGATTTTACTTTTACTTTTCACTTTAAAATTAATTTTTTCATGCATTCAATAAAAAATTTAACACGAATACATGTAAAGTAAATCCGTTGATATTTGGAGCAACAGTCTTCCCACTTTCCCTATCCGAATTTCGTAAATTTTAAAGATTTTTTTATTTTTTTGTGAAATTCTCAAACATCAAAGATGAAATAAAATAACAAAAGTCCTTGATTACTTACCTAGATATGTTCGTTAAACACAAAAAAAAAA
The DNA here is from genome assembly GCA_932274085.1 of Protocalliphora azurea. Lineage (NCBI taxonomy): Eukaryota > Metazoa > Arthropoda > Insecta > Diptera > Calliphoridae > Protocalliphora > Protocalliphora azurea. The sequence continues at coordinate 145,451,608 of OW026522.1, read as the reverse complement.
AATATTTTATAAATCACAGCGACAGGGTAACCATTTTAATGAGAAAAGCCAATTTTAAAAACAAATTTTGCCCGGACAGGGATTTTGGATATTTTGATATAAATAAGTGCGACTTTTTTAATTCCCTGATTAAGGATAAATCTATCTAAATTGTGCCAAAACTGTATTGGAATGCCTTTACTCGTTTAAATTTTATTTCAGTCTAAATGTTAACATTATTTTTCAAAAATATATTTATAATTTAAATTTGAAGATATTTAGGTCATTGTCTGAAGAAATTTAACCGTATTTAATATATTTACAAGAGAACTATCTGTGTGTACATTTTATTATATTCAAATCATAAATTAGAGTTAAGCGATTTAAAAAAATTAGATACCCGAGGTCACCAACTTTAGAGGTTCATTCCCAGTCCCTCAGAACTGCTAGGAACCTGTGTTCCTCCAAATCAACTCGAAAAAATCTCTGCTCAGAAATATTTTCATAAAAAGCATTTTGGGACCACTGTGCAGCGTCAGTTTAACTTGAGAGAGATATGCTCTTAGTTGCGTACAACCCTGTGGATCCTTCGAAGGTTTTTAAATATTTCGCCAATAATTAAGGAACCCGTTCTTTGAGTTTCTTATTTAACTCCTGGAGGAGTTGATGGTGTCCAAAAGAGGAAGTCTTGTCCAAGGACAGTAACGCCTTTCAATACATAAAATCAGTTATATATTTTAACTAAATACTAACAGAAATTCAATAAAAATAGATTTTCATTTCACTAAAAGTAACAGATGTAAGCAGCCATATAAAAAATTCCCTTAAAGCGTAAAAGCGACAGCTACATAAAATCCCCCTGATCGTTTAATGATTTTGCAACAACTCTATTTACTCACAACAACTATAAAGAATACTCTAAGCAACAGTAACAACAACAAAAATATGCACGATTACTATTACACAATCTTAAATATTCCGGCCTCCACAATACAAATATACAAGGAAAATATCACAACAAAAACAGCAAAAAGAAAATTAACAACAACAACAAAAGTAAATAACAATAAAAAGAAGAAGTAAAAAAAACTACAAATAAACCAATGCACTCTACTTGAACAGTTTTCTTCCTGGTTCAAAGATAGTTGTAGATGTTGTTATTGTTTGTTTTCATACCACATTATAAAAAGCAGCAACAGCAACAACAAAAAAAAAACGAATCAACTGATAGATGCCACACGTTGCTAGCTCTTGATGTTGTTGTTGCTATTGCAATTGCTGTATTTGTTATTATTGTACAACGTTACTCATAGATAGACATGAATTTTGTAAAATTTATCATTGCAGCAAAGACATTCAATTCAGCCAGGCAAAAGGCATCAGGCAGGCAGACAGGCAAATAGTCAGTCAGTTAGGTAGCCTGGCAAGAAATAAAGAAAATACTCCAAAGACTTGCTGGCAATCAGTTATAGATATTGTAAGTAGTTTCTTTTTATATGAAGACGACAATGAGATGATGTTGCTATTGCTGTTGGTGGATAAGTAGGTGGAGAAGAAATTGGTTGGCAGTAATGAGCAGAGTACAAATATTATATTTGTGGTGGTAGTAGTTGATAGTTTCATAATAGTAGTAGGCGAATTGTGGTTTGGATTTTTCTTGTAGCTGATGTTTTTTTCCTACTTCTTTCGCTTTCATAGTGTAATTTGCAGAGTTCTAAAAAGTGAATTGTTTTTATTTGGGAAGGAATTGTGGAAATGAGCAGGATATTTTTAATAAACAGGATCACATTTTTGCTTTTTAATTAATAAAATTTGTTAGAAGTTTTTAAGTTTATATTAGAATTAAACAGTTTAGAAATAAGGGCTGAAATCTCATTACAAGGGCTGAAATCTTAAAAATAAAAGTAAGTGTGTAATCGAAATCAAAAAACAAAGAAGAGAGTTTTATCAGTTTTATTGATCAAATTTTTTGGAAATAAATTTATAACTTCTAAACGAAAGATTGGAATTGCATAAAAAATGGTTGGATTTAAATTAAAACAAGCGTAGCAGAGGAGTAAACAATTTTAAGTTTGGAAGGGGGACCTATATACCCTTCAGAAGCGGAACTATTGGGGCTCAAAATAGGGTACCTCTAATATAGGAAATTTTTCACCACTTGCCAAATTCTTTTCTGATCCGATTTCAAATATTTTTACATCTTCTTAAAGCTCTCAATAAGACCTATGCAAAAATTGATTGTATGTGCTACTTATCTCTTAAACCTATGTCTATAAATTATGATTTTTCTGTGTTTTTATGGCTGAAAAAGTATTAAAGAATTAAAAACAAACTCAAACGAAATTTTGACTTCAGCCTATATGTTCTAAAATCCTAAAGTCTAGTTCTGCAAATCGAATGCAGTTTCGAAAACTCCAATATGTTCAAAAGAGTTTGCTAATCGCTTTTTCCAGACCCGCAATAAATGTGGACTTTATGGGCTTTGTAGTTTCTCCAAAAAACAATATTTTACAAGAATTTTACTTTAATTCCAAAAATCTGAAAAGTTGTCGCGACGTATTAAACTTTAAAGTAGAGTAGTTTTGGTCCAATAAAATAAATTGATTTCTATATTTTGGTATATGATTAAGAATTATGACAGGGTAGTTTATTTGAAAAATAATTTTTCTCAGTTTTGGAATTAAAGTAAAATTTTTGTAAATAATTGGTTTTTGGAGAAACTATAAATATTTGATCTCCAATAAAATCTTGATTTGTTAAGATATTCTAACGAAATTTTTGGAGATTATTGATTTTTTCATTTGAAATAGTAAAGTGTAGAAAAATTTAAGATTTTTGTAAAAAATCCCACAATTACCAAAAAAAAAAAAAAAAAAACCGACGAAAATTCCAAAAATTAAATTTTAATTAATTTAATATTATTATTATTTCTTAATTTTGCCCATAAAATCCACTTTTATTGCAGGTCTGGAAAAACCATTGGCAAACTCTTTGGAATACATTGGAGTTTTTGAAACTGCATTTTGTTTGTAGATTCAAACATTGGTATTTTAGAGCATACATATAGGCTAAAGTCTAATTATCGATACGAAATAGGTAAAATTCGAGAGGGTCTATACTTAGCCCTGTTCGGCTGGTTTTTAATTTTGAAATCATCTCCGTGAAGATACTTTTCAGAAAAGTATACACATTTTATACGTTCTTAAAGAAAATTTTATTTTAGAGAAAAAAGAGTGTAGGCACTTTTTCGACCATATTCTCCAGATCCAACCTTTAAACAAAGCTCTCTTTGAATTCTATAAACTGTTGTTTAAGTATGAAATAGAGTAAATTAACATTCTCTTATAATGGAGACTAATTCCCAATACTTTTTGGTGCGTTTTCTTTTCTGGCTCCTCATGAAAATCTACGACGATCTAGCTATGTAAGTCCGTTTGTCCGTCTTTTTGTTGAAAGGAAAAGATAAGCAGGATAAGGTATGTTTGTTATTTAAAATGGGAAAACCGGTTAATAAATAAAAAAAGTTATGGGCCGAATATTCGAAAAATTTAGTGTTCGTCGTAATTCCGGTTCATTCTTTTCTGGCGATATCTCTTAAACAAAAGCATGTACACCATCGAAATTTTGTACAAATAGTTCAAGGATCGATGTAAACTTGTTAATAAAAAAAAATAGGTGATCCGCCAACTTTACCACTCACCTCCCACAAAAGGTTAAATTTTAAATTAGGATCGTATTAAATTAACATATGTATATTGTATTTATTTAGGCATTTTTATTCGATATTCAATAACGAATTAATACCTTTACATCGTTTAATGATAAATAAATGTTGTTGTAGTATTTCGTTATTATGTCTATCTATTTATCTATTACGTTGTTTTTTTTTCAACTTCCAAGATTTATAGAGTGTGTACTGTTTTTTTTTTATTATTTGCAATTTCCTTCTTTCGAAAGCAATGAAACGAGGAAAAATAAAAAAAAGAAAAATTGCGTGGCTTTTCTTTTCATTTGCCATGATCATTGACTTTTGTTAAATTGCTTTTCTTATAATATGTACAATAAACAAAATAGAAATAGTTATTGAATACTTTCTTTTATTCCCATAAAAAATAAAAAACAAAATATTCATATATTTACTTAAAAAATTAAAATTTTAAAAATAACATTTTAATATTTAAATTTATCTAAAATCTTCAAAAAAAAACTTTTTCCAACCTTCAATCGATCTTGATCTTTAAAGTACATATTTAACAAAATTTTGTTTTTAGTTTCTTTTTTTTTTATACATTTTTTTGTTTATTTCTTACTTTTATTACTCGTGTTGTTGTGACATTATCTAGTAAATGTCAAAGTACTTTTTATTTTTATTTCTTAAAGGAAACTCTTCCTGTTATTTTTTTGTGTCACTCTCTGTTGTTGTTGTTTTTTTTTGTACTTTTCAATGCAATTTATTTATTATTGTTATCTAATTGTGTGTGTTGGGGTGTGTGTGTGTGTATTTATTCTCAAGAAATTGTTTACTCAAATTGTGTTTTATTACTTTATGCAGAACGTATGCCTCCTCATTATAACCCACTGCTAGTAACGGTTCTCACATATACTATGATATAAATGTTTTGTGAAAAAAGAGTACTTTAACTACTTATACTATTAAATCATATATGGGATATTCTGTAGGAAGAGTAAAAAGACTAAACTTATTAAATTGAAAATATGTAGATAAGTAATTAGGAAAAGAATAATGAAATTTGGGAAAAATTACTTAAAAGATGGATAATTATTTAGGAAGAGACAAAATAGAAATTTTTTCATGATTGAATTTAAGATTATAATACAGAAGGAACAATTTAGAAATGTTTATAGTTTTGTTTTATATGAAAATCTCCATATCTTTGGTATTTAGTTCTGTGCGGTTGATCTTGTAACTTGAAGATAGATAGTTTGTTTTCTTTTCGCCTTGTTGTTTTTTTTTAATGTTGTTGTATTTTGCAAAACAAAGTTGTGCTTTTTGTTGTTGTCGGTGTAGTTTCTCTTACTTGAAAAGAAATTGAAAATAGTTACAACAATATTAAATAAACTATAAGTAGAAATACATTCCAATACAAACTTACATACATACGATTAGCAATGACATATGTATGAAACTCTATTCGATTCATTTTATAATAAAAAAAAAAACTTTAAAAAGAACAGCAGTTTGTTAAAATCTTTTCTATGGACACAAACACACTTTCTACGAAAAGTTCTCCAAACGAGAGTCTTCATTTCATGTGCTGCTCTTTTTTATTGAAGTTTGTATGTGTTTGTGAGTTTTTCCTGCTTTTAAATAATTTTCACAACAATATTTTCTTTTACACACACATAAAACACATAAAACATTAGAAGTGAGTTTTCGTTTTTTCTTTAAGGTTTATTATTTTCTATTTTTTTAGTATCGTTAGAATTTTTTAGTTGTTGCTGTTGTTGATATTTTTGTTGTTGTTTATAGTTGCAACATTCTCGTCTAGAGTTTTTACTTTCGTGTGGAAAAAAAAGTAAAAAGAATTGCAAATGGATTAGAAAAATATTATATGGGAACGGCATAGACAGCAATGGCAACAACCACAGCGACAAGAAGAATTGCAACTACAATTGCGATAGAATAGAGTAAAGAGTAGAATCTGATGTCCATGACCACAACTTGCAATTGCACCATTTCCAATAATAAACAGTAATAAAGAGGTTAAGATCGTAGGAGATAGATAGATAGAAGAAGTTTGAAGCTGCACGACCCAAATGATGATAATTAGGTAATAACTTTTATTTATTTTATGGAGGATCATAGAAACATTTTGGGGATTCCAAAGTAAGAGATAAATTGAATATAGTTTTTTCAAATCATTTTCAAATAGAATATATGTGATTTTGTTCTGATTGGAGCTCTCACTAGGCATAAGAGCACTAAAACAAAGTTAGACAATATGAAGTGAGAAAATAGAGAGAGAGAGACGGATATTAGATCCTATATACGACATTAAGAAATCAGATATGATAATGATGTAAGTATTTCCCGAGGAATGAGAGTGCAGTTGTGGTCAGGTATTTTGAAATTGTAAATATTAATCCAATTAACATTTTTGTCAAGAATTAAACTAAACTTTTATTTCAATTTAATTAGATGAAGTTCTTCAGTAAAAACTAATTATAAACCAAGTTTGTTTTACTTATGAATTTTCAATATTTCCATTATTTCATATTTCATTTTATATAATTTTTAATTTGAAGGGTCCATGTACTAAAATTTTGTACGAACTCCTGGTATAAAATATGTTTAGCTGCCAAATATCTCTAATTGATTATATGAAGATATAGATATTCATAAAATTAAATGAATTTTGAGAAAGGTTTATCCAAATTTGCTTTGTTTAAATAGCTATATAGGCAATTTGTATATCATTTGATAGGTGAGTAAATCTAGTTTGTTATAATTTTTTAGTAATATTATAATTTCCCAAACTAAAACAAGTTTTAGATTTAAAAATTTATAAAAAATTACTCCTTTAAGGTAAATATTGCATTAAAAATAAAAGATAAACAAATTAATTTCAAAATAATTTTTGTTAATTTTGAAAATTAACTGCATTACCAGAAATGGAAGGGAACAATTTTCATCGATTTGCTTATTACTCGAAATATTCGAAATACAAAATAAGCATATTATATATAAATTTAAAGGTAAATGTGTTTTTTTTTTCAAAATGATATATAAAACCTTTTAATATATATTTGATAATTAAAAAAAAAAAAAAAAATTATTGAAACAAAAGAAAAATTCAAATCGGGCTTACAGAAATATATTTCATAATTTTGAGACCGAATATCTTCGAAACGGTTATAAATATCAGTGTAATTTTTCCATACCTTATAAAATGATTTATGAGGCATTCAGAAATGGAAATTTCACACATAAGTTTACTATATATTTCAAAACATCAAAATTTTTTAAATTTAAAATATGGGTATATTCATCTAAATCAGCTCGTGTGGTTTATGCAATTTTTTTTGCAAAACCTTTAAAAACCAATTATTCTATCCTCTTGTATTCGGAGTAGTTCCGAACTTCATAATAAAAATTTTTTACATACTCAAAACTTAGAACGTTTTTTTTTTTTTTTAATTTATAATTTTCGACCATTGATGGAGGCAGAGTGCACGTTAAAAATTTTACAAAATTGCACTTACACACTTTCTTAAGGTCCAAGCTTACAAAAATATCACAAGGTATTCAACTTTTTTAACAAAATTTATTTTTTTTTAATTTTAATTTCGATATTTGGACTTAAAGTTATTTTTTCGACTTAATGAATTGAATTAATTAAAAAAAAATCTTTAACACTATTCAGATAATTATTTGGATGTTCAACATATTTTTTTTTAATTTGTTAAGACCAAGTTATATGTATTTAAATATAGCATTCTTTATGTTGTTTAGTAGATTTTAGAAATGTAAAAATATTTAAAATAGATTCATATTTGTAAAAGTTATGTTTTTCACACTAGAGGCGGTCAACTTTGGTCCACTTTAGCTCCGTCTCTGCTTCAGATACGTACTCCATTTAACAATATTCTTAAAGACAAACTTCTTCTCTATCGATGATCCCTGTTTCATTAAAATTGGTTGAGCACTTTAGAAAATCTAAATTTATTACCATTTATTTTGCAAAAAGTCCCACTGCACAAAAAGGTGAATTAAATAGTAATTTCGACTAGATCAATTAAGTTAATTCAAAAAATCTTTCTATATATTATTTTAGAATGTTTTAGGAAGCACAGGATATTTTTAAAATAATTTTTGCTTTTCAATTAATGAAATTATTTACCAGAAACAAACATTTATCCAAAAATATATATAAAACAATAAGAAATTATTACTGATATATGTAAAATTTTTCTTCATATCATCAAGGTCTCATCAAAAAATTTTAAATCATTGAAATCGGCATTAATTTAAAAAAATAAAAAAAAACATTACCACTCGAGGTATAATAGGATAGTTATAAAATCATTTATTTTAAAGCTTAGGTCCTTCTCTACAACTTTCTCATACATCATTTTTCGATCATATCAGCAATTTAAGAGATACATATTTATTGAAAAAAAATCTTTTACAAGCTTAAAATGGTAAAATTTTTACCTCCTGTAGCTCATCCTGTATTATAACATTTTAATCATAAAGTCACTTTATTGTTACTATACATCTCTTTTCGAACGGACTTGCAGATTAAGAGATATATGGGTCATTATCAAAAATTTTTAACCTGACTGAAACTGATTTAAATCCTTAATAAGTCTTGTGTTCAAACTATTCTAAAGAAACGGTTACAGATCTAAATTCACAAGACTTGTAACTAATAGCGAGCAAAATTTCACCACTATAGATTTCATTTTATAGTCATGAATGTTTTTCAAAGTTCAAAAATTTACAAAAAGGGCTAAAAATTGCTTAACTTTGTTCCCATTATTCTACACTTTTACACACGTTTATACATTTTGATCTCATTCGATCTTATATAAACTAATCGGACTTTGTGGATAAAGTTTATACCTTCTTGTTGTTGGTCAGACTTTCAACGGTTACATACAAAATTTTGTAATTTTTAATTTTTTGGTTTTTTGGGCGGGTCTGTTCACCCCTCAACGAAATGCAAATTTTGAAATACGGGTTGTTTGTTTTGAGCTATATCCCGTTGATGTGCCCGTAATAGTCAAATCAGTTGATCTTCCCCTCGTTCGGAAAACAAGAGCAAGCATATTCACAGTTTCCAATGGAATAGCATGGATTACTGCGTGAACTTAGTTTTTTTTTTTTTATTTTACACAATAAAATTAAAGCAGCATTGAAAATAAATTTATTAAAAAATGTTTATCGAATTTTTGAAAATTACGCAAAAAATGCACTTTTTGTTTTTGTTTTTGTATTTTTTTTTTTTTTTTTTTTTTGTTTTAGCAAATTGCAATTTGTACAAAACTTGGATATGTAGATATAAGAGCATCGATAAATATGATTGACCCGGAACCCTAAATTTAAGTCAAATGTCGATGATAGTTAAAAACGGGTCACTTTTGTCAAACATACATTTTGCTAAGGCACATCGTATCGACAGCAAGAAATTGACCATATTTGGCATAATTAGGTGGTATTTGAAGAGAAAATTTACTTGAATTAAAAAGGTTCCCAATATTAAACAACATATTTTTGTAATAAACTCTAATAAATTATATTTTCCTATAATATATGGAAAAATAACTTAGGTACGAATCCAATTTTTCGCAATTTTTTCCAAAATCGCGATTTTTAGTATAAAGATTTTTTTTAAATTTTACTACGAAGCTTTAAAATATGCTACACTAATACAATCAAACATTGAAAATATCATAATTTTACCTCAGTAGGTTTTAAAATTGCGCATAATTTTTACCAGAATTATACAAAAACTTTTATTTTGTAAAAATTTTTATATATTCCAATTAAAACCGCTATAGCTTCGCGCCCCCTGCACGAAATTATTAATACGAACTGATTCTGCATGCATTCGAGTCATTTTATATTTATACAAATGGATTTCAATGTGCCGTCAAAAAAATAAATTAAAATGAAATACATTATTTTTTGAAGACCTAAATTCCAAAATATTTTGATAATGGCCCATATATTTTATTAAAATTAGTTTGGCGATCGGCCGTACTATGTGATTTGCTTGTATCGCTTTTAATCTTGAAATATTTTTCCCATTCCTTTTAATAAACAAATTATTATTATTATTTTTCATCAAAATTAATATAAACAGATTTGATCAGTAATAAAGAGGTAAACCACAAATATGCTCTAAAAAAGAATTTTATGCGCATTAAATATGCAGTAAAAACGAAAAATATGCACTAAAAATGCAATAATATGCGCTTAAAAACAAAAAGAAAAAGAATATGTGTTGAGCAAAGTTGGTCTTTTTTCACTAATTTTTCTGTTTATAATATAAGCACATAATCACATAACCTGATAACCAACCTATCGTCAATAATCTTTATGTTTTTCATCAAAACAAAGTGTTTTATTAATAATTGAATGTTATAAAATATTAACAAAATTGAAGTTTATTAACTGTGTCGAAATTTGATTCCCCATTTATTTATTATATCACATAAAAATGTTATTGATCTTCCATTTGCATACCCATCTAATTCGAGACATTGTTATTAGTTTAAAAATTATTAAAATTGACATATGCTTTCATAATGTTTTTAATAATTCCTCTATATCACATTTCAAAAATAGCTTTAATGAAGATCCATTAAAAAAGGTTTAAATAAGATCAATTAATCTGTTTCTAAATCTTCAATGTTGATGCTACAAGTCAAGCTTTTCAGCGATAAAATGGTAGCCATTAAAGTTAATTTTAAATATTAAATATTTTTTGATTTCTTATTTTTTATAAAATCAAACTTGAAAATATAAAATATAAAAAAAATAAATAGAAAAAAAATTTTCTCAAAATGTCAATATGTGCTTTAAATATGTGCGTTAAATTTGCTCTAAAAATAACATGCACGAAAAATAACTAAATGCAAAAATATGCCATTAAGGGTAAACTATGCAAAAAATATGCTTTTAAAATTTGATTCCAAGCTGCTTTGTTTGTTCTGAAACGGACAAATATTTTATCGACAGCTTCATTCAACGTCCAGGAAAGTATATGTAACTGCATATTTGTACTTTCCCTGGTAATAAATCAGTAAAAAAAATTCTCTCTCGCAGAAATGGTGTAATAGATATTGTTTTCTATGTGTTGGCGTCGCTTTTTTCGAATTACATTCGAAAGCAGCAGCAAGCAGCAGTTTTTGTTGTAGTAAAAGCAAGCAGTAACAACAACTAAATAGACAACAACACCAACAATAACAACGAGTAGAAAAGAATGAAAGAAAGAAAAAAAGCCATCCCAGAATAGGCCTCAACTCGCTTTTTAGTTTTGCTCTTGTAGTTTTAAAAAACATTTGCAAGTTCTAATAGAGTTAGAGCCATTGGTTGGTTGGCAGGGAGTTGGGAGTTCTTCCTCTTCTTCTTCTTCTTCAACTACTTTATGATTTTCGTATAACATACATATTCTTTTTGCTAAATGTTCTTCTTGTACACGCTTCTAAGGTTCTTTTGGCAAACGATCGGGATATTTACGTGAATATTGACTATGAAGCGCTTTACGTGAAAATTGTGTAGTAGTAAACGCGTATAAAAAATAATACAAAAAAAAACAAATAAAATTGAATTAGATAAAAAAGAATAACTTAAAATATAAATTATTTATTTTAAATTATTAAAAAATTAAATTAATTTTATTTAATAAATAAAAAAAAAAATTAAACGATACTTTAACCGCTTAAAAACGATCGCTTTCATGTTTGTGTGTTTTGGATTTACATTTTATGAAAAAAAAAACAAAAAAAGTCTTTCCTTTTTTTCAATTACACTCTTGAGCGTCCTCGTTCTGTGTGCGGTTGTGTGTCTTATATCCATTCAATGGTGGTGGTGTTGTTGAAATTCGTTGCAAGTTGCAACTGTTGAATTTAAAAAAAAAAAATGTTTTAAATACATAAAAATAATTATATGACGGAAGTGTATTTAATTTAGTATTTAATTAATTGCATTGAAAAATAAAAGAGATGTATCATATTAATTATATAAAAAGTTTGAATAATATTAAGCCTGATCCTTTTTATACCCGTTTTACCTGTTACTCCTTTAAATGTTTAATCAATTTCCTCCTGACACAAATACCCTCAAATTAACATCAAAGGATTAAGGATTTATAAAGGCAGAAAAATGTGATCAACAATATGGATTGACTAAAGAATTGGAATAAATAAAAATAAATAAATTTTGAAGAAAAAAAAAAATAGTTTTAATCCTTAAAAGGGATTTTAAAATGTGGCAATGCCTTTTTTATTAAGAAAGTAAAATTATCTTTGTTAAAAATTAAAAATTGAACAACTACAACAATATTTTTAATATATGAAAACAGAATAAATAAAAAAATTAAGCTTTATTTTCTTTGAAGAAATTAAAGTAATAATAATGATATTAAAAAATCCTTTCGATTCAGGACGAAGTATTTAAAATAAATTTAAATCTTCAAAAAAAATAAAATCAAATATTTTTTATGCATAAAAACTCGGTAAAAAAATATTCGTTTTTCTCGGAAATCTTTTTTTATGGGTAAATGTTTTTTTTTTTTTGTAATAATTTAGTTTTTTGTAAACATTTAACGTTTTTGGTTTTATTATGATATTTGGATTTTTGGTAAAATTTCGTTATTTTTTTTTTTGATGAAAACCGATTTTTAGACAAAAGTTCGCATTTTTGAAAATTGCTTTTTTGTTGAAAATTCCGCTTTTTGTAGAAACCACGTTTTTTTGTGAAAATTAAAATTTTTGGTAAAAATTTGGCTTTTACGTTGTCATCTGGGTTCATTTTGGGTGAACTAGGTTTTTAGCAAGTTTGGCAACCGATTCAATAAAGTAAAAAGGTAACTTTTTTTTAGCGGTAATGGTATTTACAATTATTCCGGTAAGGGTATTTTAGCGTTATCGGTATTTCGAGCTACTTTGGTAACGGTATTTTAGCGGTAACGATATTCGTAGTTATTTTAGTAATGGTATTTTAGCGGTAATAGTAGTTTCAGAAATTTCGCAGATTTCTGTTGACAATCATGAAATATAAAGTGGAGTCAAGTATTACCCCAGGTCTACAACTGGGATCAACGCTGATATAATATGTGGGATAACGCCGGCAGAAGAGTGTAACCATTTTGTATATATTATATTAAATCTTAAATAAGGGGTACACGTATTCTATAAATCCTATAAGATATCATTATTTTCAATCAGTTACTTATTTAAGAAATTTGCACTTTTTTAGCACAATTTTTACAAAAATATTTTTTAAAATGTAAAACAATCATTAAAAAAAAAAACAATTTTACAGAAAACATTGTTTTTAGTAATTTCCAAAATACACATGCACACACACAAACAAACTTTCGCATATGTATTTTTTTTTTTTTGACAATTCATCTTATAAGGTAGTTGTGTAGAGAAATCTCATCACAATAGTCTCTTAAAACTTCTTATAATACTAATATTTGAATCTACACGTGAGATAAATCTCTCAGGGAGTGAATTTGACACTCTCTGACAGAAAAATCTTACATATTCTGTTACGTGTAGATGGGCCGTTAAGGTCGGGTGGGGATAACAATAACATTAATAACGGTAATGGTATTTTGGTGGTAACGATAATTTGTTTTATATAGGTATCGATATTTTAGTGGTAACGGCATTTTGAGCTATTTCGGTAAAGGTATTTTAGCGGTAACGGTATTTCCAATTATTTAGGTAACGGTCTTTTAGGAATAACGTCAGTCAAGTTCAATTGTTTTTTTTTTTTTTTAGCGGTAAGGCTATTCTAGGGGTAACGGTAGCCAACCTTATTTTTCGGTGAAAATTATGTTTTGGGTAAAAATTTAGCCTTTTCCGAAAAAATGTTTTTTCAGTAACCATTGAATTTATGGAGAAACTAATTTTTTCAATTAAGATTTTTAGCAAAAATTTGGTATAAACTAATTTTTGGGTGAATTTTAAAATATTTGGCGAAAGTATAAAACTTGGAGAAAATTCGGTTTTCTGTGAAGTTTGTTTTTTGGTTATAATCCGTTTTTTGGGTGCATATGCGGTGTTTCGATAAAAAAAAACTACTTTTGCGTGAAAATATGGTAAAAATTGTAAATTTTTTGCTGAAAATTCTATTTTTTTGGTTATTATCCGTTTTTTTGGGCAAAAGTTCGATTTTTTTCTGAAATACCACCACTTTTGTGTGAAAACTTAGTTTTTGGCATAAAAATGCTTTTTTGGGTAAATATTTGAGTTTATGGAAAACTAGATATTTTTTCTGTATTGATTATTATATAAATCGATTTGATTGAAAATTGGATTTTTTTGCGAAAATTCTTGAAGAATTTGTTTTGGTGAAAATATAGGATCTATTTGTAAATAGAAAATTCGATTTTTTGTGAAAATTCGGATTTTTTTGGTAAACTAGTTTTTTTTTATTGGAATATATCTCCCCAAAAAGATGGGTGGTATATTGGGTTTGCCATTCCGTGAGTAACATGTCACAAAAAGTCGTATAAGACCCCATAAAATATATATATTCTAAGTCCTCGTAAGATTCTGGGTCGATCTGCCAATGTTTGTCCGTCTTTTGAAAGAAGGATAGATCTCAGGGTGAACCACCTAAGGGAACGAAATTTCGCTTAAATATTTATTTTATATAACTTTTGTATGATATTGAAAATGGTCAAAGTCGGTAATAAACAAAAAAGTTAACTAGAAACACAGTTCATACTCTTCCACCGATATCTCTTACAAAAAGGCAAACTCTAAAGTTGTATAAAATATTATTTAGATATCTCTTACAGTTCACAAGTAATAGACATATTTCTGAAAAGAGAAACGCGATATTGATAATTTTCAATAGCAAATTTCTAAAAACCTTAGTTATATTAATGTCTCACATATGACCCATAGTTATCTGGGACCTTCGCAAAGTTAGTTTCAACATACAGATGAACATCGTTAATTTTAATCGCTTTAAGGGATCTTAAATTCATTTTATAGAATTATTCTGCAAAAGTAGTTTCTGTACTTTTTTCGAAAAAAGAAAAACAAAATGTTATGAGCAAATGTTTGAAAGAGTGAAGCTCTAGAAAGTTTAGTTATTCTGGTTTTTCAATCATAAACATAGCTGTCAAATAGGTTAGGTTAAAAAGGGTGGCGTCTTCACGCCTCCACCCAGAGACCAGTCGATCCATTGTGATGCCTTTATAAAGGGCCAAAGACAGGCCAAGAAAAAAGAGGAAAGAGACAGAGAAAAAGAGAGAGACTTTAGTAGATAAGACAATAGAAGAATGTGGAACCTAAACCTAGCAATCAAAAACGACTAATCCTAAGCCACTTTATCTACATTACGAACCCTATCAGGTTACTAAGTCCTTTGCCCGTAAGCTCCTCTAGTTAGTGTAGCATGTAGCTTCCAAACCACTTCAGTCTATTACGCTGAAGCCTTTCATAGCTGCCAGATAAATTTTGTGAAAATTCGTAAAATTTTGAGAAAAAAATCGTCAAAATTGTCAATTACAATAATATGTAATTTTGAATTACTTTCAAACAAAAAATAAGTTATTTACCTTGCCTCTTGAAAAGTTATCAAAAAATACAGGCCTCTTTGTAAGCTTATCTAAGATATACGACCAAAAATGTCTTTGGATACTTAGTACTGCTATTTAAGTATTTCTAATGCTTTGATTATGAAATTCAATTAAATTTTTATAAAAATTCCATCCACCACTTCCTAATAAAGACAATACACAATTGGTTCGAATATTATATTATATTGGTTCCCATAAATCTTTCCTAATGAATGAAACATTTACATTGATAAATCTAAGAAGATTTTTATTTAAAATGTCAATATTTTTGTACCAACTAATTTACTTTTAAAGAAAACTATATAAAAATGGTGAAAATATTTCTTAATCTCCTTTTAGAAAAAAACGTTAAATTTGGACAAAAGTCAAATCGTCAACAGACTCAAAAATCGTCAAAATGACTATAAATCGTCAAATCTGACAACAGTGATCATAACTTAAGTATTTGTGGAAAAAATTTTAATGATTTTTAGCATGAAAGTTCTTGGAACCATTTGAACCTTGAAAGCATTTGAAATATTGATTTCAACAGATAGGTGGGGGAGATAACTATTTCTGGAAATTTATTTAAAAAAAAGTAAAATATTATTATTTTGATTCAGAAAATTATATTGTTGATCACATAATCTCACAAATACCAAACAAAACTTGTAAATATCTATTTTTTTTATATTCAAACTACACTTAAACAAATCCCCTAAAACGCTTATCCTAATCCTTGATCAAAACTAAATCCCTTAAATGGGAGTTACAACCTCAAATGGATAGGTTTAGTTTTTTTTTTTTTAATAAGAAGCTCTGCAGTGATTTAAACAAATAATGAACTAATTAAAAATAATATAAACATCTAAACATCCATGACTCAATACAAAACCGTAATCGACAATCGAAATAAGCATCTGAATTCGATTTGTGTAAAAATTTTTGGCAACACAACCAACAAACATGTCTACCCCAAAGACGATGGCTCTGGAGTTGATTGAACCATGGATGTATTCAAATTAGATTTGGATCAAGCTCAAATCGGTTCCAGTCTGGTGGAAAGTAGTAGTGCCAATACAAATACAATACAACGTAATTTACACACAACAACCGGTGCAGCCGGTAACCGTGCCAACGATAATTTACACGGTGTCGATGAAGACGACGACGAAGTCTTACCCGAAGTTAGTTTTGATGCAAATTCTGATTTTAATTTACATTTTTTCGATACACCCGAAGATTCTTCAACGCAGGGAGGTTTTAGTGATCAGGGTTCAGTAGAATCGGAAACGGAGGGTTATTTGGAATCACCTCCAATACTTGCAACAGGAGGAATACAAAATCATTTAACACAACACCACCAGCAAACACATACTTTGTCTGCAGAGTGTCAAAAGTTTTATCAATCATCCACGGCGATAACATTAAATCAAAGAACTGTTGCTCATACTGTTAATACAAATTTAAATCCTACTGCTTCAGCTGGAAGTTTTCCACAGTTTGGCAATGGTGGAGGTGCGTTATACGCCACAAACAATATCCACAACTTTACACAATCGAATTCATCGTCATCCGGTTGTTCTTCAACCTCTTCAATCGCCAGCAATAGCAGCAGCATTTGTGGCAGTAGTTCTAGCCTCAGCAACAACAACAACAATAACAACAACGGATCATTATCCGGAAATAATCGAATTATTGGATCAGCAACAATATCCTCATCTTCTGCAGGTTCAGCAGCAGCATCATCATCATCAGCACCCCCAGCATCTTCCTCAACTGCCGCAGCGGCCACATCAAACTCATCATCATCGTTGGGTTCTGAACATTTTATTGGAAACCTCAATCATCCATCAACGCAATCATCAACAGTTTCTTCCTCAATAGCATCATTGGCTAATGTTAAATTACCTTCAGGTAGGAATTTTTTTTTTTTAATGAAGAGTTGAAATAAAATGTTCTTTTTAATAAAAAAGTAGCTTATTAAACAAAAAACCTTTTAAAACTTACGAAAATTATGGAATAATTTTGTTCAAAATATGAATATATAATTTTAAATAACTTTTGTTGATTTGTTGCAAAGGCTTTAAGTATTTACACACAAAACATTAAAAACATTAAACAAATTTGAGGCAGCTTATAATGAAATAAATTGGAAAAGAGTAGAAAAGAATAAAGTTTTTTCACAGAATTTTAATTAATTTGAGCTTTTAAATACATCAAGCAGCTACAGAACCTTTAAATTGAGTTTTAATTAAAAGCTTTTGTTGATTCTGAAAATAAAAATAAAAAATTAAATATAAAATTTTATTTTTAAGATTCCTTTGAAAGCTTTGAGTTATTTTAAATAAATTGATAAAGAGAGCTCAAGAATGAAGCCTTCTTTCAGAGAATATTAATAAATTTGAGTTTTGAAATGGAAATAAAATTAATGCTGAATAAAGCTCATTGTAATATAAACTTTAATCAATTTGAGCTTTTAAATATAACAAGATTTTGATTAAGGGGTAAAATAAATTTACATTAAAAGCCTTTATTTTTGTGATTTTTTTAAAAAGATTAAAACTTTAATGTGAGTTTTTAAATGTATTAATCTTTTGCTAAATTTTTAACCCCTCTCTTTAAAAGGTTAATTGAGTTTTAATTAAAAGCTTTTAATGATATTTTACAACATTTTATTAATTTTTAATTTTTAAAGCTTTGAAGTACTTACATTAATAAGCTTATAAACTGAAGTCAGTACGTACTGAAATAATTTGGTAAAGAATGGAAAAAGATGAAGATTTTTTTTCAGAAAATTTTAATTAATTTTATTTTTTTGATACTGTGTTCAATAACGCCTTCGGTATTCGTTTTAATAAGAATTTTTATCAATTTGAGCTTTTAAATATATAAAGCTTTATAAATAAAAATAATAATAAATTTTAAAATAAAAAAAAAATAAATTTTAAAATAAAATTTAAATCAATAGCTGTAATTTTTGTATTTTCTTTAAAAGCTTAAGCTTAGTAAAGAGTAGTAAAAGAAAAAGCATTTTCCAGCGAATTTTAATCAATTTAGCAAATAATTTAGGTAATAAAAGCTAGATTAAAATTAATGTTTAATAAAATTTTTGGTATTTTACAAAAAAATTTCAAGCAATTTGAACTTTCAAATACATCAAACTTTTACAAAACCTTTAACTTTTATGCTCTTTGTGGGGTAACATTAAATAAAATTATACATAATTGCATACATATGAAAGTATGGATTTTCTATCATTAAAAAAATTTGTTAGTTTTTTATTTTGATGTGCTGTTTTCATTTCGAAAATTATTTAATTCTTCGAATCTGTTTTTATTTGCTTACCACCAAGGAAAGAATTTCTGTATCATTAAACTCCATAAAAACAGCAATTTTTCTTTCTTTTACTTGTTTTTTTTTTGCAGTGATCTTCAAAAAGAATTTGTTTCGTATTTGTTCTGTTGCTACTTTTACAATCGTTAGTTTAACTTTAAAATGAGATACTTCAACTTATTTATGACTTTCAAATTTAAAAACCGCATGAAATGAAACGTGCTGCAACGAAAAGACATTACACAAGTAAGAGTGTTATAAAAAGTTGTAACGAATTTAAGATACACTACTATATATGTGTCAATATAAAATTTGTTTGAAGATGTGGTTTTATCAAACATTTGTTCAAATCAGCAGAACCAAATCAGCAAATTCTTTCAGTACTATTGACAATTTGATTTTACTATAGAAATATCATGATATTGGAATATAAAAAGTCAAGGACAGCTTTTAATTTGATAATTAAAGATATGAAATTCTCTTTTGTAGTATTAAATGTCTTAGAGAATTAAATTCACGAGTATTATTTTTTTAAAAATTTCTTTTTTTCGGAAATATTTTTTACAATTTTTTATGAACTTAAAAACTGATGGTAGGGTGTCCAAACAATAACAGTTGAAGTTGTAAACATGCTTTTACTTCCTCGTTGTTAATTTTGTTGCATCAACAGCAATGAAGTGAATGAGATAGCGAGTGGGTGGCTGGTTGGTTGGTTAGTTGGTGGGTTTTTTTCAAATTATTGCTGTTGTTGTTGCGGTTTTTACTTTTTTCATTCATTCGAATCAAATCAAGTTTATTCAACTCGATTTATAGTTTTATAGGTGTTGTTGCAATGTGTGTGTGTGTGTTTTTTTTTTGCCTAACTCTTGTATTACACGTTGCCAATTCATTAGATGGTGGGTAATTTTTGTTTTTGTGGGGTGACCAGATTATTTGATTGAGGTCTCGAAGTAATCAATTTTTTTAAATATTTTAATTGGCTAGATAAGCATATATGTATATATATATATATATATATATATATATATATATATATGTTAAAGACAATGTGTTGAATGTTGTCTTCTATTAAAGTATTGTGACGTCAAGATGAAAAGCATTGTTGTGAATGTTGTCTTCTAATAAACTTTATTAACGAAGATTTCGGTGACATACCAATTTTGATGACAATATGAACGACAATGTCTCTAACATGTCATCTATAAACGATGTTAAAGAGACAATAAGAAGAACAATGTCTTCAGTGCAGTCTTCGAGCGACGATGTTTTAACTTATTTATTTTTTTAGATGACAAGGATTGTGTCAATGTCTTAAATGTTTCCTTTGTAAACATTTTTTATGACATACTAAGCGACAAAATTTTTATTGTCGTCTTTTATTTAGCTAAATTGACGATGAGAAGACCGACAATATCATAAAGGTTGTCATCCATAAACTATGTTGATGAGAACATAAAGGACAATGTCTTAAGTGTTTTCTATTATTGATCTTTTTTCACGATAGTTTGTCTTCTGAAATATTACGTTTACGACAAGATAAGTACAAGGTTTTAAATATTGTCTTCTATATAATTCCGGTATACAGGAATAACGTTAAGTAATCCCCTATTTAATCGTTATCTACAGCATTAGGAAACTAATCATTAAACATGTTGTTGATGAATATGTAGATAAACATTTCGTTTCTTTTATCGTTATTTTACTAACGACAAGGTGGGCGACATAGTTTCTCTTTTAATCGTGAACGATTTTCTCTACACTTGTTTGAAAAAGTCTTTGACGACTTTTTCTAGCTGTGCATATGTCGCCTAGGATTTAACATTAACATTTTCGATAATGTCTTAAAAACAGGACCAACTGGGAACTGGTTCTGCCAGTAATAGACCCAACCAAGACGACGACAAATTATTTGAAGGAATTCGAGTTTTAGTTAAATATTTTTCTATATATCGAGGGCCTATATTAAAAACCTTCATCTCAGGTTTTCATGAAAAAAAGCTAGAAAAGAAAGCTAGAAGCTAAAACGAGAATTTTGAGGCCAAAAGCAAATTAAGAAGGCTACATTTAGCCTCAAAAAAGATAAACTGGCAACACTGGTTATGAATGACAGACCAAAAAGTTTTATGTGTATTTCTGTATTTTACATGATATTTATCTGCTACGTTGCCGCTAGCATCTACGACATAGAATTCCTAAGTAGAAATTTACAAAAATAATTCATAAATTTAAAAGAAATTTATATTAATATGAATTTTTTTCCAGCCAACTTCTTGTTATTTGCAGGTGTTTTAACTTTCAGACAAAAAGATTCACAGAAATTTCTTTTCTGTTTTTCGCTATCAGGTTTTCTCTTGGTAGTCATGAACTCTTTATATTTAAGAACCGATAAACTGTATTTCGCGACACAACTCTATCACTAGCAAGTATTTTATATATTCGAAATGGATTTTCGTTATAAATATGATTTATAACTTTGTGTGATTTTTATTCAATTTCCATAAAAAAACTCATTTTGTTATTAAAAAGTTATATAATATTTGTTTTCACATATATTTTAATCATTATTTGCCTTAAAGTGTGCATAACTTTTTCCGTACGCACTCCTTCAGCAAAAATAAATAAATAAATAAAATAAATAATAAAATATTTTTTATTCACTTTTAACAAAGTTGTAATAATATTTTTATACAAATATATATAAATATTACATTAAATGAACAACTTCAAAAGCATTGAATAGCAAACTTGGATTCAAATCATTACTTCTGTAACTCTTGTTCAGAATTAAGTGCTTTAATCTAAAGACAACACTGATTTCATATCATCACTTTTGAAGTTTTTCGCTTTTCGGCATATTTTCTTTTTCAGAATTTTTGGACTAATATTATTATTATTTTTTAATTTAGAAAATAGTGAGTTCTTGCACCGATTTCTTCCAATAATTTTATTTATTTTTTTTTCAAATTCCATTTTCATGTACATTACAAAAGTTACTTTGCGACAAAAAGTAATTTAATTTTCAAAGCCCAATATATAAAATATCTTGGCTAGAAACTGAAACCATTTTAAATGTTTTACATACCCGAGATTTATAATTGGTCTTTGTGAACTTGCCCTATTAGGCATACATAGTCCAATCTAAAACTTAAACTTGCCCATCTATTCGGAAACAGAGATGCACGTCAATTAAAAAATTTCGGCGGCGGCTGAATAGCAAAAGTTTTCGGCGGCGGAGGCTTAACAACTCTGCGCCGAGTTTTTTATCCAATGAAACAAATTTTCGGTTGAGCCGTTTATAAATAACATTTTTTTTTGTGTTTATTATATTTTATTAAAATATTAAATAAAGTTTAAAAATTAAATAACTAAAAATAAAATAAATATTATTCATATGATAAACATAAAACCTAGAAAAGTATTTATTTAAAAAAAATCCGTCATAAAATAAACAAAAGCAGAATAGAACGCACGTATATTACGAACTTTAAAATTAAAACTGTACAAATTTCAAAAATTTAAACTGTGAAATAGTATATTTTCAAATTTTTTTAGATAGAAAAATTCTATTGTTAACTATTTAGCAGTTAAAATTATTGTTTTTTTTTTTAGATTTTTGCTTTAGTTTAACATTTTTGATTTTAAAAACGACTTTTTAAAACCTTATTGGTTTTGAAGGACAGGCTCATCTAAGTGGTTATTGTCGTGGACAAGTAACTGCCTTTTAACAGTAAAAGGACTCAGACGACTTCTCTTACTTGAAATACACAGAAATAATTATTAAAGAACACTTGAAAAAATCGACTTCCTTTAAACACTTGCACAGAAATCCGTTAAAACAAAAGCTGTAATTTAATGTAGAAATAATAATAATAATAAAGTAAATTAAAATTCGATTGAGTCGGAAAAATTGACATAAAATTGAGCCGCCGATCAGCCGAATAACTTAGCGGTGGCGAGGCGTAAAATCGGCTAAGTGGCTAGCCGCCAGCCGCGCCGTTTATATCCATTTCATTTTCTGAATCACACACAAAATTGATTTTCAAAATTTGAACTTTGGTTGGTCATTTTTTCAATTAATTTGACAACAGTTTTCGTCAATGTGGAATGTTGTGCATTACACATTGACAAATTTATTCATTTTGATGACATTTAACTCTTCATATTTGTCCTTCTAGATTGTTTGATTCGATCCAGCAAACAAGGAGAGGGCGTTATTTTCTACTGATATTTGTTGTGGAATTTTTTATTATTTTTTTTTTTTTTTAATTTTATTTACGCTCACTGTATTGTGAGAGAGAACACATTGAAGTCTTTAGGACAGGGATAATAAATGCGATTTTCATTATTGTACTAAATTTAATAAAACTTTGTACCTTTTGAGCCGTAATTGTACTAAAATGGTAACAACTTCTTCTATAGAAAACTTTAAAATATGTTTTGATCTAAATACAATATCTTACGGAAATTTTCCTTGAGTACTTAAACAAATTTTCAAATTAATAGATATCGTTCAAGTTGGACATGAAAAGTTTTAAAAAGATTACGTTTGACCATAACGGAAGTTTCAAAATCTATAAGAGTGTTAAATGAAGACTTAACAACAGAAAGAATAATTGTATCGGGTTCTTAAAAAAATACCTAATCCAAAGCAAATAATAATATTCAGATTTGTATGAGTTTGATTTAAAGTTTCACCAAAAGCTGTGAAGTAAAAACCCAGTAAGAAATGAAGCTTCGAACGAAGCAAGTAAAGTAGCGAGTTTCTGGTTGGAAGCAAATTTTTGACACGAAAAGCGTTCTTTTCAATGCTGATAAGGATGCAAATATTGTATTGTATATTATTTGCTCCCTTAGAATGACAAAGTCATTCGTTTACTCTAGTGCATCGTAGTGAGGTTTATTTCGAAACGTGCGCTTTCTTTGTAAAATATCACGTTAGTGATTTGAAAACTTGAACATTTTTTACTGATAAAGAAAAGCTTATATACAAATTACAATTTTTCATATTGACTAATAGAAGGCGAATAAACGCATATAAAAAACTTTCTTTAAAAACCATAACATTCAGGTCTGAGAATGTCTAAATAATTCTAATTTTTATGCATAAATTTAGTTGCATTTAAACAAATTTTAATTACTATTCTTAAACCAACCAATAATTTTATTAAGAGAGTAAAATTTTATAATTGTAATTTTGACAATAGAATTGTACTAAAATAAAGTACAATTGTACTGAATTTATCATCTTTGCTTTAGGGCACAAAAAAAAAATGTTACAAATATCGTTTACGGTTATGAGAATAGAGCACTTTAAAACACAAAGTGGCGCATGGTCACCCTTATAGCCTATTGCTTGTTGCTTTGGTTTCTTACCAGCATGTTGTTAAAAGTCGTCCTAACCATCAAGATAATGATAACGCGAGGATTGTTTATTGATCTAGAGTTTCTTTCGGATTATAAATTAGGAAAATTCGTATATATTTATATTCCTTCTTAATTGTAAGGCTTCAATATTTGTCTTTGAGAATATGCTCGCCTATATTTTATTAACATTTCATGGATTTTGTTCTTTATTTTCACATAAATTTCGACTTGGACTATGTGATCGCTAGACATTCAAATAAATAAAATTTCGTTGACCCAATATAGCTCTCTCTTATGCTATGAGGCGAATGATATATAAATCTATAAAACAAGTTTTTACTATTTTTTTTTTGCCATTGGCAAAATATGACAGTTGACCTCCAACTAGCATTACTTTTAAAAAGATAAATAACTAAACAAGTAAATGCATTACTTTAGTGATAACCAGTGTACATAAAAGAAGCTAGTGAGCAGTATTGCCAGTTTAGCCTTTTTAAGGCTAATTTTCATTTTATCTTCTAGCTTTTTGCTAGCTTTTTTTTATTCTTGTAATTGCTTAAAAAGACTAAAATGTTAGTTTTTCAACAACTAAGAAAATAATTTCTTATTTGCTATTTTTAATTTTACAAAATTATTCGTTTAAATACACAAATTATTCGCACAAAAGGTCGAGATTATTTATATTCAATAAAAATTCATTCTCCAATTCAAAAATAACTTAACTACTTTTTAATAGTTTCTTGCTTTTGTTGTTTTCTTTAATTTAGCAATCAGGCCATATTGGTGATCATTTCTGCGGAATATTCCTATAAATGCATTCGAGAAAAATTCGAAAAAAAAGAATATTAAAAAATTGTGACAGTTTTAGTTGTTTGTTTTACTTAAGGTAAGTTTCTGATGACAACATTTTTGTTTATGGGCAATATTTTTGTTTTAATTAGGAAATTTCATCAGTTTAAAGAATGGCCAAAGGAACTTTTTTTACAGACTAGGAAAAAATTCAAATTCAATTTTTTTTGTGTTCAAGACTGTTCTAACAAAGAAATTGGGCGTTCAGAAAGATTTATTCGAGGTTTTCTTAAGAAAGGGCAGAAATATAATTATAAAATCATCAAATTTCATCAAATCATCAAATTTACATTATAAAGCCTACAATATTTTTCAGTTTGCACCTAGTTACATCACCCAGTTCGTCGTGTCATTGTGCACCATCTAACTCAGTGATGTTGCAACCGTGAACAGTGGCAAATTATGTGTTCTACCAATTACAGTTCCTTAATGTCCTAAAAAAAATCCGATGTGCCATTGTCCCACCTACTTAACCTCAATATAATCGGACAGTTTTCCGCGATAATACCCATTGTAATTCTTAAACTTCTTCTGTCAATGCATGAGATTACTTTTTATAGACCAGTCTATAAAGCCCTTGACATTTTTCAAACTGTTTTACTTTATATGCATGATCAGTTCTTTTGAAGATCCACTATTTTAATACATTCAAACATTTGTTTGTAAAATAACAATATTTGTTTAAAAACTAATTACTTCATCAAGTAGATATACCCCTATTTCAAAAATTTAGACAAATTTATTATTTATATTTTTTAAACCGCATCTAATATTTAAAGATTACATTACATAATTGTATTTAGTATGATTTTTAGTTTTCATTTTTATTAAATTCACGAAATGGACTAAATAATCTTTTGAACTAAGTACTTAGTACTTATTCTATTTTTAAATTTAATGACTTTTTATTGGTGCTGATATTGAAATTATTACTAATTAATGTCTATATTTTGCAGACAATAGTATTTCATTATTTGAATTTTGTTCTTATTTTGAAAAATCCTATAAAATGCTAAAAATATTATTAAAAACTGCTGAATAGTATGCCAAATGCTAAAAGAAAAAATTTCTGCTAAATCGGATTAAAAAAATGCTAAATTTAGCTGCAAAAATGTTAAAATGGTCACATTGATGATCACCTTTGAAATTTTTCTCTTTTCTCTTTTTCTCTACCTATTACACTCTCTCTTTTCTCAAGTATAGCAGTTTATAAATAAGTAATGGAAACCGTTTTCTTCTATATTTACTAGCATTTTCTTTTCATTTTTCTTTAACAGTTTTCCATTTCGTTGCAATTGATTACATAACAATTCAAAAACAAAGTTGAACATCATCATCGTTGTTACCACAACCACAACTAATAATATTTCTTTCATAGTATAAGTGTAGTAGAAAGGCGCGCATGCGCAATGTTTTTATGTTGTTCATCATGTTCACCAGCTTTCTGGTAGAATAGTACACGTTTAAAGCAAAAATATTTTTTCTTTAATATATATATTTTTTTTGTACCTTGCCTTATTTATCACTTTGTGGTTGTTGCAGTTATTTTTCTGCTTTTCGTTTTTCATTTTTCCACATTTTCTTTTATTTGTTACAACATTTTTATGCAGTTATTTAATGTTGCACTAACGATTGTACTATGTTCAACATAATATTTCCTCATGCTTTAAGTTTATTGGTTGCAATATTGCATTTACACTACACATATTCACACAATGGATTTCAAAAAATAATAAGTTGTTGTTGCTGCTGCTGCAATTTACTTTTGCTGGTCTATTACTCACTTAGCTTTTACAGTCACTTTTTGTTGTTGGTTTGTTTTTAGCTGGTATTTCGATTATGTAAATTGTTGATATTCGCTGTTGCATTAAATTTTGTTTTTGGTTTTTTATACGAAAATGTTGTATGTTGCATTTAACATTTTTTATTTTGTTTTTATATACAGGGTGTTACACATCATGAAATTATGGAAAATTGTAAATAGAAATAATGGAAAAATGAATAAAAAGTAAAATTAATTACAATTGTTGTTATTGAAGGAAGGCGGTATAAATATAATTGAAAATTCATAAAAACAAACCTTTGTGGCAAATAAACGTGACTTTTAGGTTAAATGTTATAAAAAATCAAATTTATTGTGACAATAAGGTGTGTTTTAGCTGTGAGCCATAAACATTTTATAGGATATTTTTATTTATAATTTAAACAAATGTTGCAACTTCCATTTAGGGAAAATTAATTATTAATATAGACCCCCCTTGAAGGATTTTTTCATTATTTGTAAGTCATGTTGAGACCACCTACAATATAATTTAATATTAATTTTATGATTCTTAACAAAACCAAATTTTTTTTTGTTAAAAATATAAGTGAATGCGATTTGTAGCTTTTTCAAAAATAACACTAATTAAGATACTCATTGAATTGTTTTTACATCACAAAGTTAACATTTTTACATCGATTTTAATGAAATAAGGGTCATGTTATTTGCAACACATCTAGCTTTATAACAAAAGGAAGAAAGTATAATTTTTTATTATTTTAGTTTTTTAAAAACTAAAATTTTAAAAACTAAAAATTTTAAATTTTTGTTAGAAATTTTTGATTTTTTTTTTTTGACACAATTGTTTAATATCATCGAACTAATAAGATGATTAATAAACAAAGCAGAAATAACTTGAAGATAATTTGAATTATAATTTTTTGATATTATACTAAAACAAATCAGACAATCAAATTTCAATATATCGCTCATTTGCTGCAACAACGTCATAGCTTAAAAAAAAAACGCAAATTTCGATTTAACATGACTAATGCACAGTAAATAATGTGTTTTAGTAACTATATAAATTTGTGTTCGAGTCTTTTATATTTCACACAGGATCGTGATAAAAGCATTTTGTCATAATTACGTAATATATTGTGTATTATTTGCAACAATGTATTTTCTCAAAAATGCGATTTGGCATCGACTTGTATAATGACTCTAAGTAATTTAGCGAAATTGAACTTCATGCTTCCGTTATTGCATCCTTTAAGAATTCTATTGTCTCAAATTGTTTTCCTCCTTCATAAACTTTTCTTGCAAGCCAACCCCAGACATTTTCCATTGGATTCAGGTCTGGTGAATATGGGGGCCAATCCAAAAGTTGAACACCTTAGCTTCAATTTCTAATATCTTTTATGGAAAAAGCTTCAATACGTTTAATCTTTTCTACTTTCCTAGGTTTAGTTTTGTTTAATATTGATGTACAATTAGTTCGGGATATTAAGTACCATTTTTTTTTAAATATTTAATTCTTGAAAACTTTCCAGTTTAAGTACTCATAATATTAAAATCAGAATTTTATACATTTATTTTTAGATTTCAGAACATTTGGTATTATTTGCAAAACATGTTTTATATCAAACGTTAAAATCATATTTCAAACATTTGACTTCGTATTTTATTATAACGTAAAAGCAAAAATTAATGGATCGTTACCAAGCTGTAATGCCTTAAGGGGGTCCTGAAGCTTATTCTTGTAAGAAACCCCGATCTAAATTAAAGGATCTTTTTTGTAATCTTTTGTAACAATTTAACAAATTGTGCATATTTAAGAATTCTCACATAAAAATATATTTTTGATCTGAAATACAAGTGATAATGGAAATTATTTTACACAAATATTGTGTTAACGATTTAAACATTTCAGAATAAAAATCTATGTTTACTACAAAATTCTCACGATGAATTGTTTCTTAGTTAGAAATGTGAACAATCACAAATCGGAACAGCTTTATCAATTAAAGAATTATTTAGGAATTTATTCACTATTTTCTTTAAAACATTTGTAATTTTTTGGAAACTTGTACGTTAAAAAACAAATAATTATGTTTTTTTTAATATTGTTACTTATTTGTAAAATTAACACTTTTTTGGAAATTTTTAACATTTTAAGTACTTTTTGAAAAAATATATAAATATATATAAAATAGTTATATTTATAAGCATAATGCTCATTATGCTTGGTAATTTTATGATAAATTAGTGCTTTTCTAAAAAACAGATAAATTTTTAATTTTTGAAATATTAAAATTTGTAAATTTTTTACAATCTTTCTATATTTTTACAAATTAGTAATTTAAAAAAAAAATTGTACCTTTTTACCAATTAGTACATTTTTTTAAGAATTGGCACTTTTCTAAACTTGAAACTCATTTTCTTTTTGGAAAAAGTAAAATTTTGTAAATTTTTAAAAATGTATACTTTTTTAAGCTCGGCACCTTTTTGATAATTGGTATTGAGAAATTGGTACTTTTTTTAGAAAACAAGTATTTTATTAAAGAAGGCTTTATTTTTACTTTTTTGAAAGTAGTTTTTTTTTAAGTTTATACTTTTGTGTGAATTGGTAGCTAAAAAATGTATTTTAATTGATACTTTTTTTTAAAAATTGGCGCTTTTTTTTAATATCGTTATTTGAAACAAAAAAACAAAAAACATATCGTCCATATTCCGGTACATTTTTTTAAATTGTTATAGTTTTTTATTTGGAACTTTTCTCTTAAAAATAATCGTGTCTTAAAAAAATTTTAAATTTTATGAATGTGTAGCGTTACAGGAATTATAAATTTCAGGTTCAGAAAAAAAATACAATTTTATTGAAATAAAAAACTTAATGATTATTACATTCAAATTAAGATTAAGATCAAGATATTAATTTCAGAATTAAAACAAATGAATGTTATAAGATTGATGGTTGAATAAGAAGTGACTTTAAGTGAAAAACCCAGCTTAAAAGTAAGCCTGGTTTCTTTTTCTAAGTTACATTGAGTGCTTTTAATTTCCAAAATAATTCCAAGATAACAATTCGCAATAATTCAATCTACTCGTTACAACTACTTTTACACTAGTGGTGAAATTCAGTTAAAAATTTAAATTTAAATGTGAAAATTCAAATGGATAAAGTACATATCTAATAATATTAGTAAAAATTAATAAAAATTTAATAAAGAAAATAATTAGACATGTTTAATTGTTTGTATAAAATCTGGGATTTTATACAATACTTTTTTTCATCGAAGACGTTTTGGCGAAAAGTTTTTTCATCCATATCCTGGTACTTTTTTTAAATTGGTAAATTCTTTTTTTATTTGGGATGTTTAAAAAAAATTGTACTTTTTTGAAAATTCTTAATAAAATTTTAGTTTTTAAAATTAATATTCTTTAGGTTTTGAAAAGGCCTTTGAATTGGTATTTTTTTTATTTCGAACACTTTTTTGTTTTAAACGTTATTATCTAAAACTTTTAACTTTTTTAGAAATTGGAGAAAGCTTAATATTTTGATATTTTAATTAATAATTTTTCTTAAATGGTTGTCGATATAGTGAATATGTCGATAAGTATGAACAAAAAAATTAATTTGAATAACACAATACCTATAATCTCACCCGACATGTTAATGTACAATATATGCCCCTCACTTATCGGGACATTCAGAAAAATCTATTTCAAGAGACGGGTGGTATACATTTGGTGAAGGGATATGAAAGGAAATAGTTTTCACAATAGATTGCCTTTCAAGCAAATCTGATGATCGTCTAGATGCTTAGGTTCTTCTATTTACTTTCTGCGGAAATAAAATTTTAGATTAAATAATTTGTTCTGATATCTATTAATTAGTCTTATATCTATAGTTTTAAAAATGTCCCTATGGAATAAATAAAATTGAAAAACTAGTTCCACATTGATAAATTAGTTTGGTAATTTAGTGAAATGTCTTAATTACAAGTTTTATATGCAAAACATATCACAAATTTCTTCAAATTTATCCAGTAGTTTAAATATTCAACTTAACAAGACATAAAATTGCTCTCAATATATTTTCCAAAAAGTGTCTGTTATTTCAGTATTCGCTTCAATATATCTAAACTTATCGTTATCACCAACAAAACTTTATTTTAACATAAATTTTTCCCTTCAAAAAGAAAAACGAAAAAAAAGCGAAAGCCATAAAATTTTAAATTGCAAAATCTCCCAAGTCAAACAAATGATTGTACACTTATGCAGTTATCGATGGAAAATTGATGAAAGTCAATAAATTTTGCTATTTTTTAGACATCAAAGTATTTTTTTCCTTATTGTTGCAAGATTTGTGGGTTTAAGCATTTTTATATGAAGTTTTTTTCAGCAAATGTGTCTATGCATTATTAAAAAAATACACAATCTATTAAGCATTAGAGGTAGGTATATGTAGTATATGAAGTACAATATCTACAAAAGTATTAGGTTTAAAATAAGTTGTCATGAATTGAATGGGGTGGTAGGGAGAGTTACAAAGAAAAAAAAAAAAAAAAAAAAAAATAATAATAAAATAATACTTTTGTAACTTCAATCTAATACAATGTTTCCTTGTACCAACAACAACAATTGTATATATAAAAGACCTTTTTGTTGTTTTCATTACTGCTAGAGACGTTGTTGCTATTGGTGCTTTTTATGGTGCCTTAATAAATGTTTGAATGCATATGTTTTTTGTGTAGATTTGTTGTAGTCTAAAAGGCAGTAAGTACAGTAAGTAATAAAAGTGTGGGTTTAATGTGTAATTAAGTAAGAAGGAATTAAGTAAAAAGGAATTTTTAGATTAAACTGATTTAAAATATATAAAATAAATGAAAAAATAATTAACAATAAGCAGGGGTGAAAGATCATATTTTTAAATGTTTAACATTAAAGCTCAAAGCATTATGAATTTGGTAGAAAATTTTGATAATCTGACTTTATAATTTATTAAAAAATTTCAACAAATTTCCATTTTATACAAAATGTTTTTTGGTCATTTTCCTATTTATAAAAAATTTTCGATATATTTCCAATTATTGAAAATGTTCGATAAATTCCTGATAAATAAAAAATATCCGATAAACTTACGATTTAAAGAAAATTCTCTATAAATTAACGATTTATAGAAAATTTTGATAAATATTCTATTTTTCAAAAATTATTTGAAAATTTCCGATTTATAGCAAATATTAAAGATTTCTAGATTATTTTCCATAAATTAAATTTCGATAAATTAGTATTTAAAGATTGTTTCTGATTTTAGAAAAATTTCGTAAATTAGCGAAATATGGAAAAGCTTTGAAAAAATTTCCGATTCAAAGAAAATTTTCAATAAATTAACGATTTAAGAATGATTTGTGATGGATTTCTGATTTATAGAAATTTTTCGATAAAATAACCATCTAAAGAACTTTTTCGATAAATTTCCTTTATATAGAAAATATTCTACAATTTAAAGATTTACATAATATTTCCGATTTTAAAAGAATTTCGTATATTAGCGAAATATGGAAAAGTTTTGACAAATTTCCGATTCAAAGAAAATTTTCAATAAATTAACGATTTAAGAATAATTTGTGATAGATTTCTGATTTATGGAAATTTTTGAAAAATTGACGAATTGATGAATAAATTGATCAAAAGAAATCTATCGAAAAATTTTCTTTATATAGAAAATTTTCGATAAATTAAGGATTTATAGAACATTTTCGATAAATTAAGGATTTATAACATATTTTCGATAAATTAACGATTTATAAAAAACTCGATAAATTAAGGTTTTATAGACAATTTTCGATAAATTACAGATTTATGGAAAATTTTCGATAAATTTATGATTTATAGAGTACTTTCCATGAATTAACTATTTATATAAAACGTTCGATAAATTAACGATTTATATTAAACGTTCGTTAAATTAACGATTTATAGAAAATTTTCGATAAATTAAAGATTTACAGAAAATTTTCGACAAATTTACTATTTATAGGAAATTTTCGATAAATTAGCGATTTATAGAAAACTTTCGATACATTAAAGATTTCTAGAACATTTTCGATAAATTAAAGATTTTTGGAAAATTTTCGATAAATTTACTATTTATAGAAAATTTTCGATAAGTTTAAGATTTAAAGAAAATTTTCGACAAATTTACGATTTATAGAATATTTTAGCTAAATTTACGATTCGTAGAATATTTAAGATTTATAGAACATTTCGATAAATTAACGATTTATAGAAAATTTTCTGTAAATTAACGATTTGTATAATATTTTTGATAAATTAACGATTTATAGAAAATTATCGATGAATTAATGATTTATAGAAAACGTTCGATAAATTAACATTTTATAGAAAATTTCGATAAATTTACGATTTGTAGAAAATTTTCGATAAATAAACAATTTATACAAAACTTTCGATAAATTAATGATTTATAGAACATAATCGACAAATTAACGACATATAGAAAATTTTCTATAAGTTAACGATTTATAGAATATTTTCGATAAATGTACAATTTATAGAACATTTCGATAAATTAACGATTTATAGAAAATTTTCTGTAAATTAACGATTTATAGAATATTTTTGATAAATTAACGATTTATAGAAAATTTTTGATAAATTAACGATTTATAGAAAATTTTCTATAAATTTCCTAAATTTTCGATAAATTTGCGTTTTGTAGGAAATTTTCGATAAATTTTCATTTTATAGAAAATTTTCGGTAAATTTCCGTTATAGAAAATTCTGTTTATAGAAAATTCGATGTCCGATAAATTCTCGTTTTTCAAAAAACTCGATTTGTTTTTTTAGAAAATTAGATATCCTATAAATTCTTATTTATAGAAAATTCTGTTTCAATAAATTTTCTGTTTTATTGAAATTTTTTTTTTGTTTTGCAGAAAATTTTCGATAAATTTTCTGTTTTATAAAAAACGTTCGATACATTTTCTGTTTATTGAAAATTCTATGAAATTTTGAATAAATTTCTATTAATTTTCGATAAACTTACAATTAGAGTTTAAGAAATTTTTTGATAAATTTCTTTTTTATAAAAAATTTTCGATAATTTCTCTGTTTATAAAAATTTTTCCAAAAATTTTTGGTTTAAAAAAAATTTTCAATAAATTCTCTGTTTACTTGTTATTATTGGTCGTTTTACTTTTGCTCTTCACTGTATCTTAGTTAAACATATTCGTACACCTATACTTGCACTTTGAATGCATTTAAAAATGTACTTCTACTATTTTTTTTCCTTCGCTTATGTCTTTCTAATGTTTCTATTGTAAAGTATCTGCATATTAAGTGATGTTGTTGTTGTCGTTGTTGTTGTTTCTGCTGTTAGTATTGCTTTGACTGTTAAGTGTAGATGCCTTGATGAAGATAAAAACCCAATAAAGGAAGTTTTTAATAGAGACCATGTCTCCCTCTCTCTAACGTTCAATGTTTGACTGCGAGTTAGGAAAAATATTTATATATATGACAATAGAAGTGTAGAGGAAAAAAAATCACAAGTAATAAAATTACAACGGGGCATTGAACGTTAAAAAATACACTTGAAGAATTTATGACTACATAATAGAATAATAATAGAACTAAGTTTTGTGGCTTCTAAAAAATAATGTTGCTAGTTATTTAAAGATTCTTAACATAACTAAAGATGTGAGATTTTACATCAAAAAATAATTGTGTCATCGTAATATTAGTTTG
Source organism: Protocalliphora azurea (assembly GCA_932274085.1). Lineage (NCBI taxonomy): Eukaryota > Metazoa > Arthropoda > Insecta > Diptera > Calliphoridae > Protocalliphora > Protocalliphora azurea. Next base: position 145,417,267 of record OW026522.1, on the reverse strand, counting down.
TTTAAAAAAAAATTTCTCTCAATGTTTCACCTATCATTTTGATATTCTTTGTAAATGTAAACTATTTTTTCTTAGGTGCGATTCCCTATTGTTGCTTGTTTGGTATGCAACAATTGCATTTGTATTTTTTTATTTTTTATTTTTTTTATTTTACTACAGATTTCTTTTACATCGATTGCTGTACTTTTAACTGCCTGTTCGCCTGAAGCAGGAGTCAAGAGAACAAATAATGAAATCAATAAAACGATTATTGATTTGAATAAATCACAAACATTTGAAATTTTAATTTTTCTATGTAACTCTTGAGTTTTAGATAAAGTTAGATGAAGGTCCAAAACGAATTAAGTAGCCATTGTAACGGTGACAATTTGCAATTGAAATAAGAATTCCAGAAGGGTGAGAGTCATATAAGAAAACTTCAGTAAATTAAAATATCTAGAAAATATTATTAACAAAATAGTGACTAAAATTGAAAAATAATGTTTACAAAATGATAAATTTCCATACATAAGACGAAATATTCAGATTAAAACTATTTATTGACACTATTCTATAATTAATGGTTCCATACTTTGCATATGCACACTTTAACTCCTGGTCCACTCTACGTATGATTAATAATAATTTTTCTATAATAAATAATATTAACTTTCCCTTTTTTCTCTTTTCACTTTTCTAGAACATCAACCAACACATCAAACCCATCAACAACAATCAACACAACAGCAACTTCAGCAGCAGCAACAATCGCAACAGCAGCAACCAACTTCACAACACCAGCAACAGCAACAACAATCATCATCCCAACAATTTGCCATTGCTGACTCAAATTCGAATAGTGCAGTGGCAAAATCATTTGTTCCATGTAAAGTTTGTGGTGACAAAGCATCTGGTTATCATTACGGTGTAACATCCTGTGAGGGTTGTAAGGTTTGTAATGAAATGAATTTTTATATGACAGTTTTCATAACTTGTAGATAAATAATTTTTCTTTTTTCTATTTTCTATTAAATAGGGTTTCTTTCGTCGCAGCATCCAAAAACAAATTGAATATCGTTGTTTACGAGACGGCAAGTGTTTGGTAATACGTTTAAATCGTAATCGTTGTCAATATTGTCGTTTTAAGAAATGTTTGTCAGCTGGTATGAGTCGAGACTGTAAGTATTAAAAATTGAGTTTTAAGATCCTTTCATAGAAAAGAAGGATGGTTGAAAATTGAAAAAAAAGTTTATTTTTAAAATTAAAAAAAAATCCGACTTTTGAAAATTTCCCATACATTTAGGATTTATTAAAGATCTTCGTTAAATTTATTATTTATAGAAAATTGTCGATAAATTTTGAATTATCGTTTTATATAAAATTTTTGATAAATCAATGATTAGTAGAAAATATTTGACAAATTAAACTTTTAAGGAAAAATTTCGATAAATTTTCGACATAGGAAAATTTCAATAAATTTCCGACATATAGAGAACTTTCGATAAGTTGCCGATTTATATAAAAAATTCGATTCATTTCCGTTTTATAGAAAAATTATCGATAAATTTATGATTTACGGAAATTTTTCGATAAATTTATTATTTATTATTTTTAGAACATTTTCCATATATTTACTTTCTATAAAAATTTATCGATAAATTTACTTTTAATAGAAAATGTTCCATGAATTTCCAATTTATGTAAATTTTCGATAAATCTTTGATTTATAGAAAATTTTTGATAAATTTACTGTTTTTAATTTTTGAAAAATTTCCGATTTATAATTTTCGATAAATTTTCGATTTATAGATTTTTTTTATAAATTTCCTATTTATAGAAAATTTTTAATAAACTTCCGGTTTATGCAAATTTTTCGATAAATTTCCAATTTATGGAAATTTTTAGATAAATTTACTATTTATAAAAAATTTTCGATAAATTTCAAAAACAATGGAAAATTTTCGATAAATTTCAAATTTATGAAAATTTTTCGATAAATTTAAAATGTATGGAAAATTGTTGATATATTTGCAATTTATGGAAAATTTTCAATTAATTTCCAATTTACGGAAAATTTTGAACAAATTTCCAATTTATAGAAAATTTTCCATAAATTTCAAATTTATTAAAAATTTTCGCTATATTTCCAATTTATAACAAATTTTAGATAAATTTCCAATTTATAAAAAATTTATAAAGAATTTTTGATAATTTATTAAAAATTTTTGCTAAATTTCCAATTTATAAAAAATTTTCGACAAATTTCCAATTTCTAAAAAATTTTCAATAATTTTCCAATTTATAAAAAATTTTTGATAATTTCCAATTTATAAGACATTTTCGATAAATTTCTAATTAAAAAAGGTTTTCGACAAATTTTCAATTTATAAAACATTTTTTCAAATTTACTATTTATAGAAAATTTTCGATAAATTTACTATTTAATAAACTTTCAATAAATTTATTATTTATTTAAAAAATTTTTTGATAAATGTACTATTTATAGAGCATTTTTGAAAAATTTGCTATTTATAGTAAATTATTAATAAATTCACTATCCAAATTGCGATTTGTAGATTTTTAATAAATTTTAAATTTAAGGAACATTTTATAGACAATGATAATAAAATTTGTGGCAAATTTAGAATTACTGAAAATTTTCATTAAATTTCCCATTTTTAGAACATTTCTAATAAATTTTCGATTTATAAAAAATTTTCAATAAGTGTGCGATTGGTAAAAGATTTTCGATGAATTTCTAATTCGAGAATATTTTTGATAAATTTACGACTAATTAATATTTAGCAATAAGTCCTAAATTTATAGATTTTCTTTAAATTTACGATTAAAAAAAATGTCGATAAATTTTATTATTTATAGAAGTTTTTTTTTTATAAATTTACAATTTTTAAGAAATTTTCGATTATTTTTCGATAATTTCACAATTTGTTGAAAAATTTTCATATATAGAAAGTTTTCGATAAATTTCTGATTAAAAGAATATTTTCGATAAATTTCCAATTTAAAGAACATTTAGTAAATTTTCGATTTATTGAAAATTTTCGATAAATTTATGGCTAATGAAAAGTTTTTGATTTTGTTAAATCTTTGATTATTGAATAATATATTCGATAAATTTCTGATTTTGAAACAATTTTCAACAAATTCCAATTTATAGTTTCGATAAATTTCCGATTTATAGAAAGTTATCGATAAATTAAAAATTTAAAGAAATCTTTTGAAAATTTTAAAATTTATAGAAAATTTCTGATATATAGAAAGTTTTCCGGCTTATGAAAAATTTTCCATAATTTTTCGATTTATGAATAATTTTCAATAAATTTCAGTTAATAGAAACGATTGATAAATTTCTGTTTAATTTCTGTTCGATGAACATATCTGTTTTATAGAAAATTTTTCGCTAAATTGACTGTTTATAGAAGAGTATTTGAATAATTTCATATTTAAAATTTTCGTAAAATTTTATATTTGTAATTTTATTTTCAAAATTTCACAATTTTAAACTTCATTTATATAAGTATTAAACGCCTAATAGAATTTAAATATTCTCATATCAATTTACATCTTCTACTCTACCACAACATAAAACCCACCTTTAAATTTAATTGTTGCAATTGATTTTCTATCACTAATGATAATATGTGGAAAAAAAAACAATGATGACCATGTTAAATAGTATTACAGTAATTATTTGCAAATCCATGGTAAATTATATATTTTTTAACGAAACTATGCCAATTTAATTACATCTAAGAAATCAAAACCAAATGCTTAGATTTACATAAACATTGCAACAAAAGTAACAATAACAACAACAGCAACATTTTAATGAAGCTTTACTAAACATTATACTTAAGTTTAACATGGCCACATTACAATAGTTAAATAAATATCTTGCAACATGTAGTAAGTTTGATTTAATTTTTTTTATTTTTTTTCTGCTTTAATTCGTCATTCACGCTAGAAAAAAAAACAAATGTTCTTGTTTGGCTTTATAAAATTTGTTTTGTTTAATGTTGTTGTTACTGCTTTTGTTGTTATAGCTTATTTTGATTTTCGTAATTGTAGTTGTTATTGTTGTTGTTCTTTTATACATTTGACGCATGGTGACCTACTTATCACAGAAACTTTACAATTTGGTAGTAAAATAATTTTTTACAACAAACAACAATTTACCAACCAAACACCATTAGCAAAATCATTTGGGTATTGGGTGATGTAAAGGAAGGAAATCATTGACTAAAAGTGTTATAAAACTGCTAAAACCCAAAATTGTCAAAGCTAGTTAATTTTTCTATATACATACTTGTATAGAATATAATCTATATACATAGTTGAATATAATTTTTTCTATATACTTTCTTGCGTATATTATATTTAAATATTGTTTCGAAAAACTAGACTAATAAGCAAGGACCGAAAGTTCATGCAAGTGCATGAAGTTAATTGCCTCCTAGGGCAGAGTAAAATAAATATCTTTGCGAATTAGAGAATTTGCTTTAAAATCGCATCAATTTGTTAGTGCATTATTATGCATATTTTGTTGAAAATGCGCGTTTTTGCATATTTTGCCATAAATGCATATTTTTGTATCATATTTAGTGCATTATTCCAATTTAAAATTATTTTTTATGTAGAAAAAAAAAAAAAATAATTCTGTGATAAAATGACTAAAAAATGCTTTAAAATATAAAAATTACCATGAACAAATTAATATATGGTAAGCCATTTCCCCAAAACTAGCCATCAAAGAAAGACGCTGATTATTGTAAAAGGTGCATCATCAGAAGGTTCCTTATTTATCCTTAAAATATTCGACAAAACAATATCACTGAAAAAAGTTTTTGGTATATCAGCCCTTCGATAGCCATTCATTTATCTATACATATATGTATATATATATATATATATATATATATATATATATATATATATATATATATATATATATTTAAAACTGCAACCTGTACTTTGTACAAAAGGTTTACATCAATGGCTAGCTGCACGGATAGACATCGTTAAATCGACTCAGATACGGTAAACTTTAAATTGGAGATTTGAAGCTTTTTTCTATGCGTTACAAAAATTAACATAATTGCATAAAATCCCAACCCCAAATATAGCTAACGAAAAATAATAAAAAGTATGTACTAATTTCGCAAAAAAAAAAAAATGTATAAACTTGAAAGCAAAAATTTGTAATTTCCCAAAAAAAAAAAAAAAATACAAATACAATACAATACTTCTTTATGAAGTTCAAAATATTCATATAATTAAAATTTCCAAAAATAATAAAAAAGGTACACATTTTTGTAAAAAACCTTGTAATTTTGAAAAAAGGACCAATTTAGTAGAGTTTTAAAAACAATACCAAAAAAATAAGTTTCACTTTTCCAAAAAATTACATTTTTTAAAATGTGCCAATTTTCAGAAAATCTAAGAAATTTCAAAAGAGTATAAATTTTAAAAAATTTAAAAAGTACTAATTTGAAAAAAAAAAAATAAAGACAAGTCCAAACTTAACCCTACAAAGGGAAAATAAAGCAGATACTACTTTTAAAGTAAAATTTTTTAGGTACTGTTTTTTACTATTTTTCAGTATAATTTTTTTAAGTGCTAACAAATGATAATTTGGCAAAGTAGACATTTTTAAACAAATTACCATTTTTCCAAAATTTAGCTACGTTGAAAAATTTCAATTTTTATTTTCCAAAAAAAGGTATCAATTATTTAAATAATTGAAAAATTTTAAAAACTTGAAACAGTACTAAATTTCAAAAGGTACCATAAAAAATAAATCAATAAATTATCATTACCAGATTTTTAATGTACTAAATGTTAAAAAAATGTCAATTGAAAAAGATACTAATTTCACAGAATGCCAGACAAAATTTTAAAAAAGTGATAATACACAAAATATAAAATTTTAAAAAGAAATGCCAATACTCGAAAAGTGCTAATTTTCAGAACAAGTACGAATTTTCAAAAAAAAGTTTCTTTTCTCATAACCGTATCTGAAAACTTTTTTTGTACTAAAGACTCATATATATTGGCTTTAATTTAAGTCCTTTTGATTCTGACTATTTCTACGTTGCGTTAATTTTTTTAATGAATTTTTGAAGTTATTGAAAAAGGAGAAACTATCCAAGCCATGAAGTAAATTCTCCAAGTGATGGTGGCAGAATCGTATATATTATTTTTATTTTATTTTATTTTAATACTGAAATTGAAACAACAAACAAAATTTTATATTGTTAATAAAATTTTATGTAAAATAAATAAGAATTAAATTAATAAGACCGATTTAAAATCAGTAATAATAAGGAGCGAATGCTCCTCAAAAATTAATTAATTAATTTATTAAACTGAATAAAATCTTTATTAAAATCCAAAAACTAAGAAAGTTATGACAGCGTTATATTTGGGATAGTATTTAATAAACAATTAGTCATATCTACCTACCGATCAAATGTAAATTAAAAATGTCAAAATTTATTTAGATGAAAGACCTGCTATAAAGGAAAAGAAAATCAATTGATGTCACAAAAATTATTACTTCATTTTCAAGATAACTGGTAATGGCAGATGTGCCGCTAAGTGTACCCTACACCTTTAACAAAAGAAAAAGATACAAATTTTCTCACAAAAAATAAATAAAAAATACTTAAAATAAAATGTGTTACCAAAAAAGCTTTTCTTAAAGATGACCAGACTAATTTCAATATCTAGGATTTCTTCATATCTCTCTCAAAAAGAATGTATCGAAATTGATAACAAATATTTATTACATTCAATATTATTTCAATTTTCCATCTTAATATAAATTAAGTGTTTTAATACCTTTAGAAAATTCCCAATATAAAATACATGTAAATCCAAAAAATATTTGTGATTGTAGTAGTTAGTAACACCATACAAATACCAATAAACATTTATAAAATACAAACAAACATTTATATCGCTGCAACATGTTATTTGTAGTTTCTGAAATTTTCTATTGTTTTCCTCAGTCAAAAAGAGTACAAAGTACAAAAAATTACTGCAAATTTTAAAAGATTTTCCATCAAGAGTTTTCATTCAAGCTTTAAATGAGTGTATGTGTGTAAGATTGTATTTAGATATATACATACATATACTATAAATATTTTACTTATACTTATCTTTAAGCTGAATTTTGTGGTAATTTTACTATTTGGTTTTTATTATTATTGTTGCAGTTGTTGCTGTTTTTTCTTGTGTTATTTCATTTTGAGGTTAAGTAATAAGAAACTCTGTTGCAAAGATTTTGTAATAAAAGTATTTCAATTTGAAAACTCTTAAGTCTTTTTCTGGCAGTAATCTGTGTGTGTGTATGTTTTTATTTTTGATTCTGTTAAATAGTTGCTTAAAGAGAAATAAAACTTGCCACTCACTTACTTGCCACACTTACAATGTTGTCGTTTTTGTTGTTGTTATTATTGCCGTTGGCTTGTTGTTATGTTCGCTTTAATGTTTTCTTTATTTTGATGAATTCCTTTTTCCAATTTGATTGACATTTAGCTCAGTTGTTGCAATTTTGTATGGTTCGCAAGTTATTGATTACATGTTTTCAAACATTTTTGGAATTGTTATTTAAGATGGTAAAATGATACATAATTACATGTTTTTTCTTTTTTTTGTTGTTGTTGTTTGTAGCTGATTTAGGTAGATTTTTTTCGGTTATTTGTGTGTGAAATAAATTATTGAAATAGCTGAAATATTTTCATTTTTATTAAAGGAAATAGGTAATTTTATTTGATCTTTGAAGGGAATTTAATAGAGAAGTGTTGATGAAAAGGAAATGTTTTATGTGTGAAAAGTGTAAACAATGTGATATTTTGACATCTTAATATTTTTTTGATATAAAAAATTACCAAGATGTTTGAGTTACATAGAAATCAAAGAAATTTTGGTGACCATAATCTAAAAGTTAAAAATTAGTATGTTTGCAAATAATTATTATTATGTTTACATTTTATCATACTGTAGTACGGTTTCATTACCTAATGTTTCTCTTTAATAATATTATGAATTTATTTTATAATACTGCTCCCGATTTTATCATATTGCGATTCAATTCTAATATGTTTTGATTCCATTATATCATATCGTGTTTCCATTTTATCATATTATAATCCCATTTTATCATATTATAATTCCATTTTATCATATTATAATTCAATTTTAGAATATTATATGATATAATTTATAATATTGTTATTATATTCTATCATATTATATGATAAAGTTTATCATGTTATGAATTCATTTTATCATATTCAATCCTACTATAATATGGTATCCCATTTTATTATATTATGATTTTATTGTATCATATTGTGATAAAAATTTACAAGTTTCGTGTATAATAATAAAATAAAATAAAACACATTAATTTGAAATTATTATTTTCATTATTTATTTATTTATTGTGTATATTACATGTTTCCCAAAATAATAGGAAAAACTTTTTATTAGCTATAAAAATTAAGTTATTACGATATTATGTTACGGCCTTTTGACTTTGTTAATATTGATGTCATTACATCATAATAGAATAAAAAGCATTTTAGGTGGCGATATGTATGTATATTGCATGTACATACCTCTGTGATTGGCAGTGCTGCATTTAAAGAATTGTTGTGATAATATAGAAATTTTTCCTGTGGAAAATTTAGAAATTCTGTGAGGGTAGTGGTAGTAACTGACTTTTGTACTATGTGTACACTTTTTGATGTCTAATTTGGGTTGAAATTTGAGTCTAAAAAATATGTAGTAAATAAACAAGTTGTTTTCGCAAATATTTTATCAGTACTTAGTTGAATGTATATCTAACAGAAAGTTCTGGATTGAAATGTATTGGTAAACAGAACTAGAATATATCTCGCTTGTAATTAAAAATTCGTTGGAAAAGACGAACACTTCTGCATCATTTTGCACCTTTTTCATTGCAATCAAACGAAAACAAAACTTGTAAAAATATGTGTTACATAGATTTTTCTAATGATACCTCGTCTTTTCCACTAAAATTCAATCAACTATTTGTTTAATATTTCCAAAAATTAGTTTCAGTTAATCTGAAGCCCTCCTACTCAACTCTTCGTAAACGCACCGACAATATGTAAAATATGCTGTTGCAATTTCATTTGAAGATTTAAATTTTTTACCTTTTTCATTTTATTTTATTTTTACAAATATTTTCTTATTTGCCACGAATTTTTAACAAATATATAAAAACTTATTGTTCAACTTAAGCTGAAAAATTGATTACTGACAAAGTATAGCATTACTACACAAAAATATGTATTCAATCGTTGTGCAGAAAAAAATATGGTTAAAAGCAAATATTTAATATTTGCGGAAAACAAAACATGGTCTTAAAACAAATATTCTATATTTGATGGAAACGTAACATGTTCCAAAAACAAACAGTCAACAGTTGTAAAAAACAAAATATGGTTTAAAAACTAATATAAGTATTGGTGACAATTAATGTTTGTAGAAATAATATTGTTACGTTTGTACCTTTTAAAAACTGTGTTTAGTAGTTTAAAAGTTGTAATGACTCTTTATTTTATTTAAAATGTACAAAAACAACAGTTTAAGTAGTCACTATGTATTCTAATATATACACACACACACACTTAAATTACACTCTTTATACAGCACACTTTAATAATGTTCAAGAATATACAGTCAAGGTAGTTAATTTGTCTTTACTTAACGATGCTTCCAATTAGACTCACTCAGTGGTGTTCTCACCGCCAATTTATATACACTGCATTACCTTCGAGATGCTTCTCGAAAGTTCTATTTCTACAATGATCTTAATGGACAAACTAGAATATTCGAATTCTATAGTTTTCGATGTTAAAGTTAACAGTTTAAATATTTAGTGTTGCCATACTTACAAATAATGGAGAAAGCTTTTCATTCAATGTTGTATGTTTACAGCTATGTTAATAATTTCTACAGATATGTTAACTGCTGTTAACATAAGTAGAAAGGTTGAGAAGCATTGATAAAGATTGAGAGGCACTGAGAAAGTTTGAGAAGAGTTATTTAACTTTAAACCAGTCGTTAAAATCATTATATTTGAATTGAAGTACAATTTCGTAACAATATTATTTCTGCATTTTGATTAAATTTTGTTCCTGATAAAAATATTTAAAAACATATTATTATTGTAGTCAACCATACTAAAATTTTGATTGAGGGTTAAATCAATGAAAAATAATTATGGAAACATAATATTGTTTACATAACAATATCGCAACAATGTTTTTTCTCTGTGTGCACATATCGACTGAAAAATATTTAATAAAATCTCCTAAACTTGTAAAATTAATATACAATATAATACACTGCGAGCTCGATTTGTGCAACTAGTACTTTTTTACATTACAGGATTTATAAGAGCAGTTTTTTCCAAAAAAAAAAGAAAGTATCGACACTGATATTTGTAATACTGCAACAATTTATCATAAGATTTTTTTTTGTTCACAAAAGTATTTCTACTGATATATAGATATATTCAAACATATTGAATTATTTTCCAACTAGAATTAAAATTGCAATTAATCAGGGTTATTTTTTGTCAAATGTAATTTTTTGAGTTAAAAGAATAGTGACTTCGAGACGTAAGCAGTGAAATAAAAAAATACAAAATTTGTTAATATAAACATTAACATTAAACATATAATTTACATGAATAAAACACTTATTAAAAATATCCGACATTAAGACAAAAATACATTCATGTTGTTCCCTTACTGTCTAATATTATACTGTTCAATAAAGTTTTGTCTTAATGTCAGTTATTTTAAATAAGTGTTTTATTCATGTAAATTATATGTTTGATATTGAGAAAATGTTTACTATATTGACGTGTTAATGTTTATGTTAACAAAATTTGTATTTCTAACAGTTTTGAAAATGTCAAACGATGTGTTACGAAATATTGGAAAATTGTTAATATAATTCTTAACCTCGAGCTCGAATACAACAGGAACTTTATTGAGCATTAATTTCAAAGGCTGGTAAAAATTTAGTATTTATTTATGTTTTTTATTAAAAAAAATATAATGAAACGCTTTAATATTCAATGGTCGCTTATCACAACTTTTTCGGAAATTGCAACAAACCTGGTTTGATATCGGTTGCGCAAATCGAAGTCGTACTGTAACATCTTTATAAAATGACTAAAATATCATTTTAAAATACATTTCACTAATAATGTTGGCTAATAACCTTCTTTCCAATTAAATAAACATTACCTACATTTATACATGTTACAAATGATACATATTACTCATACGCAACCCAATAAAAAATGAGAAAGAAAAATATAGTCGGTCAAGACTGATTATATGATACCCAACAACATTGTGTACGAGCATAAAAATTCGGGAAGGGGACTTATATTACACCTGTGGGTAATTTTACTAAATATTGATACTAACATCTAGATGATTTTAGGGCGATTTCTGGAAGTGGGTTTATATGGAAGCAATGGTAAATTATAGATCTATTATCATAAAATTTGGCAATGTTGTTTCTACTTAAATAAAACTTATTTGTGTCGAATATTAACTTGATACTAACATTCGTATGGGATTTATGCACATTAAAGTAATTTTCGGAAGATGGGTTTATACGGGAGTTATGGTAGAAAGATCTTCATAAAATTTGCTACAAATATTGATATTCGTACAGAACTTCTTTGTACCGAATTTCATTAAAGTATTCTTTTTAAGTAATTTTTGAACTCTATTCAGGAGGGACATTTGTATGGGGGCTAGGTAAAATAATGCATCGATCACAACCAATTTCAATAGTATTCGTCCTTGTATCATAAAAGTACCACGTGCCAAATTTCATTAAATTATCTTTAAAATTGAGACCCGTACTTTGTGCACAAGGTTTACATGGACAAACAGCCAGACGGACGAACGCACGGACATCGTTAGATCGATTTAAAAAGTGATTCTGAGTCGATTGGTATATTTCGAGGTGGCTGTTGCGTTACAAACATCAGCACAAACGCATAATACTCGAAACAGCTATGGTGGTATAGGGTATAAAAATGTAATTTTGAAATCAAATTTTGAGTGGAAATATCTTTGAAAAGTATTATTTTTTTAATTAAGGGCCCAACTTTGTAAAACGAAACTTCGCTTCGACAATTTGTATTGAAAACAATAAAGAAATTTTAATTTATTTGTTGTTTTTTTATAAAAATTTTCAAAACGAATATCCGTTTCATTTTACAAAATCAGGCTATAAAAGAAATAAATTGAATTTAGTTTAACTAATAAAAGTAATATATTTGGTCGAAAAAAATTGAATAATAAAAATTTTAAATAAAATTTTCTATTAAAAGCACTAAGTGAAGAAATATAATTATATTAATTAATATAATTATATAATTAAATATAATATTTATGGAAATAAAATAAAAATTTTCGCACCAAAAAACGCACCGTCTCCGAATTTAATAAAATTTGGTACACACACACAAATTCGCTGTAGTTTAGTTTTTATCGCGGTTTAAAATTCACTTTTTATACCCATCATATCAAAATAATCAAATAAGATCTCATAGAGTATATATATACTGGGTCCTCGTGAAAATCTAAAACGATCAATCGATTTCCATCCATTCGTCTGTCTGTCTGTTGAAAGACGGATAGACCTCGAAGCGGACATCATAGGGGGATGAAATTTGGAATAAGTATTTGTCTTATATAAGGTTTGTATGGCATTGAAAATTAGCAAAAATCGGTTCATAAACAAAAAAGTTTTGGCCCAAATACTAGAAAAAGTAGGGTAACTCCAGTTTATACTTTTCGGCCGACATCTTTCGAAAAAAGCATCTACATCAATGACATTTTGCACACATAGTTCAACGACTAATGTAAAGTTGGAAAACCTATGTAAGGTATAACATTAAAGAAATTTTGTAAAAATAGTTCAAGGACCAATAAAAACTCAGAAACAAAAAATACCTATTTACCGCCAAATTCCTATAAAAGGTGAAACTTTAAAAAGTTACAGATGATGGGTGTATAGATTTGGCCACGCCGAATATAACATTCTCACTTGTTTTCATATCATTTTTACCTTAAACTGATACTTAATAATTCTAGTTTCCAGTTATTTTTGTAAAAATAACATTTTGGAAAAGAAAGGGGTACTGAAATAAAGGATAATGAATAAATATTAAAAAAAAACATATGTTTAATTTTTTTAAATGTTCCTTAAAGTGTAGCCCACAACATATAAAAAAATTTAGAGTGAGACCATGAGGGGATGCTGAGAAAATTAACATTTAGTAAAAGAAATAATTTATTTCATAAATAATTTTAACATTTCTATATTTCTTTTTTTTTTTTAATGAAATAATTTGTATAAAGAGCGTTTAAAACTTCGGCTTATTATTAGCGATTCTATTTTATTAATTTGAAAAATTGTACAAAAATAAATGTATCTTGGAGAAATAATAAAAAAAAATAACTTAAATAAATAATTATTTGAACCAAGATTCTCAATGTGACCAAAAGAAAATATTTCGAGAATAAATCGGCGATTTCTCTAACCGATTGTTACGTTGCATAACGAATATCTAAACTGTTCCAAGAAACCTATTTATGAGTTTCTGTTTTAGTTTTGCGAAATCATAAAATTTTCCGATTTGATTTTTTGAAAAAAATAAAAAATCACAAAAAGTATGTAAATTTAAACAACAATATCTCAGAGACCACTTAACTTAACACGTTAAGATAATTGCGTTTAAATTGTATTGTTGACATCTTCAACTAAAATATTTGAAAAATTATTAAAATTTTGAACAAATGCATTTTAATGCTATTGCATTTTATAGATGCAATTTTCGTTGAATTAAAGTTTTAAATATTCCTTATTCAAGTGACACACGAAAAAGTACCACAGAAATACATGTCTTTAAATAAATGCATAATTTTAGTATAACAAAATATATTTTTTATTTCTTCAGGAAACTAAAGCCAACACTTTGAAAGTTAAAAAAATGTGATTCCTTATTCAAGTGGCAGGCAGTGTATTTCAAAAAATTTTTCTGGAAAAATTCTTCTAAATTTAAAGTAGAATTGAAAACATTCTGCTACAAGAATGACAATTTTTATTTTCTTTCAATTTTCTTGAGGTCATTACAATACAATTTTAAAAATTTCCAAAGGCCTTCTAAATTTTAAGATATTACGAACAAAAGAACAAAAAAAAAAAAAATCTCGCAGCTGCTAAGTTTTACGTCAATTTGAGAAACAGATCTAGAAAACAGGATAACTTACCTTATTAACTATATTAAAATCTTTTATTGCAAATAAGTAGACTTATTCAACATTTTTAAATTTATTTTTCTCTTCTCTTTCAAAATTTCTACTTTGATGTAAATTTTTTTTCCTTTTTGCTTTAAGTAGAGGTTTTTATAAAAAAAATATATAATAAATTGCAATTAAACTCGAAAAATTGTGAAAAGATTTAATTTTGAATACTGTTTAAAAAATTGCTTTTAGTACAATATTTGTCCAAAACTTCAGCAAATGATAACGTTTGAAATGACTGATTCTTCTACTTCAAAAAAAGTTAAAAAAAAATCAAAAAACTTAATATACTGGTCAGACTGGTCAAATATTTGACGAAAAAGATATAACCACTTAATTTCTTCTTTCAATTAGGAAAATGTTTTTTGCTTATGGTAAATCACAGATTACGTTTTATTGAATTTTGTTTGACAATGTTTTCTTTAACAAAACATTTGCAAGATTTTATGTAAAGCTAGTGGTCATGCCATTTTGATCAAATATTTGCCAAATGTGAACATAGCTTCAGAAAATTAAAGTTACTTAACTTTTTCCCCATTCTTTATTTTTTTTTTTTTGATCTTATTAGATTTTATATAAACTAATCGCAATTTGTGGATAAATTATACACCTTCTTTGCTATTGTGCAGACTTTCAACAGTTGCATAAATGGGGTAGTCGAATTTAAATGACAAAATTTTTTAATTACATTTTTTTTTATTTTTTTTTTTGGGCCCCTCAACAGAACACAAATTTTGAAACAGGGATTTATACCCAGCAAAAACTTTGCTTTCCCGGTAAGCTAGCAGGTATAATTGGAAACAAAAATAAACTACATATTTTTTGCCTGAATAACTAGTTATTTTTGTTCGACTTGTCCATAAATTCATGTAGTTATTTTTTGACTCTAGGGGTACCCAAAAATATGTTCCTAAACGAAAACAAAAATAAAAAAACAAAAAAATTTTGCCGTCAGTGAGACTCGATCTTGGACACACACTAACCATTCGTTTTTACTGACTAACGTCTTACTCAGTACACCATCTCCCACATAGCATCCTAAGCGACAAAATTTTCATTTAGTTTAAAATATCTTTTTAGATATTTTGTTATAAAAAACTAACAGCCTCAGAATGGGTTGAACCAACAACCTTCTGGTTGTTAATCCGGCTCTCTAGCCAACTCATCCACGTGATTGCAGTATTACTGTGCTATTATACTACTGAACACTTATTAATGTAATACAGAGTAGGCAAATGATAATGACGCCTCATTACCAAGAAACGACTTTAATAAGTAGTTGTTATTACCGAAAACCAAAAAGTTTTTGCTGGATAGTTATATAAAAGAGGCTTATTCACAGTTTCTAATGGAATAGCAGGGATTACTGCGTGAACTTAATTTTTTTTTTTTGTCATTTTATTAAATAAAACCGAAGTAGCATTAAAAATAGATTTAATTAAAAAATGGGCTTTTTGAAATAGCACATAGAAATTTGTAGAAATCTTGGATATAAGGATATAAGAACAGCGATAAATATAAATAATCGGTACCATAAATTTATGTCAAATGTTGTTGACAGTTTAAAATGAGACACTTTTGTCATAGAAGATTATACATGGGCAGCACGAAATTAAATATAATGGATATAATTATTAAGTTATTATCGAAAGTTAACAATTTTATGGACCAAAAAATATAATTACTTGGGTTAAAAAATAATCACAATATTATATTTGTGGATATTGGTGGTACATATTCCAATATTCTAGCTCTTAAATTGGGTATTCCTCAGGGTTCGGTATTAGGCTCACTTCTGTTTATTTTATACATAAATGATCTTCCGAATCTTGTTGATACGAATGTTTATAAATCCTATTTATTTGCAGATGATGTCATGCTATTATTTCGAACAGCTTTTGATAATGGTGATGTAATGCAATCTAATATTGAATATACTTTAGCTCATTTTTTACAATGGTCTTTTGATAAACTTTTGACAGTTAATAATTATGGAACGAAGGCAATTGTATTTGGTAATGTTGATTTGACTTTGAGAATTGTTATTGATGCCTCTTCTGTTAATTTTGTAGATAAATTGGAATGTTTAGGTGTATATCTTGACAGACGTAAGCTATTTGATTACCATATTGATCGAATTAGTTTTAAAGTTGTTGGTATTTTACGGAGACTTTATTCTCTTGACGTTTATTTACCTTGCCGGACAAGGTGTTTAGTTGCCCATGCACTTTTGATGACACATGTGTTGTATGACCTGGAAGTAATATTCGGGACTACGTCTTATAACATTACAATGTTTCTCGTCGAACGCATATCTTAGAATATATTAAATAATTTCTGGGTTGTTCTTTTAAGAATTTTATTTCATATCGTAATATGTTGATGTTTTTTAAAGTTATTAAAACCGAGTGTCCATTACAGCTTCGGTCAGAGTTCACCTTTTCACATTGTTCTAGCAATCGGCAAATTATTATTCCTAGAATTATAGCCTCTGTTTTTGAGCGATAATTTATCGTTAGGATTGCACGTTGTTGGAATAATGCATTTCGTTTAAAACTAATAAGATATTTGGAAACTCTATAGCTTATTTTTATTATTGTGGTAAGTGGTTCACAATTGTGTGACTTTCTTTTTGATATTTATACTATTTATGGAACTATGTAACTTTATGCAGTTTTTTGGTATATTATTATATATTCTGGCTGGGGAGCCATTTGAGTTGGAGTATTGAATATGAGTGTAATTAATTTTTATTTAATATTTAATATATCCTTATTCAAGAATAAATCTTTGTAATATATATTTATTGGCCTTCTTGGCTTTTTATATTACTGTGAATTGAAATAAATAAAAATAAAAAATAAACTTGAATAAAATATATTTTCCTATAAAACATGAAGAAATAATTTAGATGCGAACCCAATTTTTCGCAAAATTTAAAAAAAAAATCTGGATTTTTAATTTAAGGACAACTTTTAAAGTTTTGCTCGAAAACCTTAAAATATGTCACACTAATAACATCAAACTTTGAAAATATCATAATACTTTTATGTGAATAATTCACTAGATTCTTTCAGTCGATGCGTGAGAGCTAGCGTTAACATAGTAGTAAATAATATGGATTATATTTGGTTTGGTTTTCTTATTTCTTTGACAAATAAATGCTTATATACCATTTATAACTAACAGCACTTCGATACGCTAAAGGTAAATTTGCTATGTGTCAAGGTTTGTGAAGAAACAGTCGTTCTCTTGATGCTTTGGCCGTGAGTAACTTTTATCGGATTTGGCTAACTTTGAAACACTAATACTTACGATTGCTACTTTGTTTTTGAAGTCATATGTATATATCTATATATTACCATCTATAAAAATTGCATAGACACATTTTGAGGCACATAGAATGAATTTTTCTTTGCTAAAATCAACACGAGATTTTTTTTAAAGCTTGTTTAATAATATGGGATACTTCGAAAATAAAATAGTTAAGGACTAATATATAGATCACAAAACCAAAAGGCTTATTGAAAAATTATCATATTATGACAACAATTTCAAGTCTACAATTTCCTACTGGGCAACGACTAACTCCCTAGTATTTTGCTTAGTCCAGTCCGGTCTATTCAAGTGACATTTTATGCAAATTTTTAAGGTATTAAACAAATATGAACAACAATAACAAACAAGCCAGCAACAAACATCATCCTCATGAACAACAACAAAACATCATAAATAGTTAGCAAAAAAACCTCTAGGAGGATCAATGACCGTCTAAGCAATAAAAATAATAAACAATAACAACAAAAATAACAACAAAAAAGAAGCAGAAAATGAAACTATTATACTATGAGTAAATATAAATGAGCAACGTTTCGTTTTAGCGTCTGGGAATTGCGAGTGCAACAAGTAAATATTTACAGAATAAACGCTGCAACTACAAGTGAACTGCAGCGATTAATGCGACATGTATTCGCATATAAAAAGTAAAAAAATAACTACATTGTAAAGATATATATACACACTTACAAATACTCTTATGTCGATGACACTTAATCAATTATTCTTCTAGACAAACAAAACTAAGAATGTACAATTTACAAAAAAAAAAAAAATTAAATTAAATATAAAAAATAATACTTTTAACAAAAAGAAATTAAAAAAAAAAAATTATGTTACAATCCAAGTTTACACATGACGATGGCTATCAAACACAATTTATGAAGAGACAATTTATGGATACAACAGTGGCGGTAAAAATAAGAAAATAATTTTTCAATGAAAGTGAATTAGAAAAGATACTAAGAATGTTGATTTTAATTTTACTAGTGTCTTCTTATAGTCTACAAACTCTGCTTTGCTATTTATGGTCCTTCGAACTGGATGTTGTTTGACGTCACTACAAGTATATCCATAACCTAACCGTTTACTACGCTAGATTTTCTAATATAAAAATGAAATAAATCGAAAAAAAAAATGGTAAATAGTTTCAAGGATCTAAAGTTTATTTCTTCAAGAGAAAACTTGTCATACTTTCCTATCCAATGATATCTTTGTGGGAAATGTGTTGCATTTATTGCAATAGTACCGGTTCTTCAGTACCATTTGAGTACCAATTGACACCAAACACATACCAAAGTTCCAGTTGAGAACCAGATGTCACCACTAGACTCACCAAGTATCAGTTGAGAGTCAATTTCTTGTTAAATGCGTAATCAGCAACTCGCACGCAATAACAATCTGTGGCTGAGTAGTTAGCATACAAGACTATAAAGCACGAGATACGTAAGGATAACATGGATTCTATTAGGGGTGCCACCATCGACATTAACAAAAAAATTATAAAAAAAATAATTTTTAAAATAATAAAAAAAAAAGAAAAAAAAATTAAAAAAATTGTTTTAAAAGAAAACCATTTCCGAATTTCTATGAATCGATACTGAATATGCCTACTTGGATTAGTTCTATGACCTGCCCCAAAACTAGTTAAAAAGGGTTAATTTCTTCCTTCTGGGTCAACGCCATATAAAAGTGATAGGTCCAGCTCCAGCCGTGACATGTTTTGTGTTAGTTCCTTTCCCTTGATCTAGCTTTTTGTAAGCATAATTGACTTTTTTGTCACAGGAGAAGGAATAGCTGAATAAAACCTAGAAAAAATTAAATACAAAAAAATTAGTACGCAGTTTTAATTCAAAACAAGGACCGATATTAATGCTGAATTTTGTTTTTGGTTTTTTCTACACCTTAGGAAGTTACCTTAGATAGGGCTTTTTATTATTGAAATATCTGTAAAGAAATGTATAGTTAGGGCTTTTTTCATTAATTTAAAATTCGAATAAACTAATGCTATAATTGATATTTTAATTAAAAAAATAATATTTCAACAGACTACTGTAAACAAAAAATATACAAAAATTTAATTTAAAAGGTAAATTTTAATAGAAAATAGTGGCAATCTGGTGGCAGGATTATTTATAGATCTTGTAAATCGTCCCATTTTTTAGATAAAGCTATTTTTTCTTTAAAAATACAATACAATTTCGATCTTTCATTGTTTCATTTATATTTGTTTTAAAGTAAATTGTTCCTGATGACTCATATACCAAGGCTCGAAGCATGTTTACTATGCCATATTTAGTGCTTCTTCCTGAAATTTCAGACAATGTTTTTGATGAATGATGAACAAGATTTCCCTAGTTGCCTAGAAGGTTTGTTACAAAGACCACTTTTGGAAATACATGTTGCTCACTTTCCAATCGCTTTTTTATATTTATTTTGCCTCTATTCGACCTTGTTTGGAATATTTTTCTTTTTCGAACATTCTTTGATTAACAATTTTTCTTTTGCACAATTCCTTTTATTAAAAACTTCAATATATGAACTCTCCAACATACCTAGTGTCTACATTAGGCAAATTTTTATCAAAACAAACGTCAAAATTAGTGCGAATATATACAAGGTATACTTAATTAAACAGCTGATTACTATTTTGGTTGTTACAGTTGTCAAACTGCATATATAAAAAACAATATTGTTGTTTTTGTGCAACTGTTGCCACCTTCCACAAATTCGCGTTAAGTTTGACGTTTGTCTTGATAAAAAATTGTCTAATGTAGACACTATGATAAGAACAAACAATATTTTGATATCCGAATTAAACTTCAAATGAGTTAGGATTTTTCTTTCAAAATATATTTTAAACAGAGTTTAATATTTTATATAAAATATTTTTCTTCTTACTAACGGCTACATAATAAATGTGTAACGTTCTCTTTTTTAAAATATATAAAATTAAAATATAATTTTATTATACAAATATCATATATGCAAATGGTTTTACTTGAGCTTTCATTTGAGTTTTACTGGAAAAAATTCACATTTATAATTTTTTTAAACTGCTTTTAGTAAAAATTATATAATTGTTTGAATATTACAATTTTCTTAAAAAGAGAATTTGAATTTTAAAATTTTCAGAATATTCGAATTATATTTCAAAAAAAATATTACTACCAAAGAAATTACAATTTTAAAAATTAAAATGTTTAAGAAATTTTCATTTTATTACTAAAAATTTTAGAAATGGAAATTTGAAAAATTAAAATTAAAATTTTTTAAACAACATTTTATTTTATATTTTACTATTGAAAATTTTAACTATAAGAAATTAAAAAATAAATATGAAAATATAAAATTGAAAAATTTTAAAAACACAAACAAGAATTCTAACAAAGGCAATTGTTTTATATTATTTTGCAATATAAATAAAATTATTTATATAGACGTAAAAAGTATAAATATACATATGTCGAATTACAGGATATATTTCTAAGGGTATGTGTAATTGTTAATGTTAAATTAATTTTTAAATTATTATTTAAGTATTTTTATTTTAAATTACTTTAAAACTATTTTGTTGAAAATATTTCAGGGTTTTCATCTCAAATTTTACATTATGCAGCATTTTGTTTAGTAATTTGAAACCCCGATTTGAAATAAGTTAGAGTTTTTTTCTTAATGCCTATAAATCCGTTATTTGCAATCATAGTGCCCGTGTATTAGACTGTGCTTTACCAGAATTAGTGTATTAAAAAAACCGACACTTTCAGTAAACCGGTTTTCGAATTATTCGAAAAATAGCTTTTGAAAAAAACCGGTTTCGTATGCGGTTTTATTTTAAAAAATCAGATTAATCGGTTTTTATTAAACATAGAAATATTTTTGAAATTTTTTACTAAAGGATGTACACTTATAGTACAAGTCGTTTGTAATGACAAGTAATATAAAATTAAAAAGTCATATCGGTCTTCTGTAGCTTGAGTTTCATGCTCAAAATTTTTATTTTTTGAATTATTTACTCATAATGTACCTTATTTGAAATATAAAATATTTTATAAAATATACAAATCTCAGTTCTCAGTACATCTGATGTTACTACAATCACAAATTAGAAATTTTTAACAGATCATAATATAAATTTCAAATAATTTAGGCATAAATTAATATATATATGAAACACTGAAACTAAATCGGTTGTCAAAAAAACTTAAGTGTAAGAACGCGTTATAAAAAATTTCACTGAAAACAAAAACAATCGTACTTGTGCTTTTTTTAGTAATATTTTTTAATTGAGATCTATCTTGGCTTTTTATCTAAGTTAACCTATAATTTAGGCTCCAAATTATTTGAAACTTTTTTCAGTACAACAAGCGATTTTTTAAATAAAATTTGTATAAAAATTAATAAAAAAAAAAAAAAAAAAAAAAAAAAAAAAAAAAACTTGACAAAATTCGTAATTTTCATACAAATTTATTATATTAAAAATTGAAATATTTGTTGTTAAAAAAAAAAAATAAAAGAAAGAAAATTTCATAAAAAACCGGGTAACTGACAGAAAAAAAACCGGCCTGCCGAATAGTTCGTAAATAAGTATTATTCGAAATCCTTCGGTTTCTTAAAAAGTAAAAACCGGTTAAACGGTTTCCGATTTCGGTTTTTGAATACACTAACCAGAATGCATTAAAAACGTAATTTCAAAAAAAAAAAAAAAAAAATTGGAATACGCCTTTTATATATTAAGCCAACGATATGTAACCTAGATCTTAAATCGACTTAAGATTTTTTTATTACTGCAAATGTAAAAATTTTTATTAATTAAAATAAAAATTATAATAATAATTATTCATTTTATAATTTTCTTCTTCACTGTAATCGCAGTTCATAAATAAAATATCCATGTGAATAAAGTACTTATTCATCTAAATACGAATATGTCTATATGTCTGTAATTATATGTAGAAATATAGTTACTCACTCGTTTGTACATATAGTTTTTTTTTTTCTTTTTAATAAGTAAGTAAACCATGGGATCAAATAGTTAATGCATATTAATCATTACACATAAAATAAACAAAAGATTTTCTTAAGAAAAAATACAAAAACAAAACTACTTAAATAAATATAAACAATTGTGGTAAAAAAAACTACTTATTGTTTAAAAGAAGAAGAAGAAATAAAAAACTTATATTGAGACATCAAGGCAGCGCAGAAGTTGCTGCGTGTTGGTTTGCAAATAGTTCAAGAACCTTGGTTATAGTTAGGGGGCGGATTTCTATGTATTTATTTTTTGAAAATATGCGCCTCAAAAATTCAATTCAAAATTCAAAATATAAACAAAAAATTTGTTGAGGCTGAGAAGAAAGTGGCAAATTGGGATTTTCCTTTAATTTTGTATTGCGTGTATATATTGCGTCCATATGAAATCAACGAATCTATGTGATCAATGTTATTGCACACCTCCTCCGCTATTCGGTGTAATGCGTCGGCTAACCAGGTTACATGCAAAATTTTTGAATAAAAAATCTTAATAGCTTTTGCTGATTTTAGCATATATGGAGCCACTTTCGATAAAAATAAGACAATATTATTTTTATTAAAGTCGCCTCCCAACTATTTAATTTGACGCATGAAGCGTACTGACAATAATTTCGTGATTCATACTTTAAAGTTCTATTAAAAACTTTCGTTTGATTATTTAAAAACGATTTTTTTTTTAATCTTCAAGTGGAATATTGTACACTTTTCTACATAACTTTTTCTGAGTGTTGATTCAGATGGAATGCTTTCCTTTGTGTACATCTTTAGGAAATTCAATTCAATAAAATCGGAATGGCAGGAATGACTGCAGATATAAAGGCTTCACATTAGTCCAAGTTGAAATTATTTGTTTGCAAATTTATGGTTAACAATGATTGCAAAGCTTTCTGATTGCTTTTCGATTCCTAGAAACTTCTTTTCATAATTGACTGCCTTATTGAAAATTTTGAAAAAAACAATAATTTAACATGAGTTCAAAAAAATTTTTTTAAATTCCAACACGTGTTTATTTAAAACTGAAGTTTTTGGGGTTTTTACTTTGGCATTTTATCCTAAAGAATATTTATTTAACAAACATTTATAATTTAATGCAATATTCTTTACAAATTTCACTAGGAAATTTGTAGGAAATTTTATTTAATAAATTAACTTTTTATTTTAACTCTGTAGATAAAATATTCGTTAATTTTTATACCCTACAGCACCATAAGTGGTTGGGGTATTATGCATTTGTGCCAATGTTTGTAACACCCAAAAATATTGATCCACAACCCATCTTAATGTACACCAATCGGCTAATTTGTTGAGCCGATTTAACGATGACTATCCGTCCGCCTATCCGTCCGTCCATGTAAACCTTGTAATCAAACTACAAGTCGTAAGTTTTAAAATAACTGAATGAAATTTGGCAAATATGTCTTTCATAATCCAGGGACGAAGCCTATTGAAATTGATTATAATCGAACAATTATTTCACTTAGCCCCCATACAATTGTGCCCCCAGAATAAGCGTTTACAAATCACAAATGTTTTAAATATAGTAATATTTAAATGAAATTTAGCATATCTAGGTTTTATATAATAAAAATCTATATTCCAAATTTCATGAAGATCGGTCTTATAATTCATCACAGCGCCCATATAAACCTCACTTCCGAAAAAAACTTTAACGTGCAGAAAATCCATAGAAATGTTAATTTCAAGTTAATATTTGACACAAATAAGTTTTATATAAATAAAAATCCTAGTGCCAAATTTTATTACAATCGGCCTATAATTAACAATATAGCCCATATAAAGCATACTTCCGGGGATCACCCTAAAAAGCATAAATAACATAATATAAAGCTTATGTATGTTTCATAGAAATATACAATGCTCTTAATGCAAGTATCAGATCAGTAGTGCGATTCAGTAATTTATTTTAACGATTATCGAATCGTTTATAAAATTAAACAACAAAATTATCGATTTTGCTATTCCATGGCTTTTTTAAACGATAATCGGTTATCGTTACATCTGCTTCTGTCGTTAACTAAACCGCAATATATTTTTTTTTTTTAGTTTATTTCATCAAATAAAACACAAGTTTAACATACAAAAGCGGTAAGAACATAAGTGCAAAATCAGCGTTGCCAATTTCGTTATATTTAGCATTTATATTTATATTAGCCACATTTTTTACATCAGCGCTTTTTTTGTAAACGGTTACTTTTAATTGCAGATTATAACCATCTTTTCCTATTTTCTGAATTTAAAAGACAAATATGTATCTAGAAGCTTTGTTGTTTTGATTATAATAAAAACTTAATTTTGAACTTAAAAATTGAGGCCCAGTTTTATACTATTAACTTAGTGTATTGGCTAAGAAACTTTTAAGTAAAAGTTGACAAGAAAATAAAGAAAAAGCTTACAATTTTCCAAGCATTGTTTTTAACTAAAAATTATAGTCATATTTTAATTATTATCAACTGTTTTCTCATAACTATATTAATATTTTATTAAATATCTTTGCAATTAGATTACATTTTATTTTTGGTTATGTTAATTTTAAAAAGTTGTAAATAGTTGCAGACTATTCACGGTGAAATTAAAAAAAAAAAATTTGTGCAAAATATATTACAAAGAAAATACAGATTTTAAACGTTTTTTGAACTTTTTACAAATATTTAAATAATTTGATCATATTTTGTATTTCTACTTAATTTTATTTATTTTCAATAAATATTTTTTTAAACGTCAGACAATTTTCATACTTAGGAAAAACTTAAGTGTTCCATCACAAAATTTAGTTTTAAAATTTTTAAT
The DNA here is from genome assembly GCA_932274085.1 of Protocalliphora azurea. NCBI lineage: Eukaryota > Metazoa > Arthropoda > Insecta > Diptera > Calliphoridae > Protocalliphora > Protocalliphora azurea. The sequence continues at coordinate 145,391,711 of OW026522.1, read as the reverse complement.
GCTTAAACTTTAAAACTTAACTTCGATTTCGCCACTAAGTGAACAGTATAATAATGGACCTAAACCCTTAATATTTAAATTTAACATATTTATATATCAATTTATATTTTAAAGCCTTTGAACTCAAAGTTATTATAAAATGTATAACCTGTCTTTGTACCTTAAATATTTCATAAAACTTGTAAATATTCGCATATGAATCTAAAATAGCAAATATGTGTGTTTGTAATAAAAATACATCTGTAACTAAAAAAAAATTAAAACAAATTTTAATTAAATATAATTTAGCGTTTTTGAGCGCGTTTCTGAATGATGGCCTGCGCATTTTGGTGCAAAAAAGTTGACAACGCTGTGCAAAATTTATAAATAATTCTCAAATTCTTTTGTATTTCTACTCCTATTCAAAGCGAATTTTTAGAATTTTTGTGTGAATAGCTACTTATACACATCTGCATAAAGAACGTTGAAACAGCTAATTGCGATACGATGATTTTTTGTTCACTGGTTGGGCCTAAAGTTTTCTGTTAATTTTGACAGAGGTGCCATACGAAAATAAAAGTTGTCTACTGTTGTTTAAATGTACATACTTCATCATATAACGGATATATTTTGTCAATAGTCGAATCGTTAAAATTTACTGAACCTTACTACATGTCCCATATAAGATCCCCTCTGGAACTTTGATGTACCAACAGAATGGTGGAGGGTATTATCAAGGTGAATTCAAACAAGTGACCTCACTTAATCAGTTGATTATTTTTTGGTACTTATAACTGTCAAACTTCATACAAGCACATTTTTTGCTTACCCGCTGAAGTGTCAAACTCCATGTATAAAAAAAAGTTAATGAATTCGCCGTATTATTATTTTTGTACAAATGCTACCACCTGTTTCATTTCGCCATGGGTATTATATAGTTGAGCTTGATCGACTATATTTCTCTCATTTGTTTAAATTGCGTTTGATCAGCTGACATAGAGTTCAAAGCTGATACAGTATTGTATTAATATGACAGTTGAGAATAACCACAAATGAAAGTTAAAAATCGCTAGAGCACTTGTTATACGCATTTTACCTGAAAATTAAAAAAAATAGAAAAAACACTTTTAAGAAAAAAGTAAGAAACACAAAAAAATTTTCGACAAAATATGCAAATCGATGTCACTTTTAGTAAAATTTATGATTCGGATCGTTAACTACATAAGATAGTTTTTTAATGCTCCAGCAAAACATGCATTTGAATTACAATCCGCCCCCTAGTTATAATCTAGTAAATGCATATCATAGTAGAAAATTAAAACTGAGAGAAAAAAAAACAAATATTATTTTATTTTTCAATATTTAATTTAATTCCACATAAATAATTTATTTACTTCTATAAGCCTAACAAAAATTGAGGATCATATACAAATAAACATGATGAGACCTAAATCATAAATAAAACAAAATTTCTTTTTAAAATCATTCTAAATTTTAAAATAAATAGTAATAGATTTAGGTGGCACTTCGAGAATTTCTTAAAACTTTTTAATAATTTGCGAAAAATATATAAAATAAAAATAATATTTATTATCACAAAAAGGCATTATTGTTCCCCAAAGGATTATCCATGACAGTCAGTATACTTTTTCATACATTTGAACCAATTCTCAATGTATTTTTCTTTTTCTCTTTGTTTGAGAAACTTCCAAAATAAGCATTTTCATTAAAATAACTGCTTTTTCAGGCATCGAAAAATTTTACCACGCAATTAATTTTTTAAATGGGAGAATACAATGGAGTCATTTAGTGTCAAAACATGGCTGTACTGTTAATTACCCATTAATTCGAAGTTTTCATTGATAATATTGTTGGTTTTTTATGCCGATGTGTGAAAGCTAGTATTATTTTGATATAAAATGATTCGGACTCGGCAATTGGTTTTGGTAAAAATATGGTTGTGTATAAAAGTACTTGGAAGCTCTAATGGAACAGCTACTAAGTGTTAAGATTTGATTTGAAGTCCTTCGACCGGGTGCAACTTTTGTCGGGTTTGCAACATCATGTTTAAAGATTCACAAAAATAAATAAATAAATAAATAAAAATAAAAATGGTAATAAATCTGACTTTCATAAACTACTTGTTGGATCGAATTAATATGTATGAGAAAGTTGTAGAGGATAATCTACTCTTTCAGAAGAATTATATTGCAGTCACCCTGTTTCAATACGGGATGAGCTACACAATGTCAAAGTTGATTACCTCGATCGAACACGAGAAGATCATTATCTTGCTAATACACTACATTAAATATAAATAATAACGTAAATAATAATTTTAATATATTTTAAGCGCACTTAAAATATATGATACACTTAAAATATATATTACAAAAAATGATCTCCTTCTATATCTTTATATAACCTTTAACAATTGTATAGTCACCTTTTGCAGTATATAAACTGCCTTGCTCTAATTAACATGAGTTTTCATTTAGACGACTCACAGTGTACTTTTTTGGGGGTATGAGTTGTTAAAATTCATTAACTTTTGAACGGATTAATATTTTTGTCCACGACTGTTATTGTGCAAAAAATTAGCTATCGCATACAACAGAATAATAATTTAAAAAATTACATATTTTTCTTGTAAAATTATAACGAAAATGCTTTAATATGTTTATTTTATATTTTAGTAAAAGGCTTTTGAATTTTGAAATGTGTTGGTCAGAAAATTTAAGTACTATCCCTGAAGAAAACCTGGAAGCAAGTGTATCCAAGTCACCAGTTTTGTCGATTATTTTGGTGACTTCTTGGCGACAAAGTGTCTACATTTTTTATTTGCTTTGATGAGAAAAAAATGTATACACAACAGATAAGAGTTCTAATTCGGCGCCAAAGCGCTACTATTATTTCTCGGCGGCATAATTGTTTTTATTAAACTAGTATTTTTTCAATTGTGCTATAATAATTATTAAATTATAAATTAATTGTAAATTTAAAAAGTACATACAAAATCCAATTTTTCATATTTTATGTTTCTTTTGTTTATTAAAAATTAACAGCTGGCGAGTTCGGCGACAGCAATTTCACCAACGTTTTTAAAGCATTAATAGATAAAAAGTTTTATATTTAACTTCTCAAAATTTGTAATATTTTTGCAAATGATTTTTTGTTTCCATATCCAGATGTTGTATCAAGTTTTAGTGAAGCAACCTATAAAACGTTAGGAGGAGATTTGCAGCGCCAAAAAAAAAAAAATAATATATATATATATATATATATATATATATATATATATATATATATTAAGCAAATGGTCGAAGCAAATCTAAAATAAGTGAAAACATTGAATTTGAAGGCGATTCTTCGAGCAAAGAAAATTAATATTTTCTGAATTCCTCAATGTTATGATTCCATCATTTTTTAATAAAACATCAAATGTTAACAAAAGTTTTATTAACAACGTCTATTTCAGAAAAAGTATCAAAAGTGTAGACTATAATTACTAAAATAAATATGTAGACAATGTCTACATATGGTCCCAAAATAGCTACCTACTCAATAGTACCAGTGTCAGTAGTAGATTTCCAATGACACACACATGTTAAATGTTAATAGTAAAAAAGCATGGTCGGGGGTATAATAAGTCACTAGTACTGGTGACAGTGTCAATAGTGAATCAGTACTGATTCACTAGTGACATTTCCTACAGGGATGTTTATAACTTATACACTTATACACCTACAACTTTAACCAATATGGATAATGCTAGTGGAATGCTTATTGACGTGAAATATTTAAACTTCGGTTGACGCTTAAAATAATGTACTAAAAATATTACAATATGCCCTAAGAACAAATAACGTATTTCTTAAATTTTATAAAAAAAATAAATTTAGTATCATATTAAATTAAAAATAAATATACAGCAAAGACCTTAGACATCTTTTGTACATAGAAAATTACCGTTCGACATCAACATATGTGTTGGATTAATTTTTAAATGATGTGCAAAAAGATTTTATTATTTCTTCGTTTGAGTCTAACATTGTAACAACTGTACTGGCAACACTTCTTTCGATGGCTGTGGTCTTAATGACATATCGATTTTTCTAATCTCAGACAGAATAATATCATTGGTAGCTTCTTTAAAAAGAATTAATCAATTCGCGATAATTTACAAAAATATATGACAACCAAAACAAATATTTCATATACACAACTCGATATTGAACGAAATTGTGCTGCTTTCAGATAAATGACTGGAAATTTGACCCTGAAAGCCTGTATTTTTAGGCTATCTAAGATCTTATATATCAAAAACTTTTTTCAGTGATATTGTTTTGTCGAATATTTTAGGACTTCTCCGAAACGAAATTATTTATTCTGTGTAATTTCGCATTTTAATAGGAGATAAATAAGGAACCTTCTGATGTTCAACGTCCTTCTACGATTGTTAGTTTTGGAGAAATGGCTTACCATATATTAATTTATCCAGGCTATTTTTAATATTTTAAAACATTTTTTAGCTCTTCTGAAAACTTTGAAATGTAGACTTAAGTCGTTTTACCAAAAAGTCCACAGAATTATTTTTTTCTCTATACAAAAAATAATTTTAAATGTGATACAAAAATATGCCTTTATAGCAAAATATGCCAAAAACATGAATTTTCAACAAAATATGCATAAATATGCACTAAAAAATCGATGCCATTATAAAGCAAATTCTCTAATTCGCAAAGATATTTAGTTTACTCTGTTCTAGGAGCAAAGGCAAAAAACATGCATTTTCATGAACTTCCGGTCTTCGATAATAAAATTATATATTTCATTTAAAAGTAAGGTCTAACAATCATTGTGTCCGTATGAGTTGTTGACATTAGCCACAATTTTAGCACATGGAAATGTTGGTGTTTTGGTTCTTTTTTATTTTTATGGAGTTTTTATTAAAAAAAAAGCTTAAGTTATTATTTTTGTTTTATAAAACCCAAAATGATAAGATTTTTTGATTTAAATGTATTTTTACACCCAGTCTTACACTTTCTTGCAGTTAAATTATATATAGAATAATGAAGGATATCTTACGCTATAAGCCAGTATAAGTGGAATTTTTTGCTGGTTTTTGCAAAATAGTTAAGAATTTAGGTGAATACAAAATTTTTGTAAAAAAAAAATATGTTGCAATTTTTGGAAACAAATAATTAAAGTTGCACTTGATAAATAATGAACATGTCATTTAAATAAAACAATAAAATGTTTGAAAAATATGAGCCTCGAAATAATAAAAATTATTATTTACTTATTCGGATTAAATTTAGCTGATTTAAAAACCATATATCTCTTTAACTAAAAGAGATACAGTAAATCTAAAAATTGATTTAGAAAATTGAGCATATTTTCCGTTAAGATCACTGTTAAAATTTATATTGGTGTCTATTCTTGAAAACGCGTCGAAGAAGTGAAAATTTCCATTAAAACAAAAACAAAATTTTAAAAAATTGATTTTGTTTACCGTACATTTCTAAAGTGGAATTTACCGTTTTTAAAAGAGAGAGAAACGCGTTAAAGTTTTCACGTTTATTAGATTTTAGAAACATATGTTAAACAAAAACAATTTTTTAAACTTTGTTTTTGTTTTAATGGAAAATTTCACTTCTTCGACGCGTGTTCAAGAATAGACACCATTATTCAAACACGGATTTTCACACCCTAAAAAAAGTACATAGTGCGGCTGTTTAATTACATGGAATCCAAAGAGAGACATTTTTTTAATAGTCAAGTGTTCATGTACTGATGTTTGTAACACATCAAAATAATAGACAAAGACCCACTTTAATGTATGCCAATTGGCTTAGAATCATCTTCTTAGTAGAATTAACGATGTCCGTCCGTCCGTCCATGTAAAAATTGTAATCAAACCACAGCTCGTAATTATGAAGGTAACTCATAATTGTGACCTCTTCAGAAAATTACTTTAAAGTTGATAAATCTCATGCAAATAATAGTATCATCAAGTTAAAATTTCACACAAAATAGTTTTATAGAATTTAAAAGTGCAGTGTCAAAATTTATCAGTTCATAATTGACCATAGCTTATATATAAGGCCCATTTCTGAGAGCTTTCCAATGAATCTTTAATGATTAATCATTATAAAACCATATGACTAATGATCTGAAATTATTACTATAAAGATTTGTAAGAGGGCTGGGTGCTCAAACAACGTCAGTATTAGTGCGATGGACCAAAATAAAGCAACTATTTTTTCTTTATGCTTCTTAATAATGGTCCTTCGGTCTCCTAATTTACTAAATAAAATTAAATGATATACTGAAAAGAAAAATCCATAAATAAATGAAAATACTAAAGATATTTTATTTATATAATTTTAATGGATTTTTCCTATAAATTTATAAAAATCTTTAGCTTTAATTCCCATATATTCAAAATATTCTTACAAAAACCTATTGCCTGAGGAACGTGACATATTTCTTTGACATTTAAAATGTGCAGTTATTTTTATAAATTTAAAGCTAAAAATTATAAAATAATATATTTTTTTCCTTAAGACCTTGGCTGTCACATTTTCTTATTATTAACCTTGAAACCTACAGGTTGTCCTTTAATGAAAATATGAGGGAGAAGAAGAGAATTGTGTTCTTCGAAATATTATCTACATTTGCTATTGATTTTTATGTTTGTTTGTTGTTGTTCTAGATTCATGTCTTCATTTACTAATGCACGTTTTACTTTTATATTAAAAAATATCCTTGACAACTAAATAACAATAAAGAAAACCTTAAGAAAGGAACGGAATAGAAGAGAAAAGCAAAGAATGTATATAACGTAATTATAAAACAAGGTCCTTTTTGTAAAAAGAATTAAATTACAAATAAATAAATAAATTGTTTAAGTCTACGAATATATGAGAAGTATGCTTTTGAGTGGTTGGCTAAAATAATTACTAAATTTTCTAGGAAATAAAAAATGTAAAGGAACGTTTTTACACAATAATTTAATTATTATTATTTACTTTTGCTAATATTTGTTGATTTGTTGTTGTATTTATTTTATTTAAAATTTATTTGAAATCATTTTTTGTCAACGTCATTTTTTATGCTGAACTCTTATCGCACGACTTAATAGCATTTTAATCTTTATCTCTATATTTATATTAAATACTAATTTTGCTGAAAATTTAAAGTGTGAGGGAAGATTTTCTGCTTATGAAGATTATTTTGGTTGATGACTGACTAATGATAGTTATTGTTGGTTGATGACTGACTGATGATTTGTATGTGTGTGAGTATACTTTCGCAATTGTAGACAAAGATACAGTGGCTGTGAATCATTTGAAAGATTAATACTTGATTTTTTATGGAATAAAAATTACAGAAATTTTGATTATAAAACAGACTATTTTATATAAATTGGTTAATTTTGGCAATCTATAATTTAAGCTTTGTTTAAATTTAATGTATACGAGATTATTTTTTTTTTAGAATTTAGGTCTCTTAAAAGACTCTTATGTTAAGGGCGTTTTAGAATGATATGGACTAGTGTTTGTGTCAGATTTTGAATAAATTTTTTTCATCAAATTCGGGCAAAAAAAGATTGACGCTGAGCGCTACAGCGAGATGGTGATATCCACAATTGTGAAAGAAATACAACGTGGTCAATATAGCGCTTTTCGCGCTAGATTTAACGCTTTTTAACAACCCAAAAGTCGCAGTTTTTCTGTTAGCGCTTTTTTTAAAAAGCGCTAAATTAGCGTGTTCTACTTGAGTGATATGTTACTTTTTTATTTTTTTACTTCTCTATTAACTAGTAAAAATAGTATCTTAAGACCATTTTTTTTTAGTAAAAAGTGAACTGAACAAAATTTGATTAGCTCATAAGGCAAATAGAACTTTTTATAAATAAAATAAAATTTTCGACGTTTTATAATTGATAAAAAAATTCAATACTGTAAAGTATATTCTAAATATTATCAAAACGCTAACATTAAATTTTATATGTCTTATGATTTCATCACATTAGGTTTTTTAAAATACTTTATATTCATTATTAAATGTCCATACCCAAAAAAGGCGTGGCTTTCAGAAGGGATTTAAAATCCAATCAAAACATTTAAAATTTGTCCATTTGTACCTTTTATTTTTTTCTATTTACACATTCTTAATTTTTTTAATGATAAAATTTTAATTTGTCTATATTTTATAAAGTTTTCATTTCCACAACAGAAATAAGAATTTTTCTCATCAGAGAAAAACCAATTTTTTAATTTCGAAATGCCAAAATATAACTTCAAAATTCTTTTACTTAAAGTGATCATTTGAGGTATCTATCCGTTATTAACAACTTCCAGATTCGTCCAAACACGTTCCTATTTATTTTAAGAATTGCAGATTTAGGAAAAAAATTGGACTGATTAAATCAAAGGTTTTGCACTAAAATAACAGTTTTATGAATTTAAATTCTTTTAGAAAATCTTATGAATATGGAATTTTAAATGTACAAAAAATTTTACCGCTTACTTCTGTAATAAAAACACCAATTTTAAATTTTGTTTTAAAATATAACTCACTTTTTCTGCTGAACTTAAAATATTTAAAAAAATAACAAATATGAACCTTATAATATTTAAGTTTTTACTCTTAAACTAAAAATTTTTAATCTTACTCTAAAAAAGATTTGAATTTAAAAAATCAACTAAAAAGAGTTAAATTCAACCAAAATTAATGGATTTGATTTAATTTAGCGCCTTTAAACGCATTTGGGAATATTTCCTACGCGTTTTGGTTGCAAATAGTTGTCAGCGCTGAAGAAATATGAAGTAATGATGCCGCTGACTCAAAATTCCCACCAAACAATAAATTTTGTCGCAAAATTTTTGCGTTCGATCACACTAATCGCAAAAATTTTGATAATACATCTGCATGTCCTAAAGTGCAGGATGCATCGAATTCAAATGTACGGAAGTGTTATAAATGAGGACCTTTCAAGAAAATTATTCTGCAGTCACCTTGTCAAAGTTGACCACCTCGAGTATAAAAAAGTTTAAAAAATCGTAACATCAACAAAATTAGTCCGATTTAAAGCATTTAAAAACTTTTGTAAAGAATTTAATGAGATGAGGTAAGTTTATTCACCTATGATTGGTGATTAGTTGAAAATACATGTATTTGCGCTAGGTATATGCTTCGAAGTAAACAAACGATGGTCATAAACTTTGAGCTTCTGGAACTAGAAGCAAAATTCGTCAAGTAATAAGAAATGATTTTCATAAATAAGTCTTTGTGCCGAACATAAGGACGGAGGCAATTATGTCATCACTAAAGCATTTTCACACAAAATATTTTAATTATTGGTCAGAAAAAAATTATTTAAAAACAAGTATTAAAAATAAAGCCGGTCAAGCCCCACTATATTATACCCTACAACATTGGTTGTGTGCGTCAAAATTCTGGAAAACGTTTTTGACCGATACTTGTAATATTTATAAAGAAACATAATTATATTTTGTTGATACTAACATTTATATATAGTTTATGAACTTAAAATATGGCCAATCATGGACCGATTATTTGCACAAAATTTTTGCCTTGTGGTTTTTTATTATATAAAATTTATTTATGTCAAATATTAATTTGATAAAAATATTTGTATGGGATTTATGCACGATAAAGTGATTTTCGAAAAAAGGGTTTATATGGCAGTTATGATCAATTATGACCGATCTTCATGAAATTATACCTAAGGATTTTTAGATAAAATTTAAATGTGTAAAATTTCATTAAAATATTGATATATTTAGGGGGGCTAAACTTTATTGTTAAACCATGTGTACCAAATTTCATGAGTTATTTTCCAAATTTCTACCTTTCGTTTGATTACAAGGTTTACATGGCGGGACAGATGGACGGACAGAAGGACATCGGTACATCGTAAAACCCCTATTGCGGGACGACATTTATGTGGAGGCTAGATGATGTAACGGATCATATCAAATATATGTAGACTTCATCGCTTCATGAATTATTTTCCAAATTGCGACCTTTAGTTTGATTATAAGGCTTAGATCGACACAGAAAGAAATTTTGAGTCGAATGATATACTTTGAGGTGAGGGTCTGAAGATTTGACTGTATATTACAAACTTCAGCCCAAACGCGTAATATCGCTACCACATATGTTGGTGTGGGGCATAGAAAGATTTTATTTATATTAATATCACTTGTTAATTATTATAATGATTTTTCCAATATCTCAAGATCCATTTAAGTTATTATTCAGAACATTTTTAGAAACTGGAAGATATAACATGCCATATGAATCATTATAAAATGAAATTATGAACGTATTATGCCCGTTCAAATATTTTTATGAGAAATCAACCTTTGACCATGACGAGTGTGAAATTACCTATTTTTCAACTCGATTAAACTTTTCATTGGGGAAAGCGAAGGGCTACAATTTTCCCACCCGTGATGACCTAAATTTCGAAAATGTTTAAAGTACTTTTATAATATCTACAGTAAACAAAAAAATTTAAATTTTAGTTGAAGGTATTCAAACACTCTGCAAATGGATTTAGCTATAAAGGATATAATGGAAATATTCTCAAAATTATTTACACAATATCATATTAATATTAATTTTTATAATAATTTCAGTTAAACTGTTATAGATTTATATTAAAAAAATTAAAAAAAACAAATTATACTGAAGGACACGTTGCGTGATTTGATTTGGCATCAGAGATTTATTTTTAATTAATCCCACTGTACATTAGCTTATGTTTCTTACTCAAAAGATGCAAAGATTACTTATAAACGTCAAAGGAAAGGGAGAAACATTTGCAAAATAAAAAGATTAAAAAGAATAAGAGACAAAATAAAGACTCAATTTGATGCAAAAGATAAGAAAAACTGTTAACGAAGCTGTTTCTTTTCAACACATAATATAATTTATTACGAAATATTATCAAAAACCCGGAAGATATTTTACAGGCTCAAACACATTTCACACCCACACTCACACTCACATAAAGGCAGTTCAGTTTATATAAAAATCTAAAATTTCCAAATCAAATGAAATTTCTTACAACAAGAAACGAAAAGCGAAAATAAACAAACTTATTAAAGCAAACAAACCGCCTGAAATTGAGAGAGAGGGAGAGAGAGAGAGACAGATAAACATAAAAGCCTCAAATGCAGTGTGACCATTTTAGCATTTTTTAGCCTCAAATTTTTCATTTAGCATTTGACATATTATTTAGCAGCTTTTAATAATATATTCAGCATTTTATAGCATTTTTCAAAATAAGGACAAAATTTAAATATTTAAATTAAAAGTTAATGCTATTGTCTACAAAATATAGACATTAACAAAAGTATTAGTAATTTTAGTATCAGCAAAAACTTATATAATTAAAAAAGGGACAATTACTAAGTGCTTAGTTCAAAACATTATATAAGTCCGCTTCGTGAACTTAATAAGAACGAAAATTAGGAGCCATATTAAGTAAAAGTAACATTAAATATATTTTTCCAATGTTTTGAAATAGAGATATATTTACTTGATACTTTATCATTTAGTTTTTAAGCAAATACGTATTGTTATTTTAACAAGAACTTGAAGGTGTTGAAGTAATGCATCGTGAATAGAATTGACCATGCATGGAAAGTAGAAAATTTGGCAAGATGTCGAGGGCTTTGTGGATCGGTTTATACATGGTAATCTAACGCATGAACAAAAGAAGTTTAAGAATTAAAATAGGTGTTATCTAGGTTATGATTAGACGCCTATATGAAATTTTATGTAAATCTTACCAGCAGATTGGAGGTTAAAGATTTATTTTCAAAAAAATTTGATTCTGCCCCACTGTGTGATGTACATAACCAGGTGCAAAGTTAATAATATTGTAGGCTTTATTATGTGAATTGGATGACTTTTTCTTATATTATTTTCTTCCTTCTTCTGTTTATATAGTATGTCCTGTTTTTGTAATTACATAAGGTCAACATTATGAAAAGTTAAAAAGAAATAAAAATATACAATTGAAAAAAGTACTTTATTAATTTAGCATTATTTTTTAGCATTTTTAAATAATTTGTAGCATTTTTAGCTTTATTTTAAACGCAATTTAGCTGAATAATTGTTTCACATCTGGTCACACTGCTCAAATGCCTTTAAATAACAAGTTTAATCCGTTAAACAAAAACGTCAGAAACAATAATAAAAAAAAAAAATACTTCCTTCTTTCTCAGGCTAATCAAATAAAGGTGTGTTTGTGGCTGTTTTAAATACATACACAAACACCAGTACACGTGCAATTTTATATGTATAAAAGTAAAGTGTTTTTGGTTACATAGTCATCATCATCATCATCATCGTCGTCAGCCTTTTGTATACTTTTGTACAACTGTTGCATGCAACCAACACTTTTTATGCACTTTCGCTTTGAACTCAATATTTAAACAGTAGACAGACTCTTTTTCCACTCATATTTATTTGTTTGTTCACTCATCGTATGTGTTGATGTATGTATGTGTCTTGTAAAGAGCAAAGAGTTAAACTCCCAACTTGCTTTGAGGCATAATGTTGCAATTGCTGTATAGCTGTAAGTATTTGGCAAAAAGGAAGCCAGCAACCCATAATAACCAAGAGGAATTATGCCGTTAGTAGTTAGCGGCTAAAAATTCAACAATAAAAAAATTTTTGAACAAACAAAAAAAAAAAAACTATTTAAAGACACGCAAATCCATCAAAAGAGCAGCAGAAAGGTAACCACAACAACAAATATTAAGCAGTTACAACAAACTGTAGCAACAGCAATAGCAATTGAAAAAAACCTGAAAAGTTCAAGAAATAAAAAGAAATTTTTAAACACGAAACCCAGCCAGTCAACAACATGTTTAGTAGTAATATTGGAGAGTGTGGCATGCAACATAATTATGAATAGCATGCAGCTTAAAATTGCAGAAAAAAAGGAGGAAATAAAAAGTGTAATTTTTTGTTAAATGAATTAAAGTGCACAGTGGCGCTACAGGGAAGAGGATATTATTGAGATATATTTAGGTGATCAAAGGAAAGTAAGGTAAAACAAGTGAGAAGATATAGTCGATCAAACCCGACCATATGATAGCCTACATCATTTTGCATGTGCATTAAAATTCGGGAAGGGGTCTTTTATGGAAATATGGCCAATATTAGACAACTACTTGTATATATCTACAAAATATATATATATGTACGAATTATTATGTTGTTTATGCACTTTAGAGTGATTCCTGAAAATGGGCTTTATATGGGAGCTATGGTCTATTAGGGATTGACTGTCATAATATTTTGCACTGCGGTTTCTACATGTATATATATATATATATATATATATATATATATATAACTTATTTATGACAAATATAAACTTGATACAATTATTATTATTGGATAATGCTCGTTAAAATTATTTTCTAAAAAAGGGAGCTATAGTCAATTATGGACCGATCTCTATGAAATTTAACACAAAGATATAAAAATACCTAAAACTTGTGTATGCCAAATTTCATTAAATTATTGATATATTTAAGACATTTATGACATTTGTATAGGGGCTAGCAGAAATAACGGAGCAATTAAAGCCAATTTCAATAAGCTTTATGCTTGGATCATAATAGATCTGTGTATCAAATTTTATTGAATTATTTTCCAAATTGCAACCTGTACTTTGATTAGAATGATAACAAGGTTGGACGGACATCGTTAAATCGATTCAGAAAATAATTCTAAGCTGATTGTTATATATTAAGGTGGGTCTTAGACCAATATTTTTGGACGTTTCAAATGCATAATACATCCCCCACGTATGGTGGGAACCTTCATATTACCGATATGTAACCAGCGTTCACGTCAGTTTTGGTGGCATGAAAACAATTGGGTTTTTTCGGACATAAATTTTATTTATGTTAGAGATAGCCTGATTAGAAGGTGGAAGCTTTCTCCTGGTATGAGATGAAGTCGTATGAGTTCAATCAATATCACATTTTGGAAAGAATTTTATGCACATTACAAGGTCACATTGTGCTGATAACCTGTTCAACAGATTCATGCTGGTAATGACTATTTTAACTACTTTTCCAAATAGGAACTTGACGCTTCTTTCTAGTAAAAAATCCTAAATGCTAAACGCCATTATCCAAAGTAAGACATCGAATCCTATCGATATAAAGATTAATTTTTCGTAAATTTCAAGTTTCAAGATTTTCCAGCAATTTTTGAGAGCTTTGTGATTGTGGAGTTTCCCGGAGGCATTGTAATTTTTCAGGACATTATTTTCCGCCTGCGCAGAGAAAACAAATTCGTTGTGGCAACCGAATTTTTAGACAATCGAATTTTGTCGGTTGCACGTACTATCTTATATTCGGTTAGAATATAAGAAAGAATTATGAATTTATTTTACTCATAACTATTTTAAAACAACTATACTATTGATGGTTATGTTGCTTTTTTTTTATTTAAAATACAAAAATAAAGATAAAAATAAATATACAAAATAGAAATACATTGGGCTAGTTTACTGGAACATTTCCTTTTAAGGACTGCTAAGTCTATGGTAGCCTTAGAACATTAGTCAGGACTACTGGCGGCATAATCTAAATTTAAGAAACAGATAATGATTTGCAAATTATTTAATTACAACAAAATTATATATAGTTTACATCTTATGTCCATTGGAGTACTATCGCGAATTTACAAATTTATGGAATAGTTGCAAACTTGATGCATCAAGGATTATGAGGAATTTTTCAAAATAAATACTTTTGTAACACCTGAAATATATTGACTTTAGCAGAGACATACCTTCGGTATTTATTGGATACATTATGACATTTCATTAGTTTCTAGTTCAAATATTTTTCTTAAATAACTTTTTGATTAATTTAATTTTACGAAGGTCATTTTTTTGGATTTGAGTCTACATTCGTACAAAATTCAATTTATCCGGAAACTAAAGAAAGCTCTATGATAACTTTAATTCCCGGATAAGTTGGGTGATCACTGACTATGTTTCGGTAGCTGTAGAAGGTAGTCCACGATTTAAGCGAAAGTTATACCCTCAACTTTAGGGTTTAATGCCTTCACCGAGAAGAATATCTATCGATCATCCGAATTTTCTTTGATATAATTTAATGAAAAGCGATGATGTATAACAAAATTCTTTTGGCTAAAATATCGTAAGATGAAACTCGCTTCCTTTACGACTATCGATTCCTCATTTTAAACTACAAACAACAACTTCAATTATAAAGTATTTTTTTTTAATTAATCATTTAAAAGAAAGAGTAAGAGAAAGAGAGTAGAGTGTAAGAGAGAATTCATTCAAAAAACAGATCTAGAACTATAGAGTAGAAAAAAACATTTTCGAGATGTACCATTTGAGAATTAAGTTAGATCGCATTGTGGGCTTTATAAAGTTATCACTTTGATTATATGAAAACGACATCCTCTGAAATGAGACTCAAACTTTCCATCGGTTGCATCAATTGCCATGAAATTAAATCTAAGCCCCTTTTTTTCTAACCCAGCCCTTGATTAAAAACAATTTCATAATAAAAACATAATAATGAAGTTAAATGAAGTTCGTACACTAACCACAGATGATCTTTAACTTTTTTTATTCTTTTCTCGCTCTCATTTTTTCTTCTTCCAACTCTCTTTCTTTCACTCTTTCATTCAATTTAATACATCTACTTTTCTTTAGGAACTAAAGCAATAAGAAGATTCCTTATTATTAGGAGTTGTTGTAGATTTTTTTTATTGTTGCAATTATTGCTGCTGCCGTTGTTGTTGTTGTTGGTATTTTATAAACTAAAGTAGTAATGAACGATAGAAAACGTTGACCTTTTCCTTTATTATTGTAAACTTTACATCATTCCTTTGTGTGATTATAGGTATAAATGTATGAGTATGAGCTTGTCATATGTATATAAGTGTGTGTGTACTTGTTTAATAAGAAGAAAAAATAAACCAAAATGCGATGACTTTTAAGTGCATTTAACTGCTAGACCAAACAAATTGTGGAACAATTGCGGTTGAGTGTATGTTTGTGTGAGTTAGAGTTTATGTTAGAGTAAAAGAATTTGAGTTTTTGTTACTGATGTTATTTATAAAGGGAGTTGAATGCATTGAAATAGAACTTTTGCTGATACTTCAATCTCTTCCTCATATTTCTCATGATTATGAAGATGACGATGACTATGCTGCATAGTGGATCGATTTAGGAAAATAAATGAAAAAAAAAATGCACTTAGAACAAATTCAGCCACTTTGTAATATTAATAAAGAATGTCTAAAGAAAATCTGTTGCAGGAATTATAAGATGTAGTAATATTTATTTATGTTCATTTAAATATGGAAAAATTTAATAGAAATTTAGATTCGCCTTTAATACTATTATATATTAATTTTATAATTTTTTTTATTGTTATTTTGTTGCAGTTCTAACGTTTTGTTGTAAAACTCGTATACTTATTTTGCATTCAGTCCCATTGTGTAGTGATAAATATGATGTTGCTGGCAAGATAATGTTAAAGTAGATATTTTTTGGAAGAAAAGTTCAAAATATATTAATATCACCTACCGAGACGTGATTTTTTTTGTTTTTGTTGTATGTTATGTTTTATTTGGTTTATTTTTTAACATCTCATTTACTTATTTTTACTCATAATTTTTTTTATTTTCTTCACTTTTTGTGTTGTTAATTTACATACACATGTCCACATGCAGCACACATACTTACACAATCCCTTTAATAATTTTTTCTGCGATTGCATGTGTTATTTTTTTGTACTTATATTCATTATGATTTCATTGACTCCTTAGACGAGTTGAAATTTCTGCCTTTAAACTTTATTAATGTAAAAAAAAATGTGTAAATACAGGGGGAACGCGGAAATTATCTTTAACCGTAATTGCGGTTTTTGTGGTAGCCTCTCTCTTCTTTCCTCTACTCCTAATGCTTCAATTTTGTTGTTACAACTGCTGCAGTTGCTGCTGCAGCTCTGTTATCGTTTTATATTTATTCGTTGGTGTTGTTAATTTTATAATTTTTTCATATTTATTTTCGTCTTCATAATTTTTAATGATAAAGAGAAAAAAGTGAAATGTATGTAGTAAAAATATTATAAAAAACAATGTGAAAGACTGTTATGCCTCAAAGAGGGAAGTAGACTTAGGTGACCAAACTAAGAAAAGTTGCCAACAGAGTTCAGAGATAAATATGTATATATATATATATATATATATATACATATTTAATGGTTTGAAAGGTTTTGAAAAGTTCATATATTTAATTTAATATTCTGATACAAAATGTTACATACTTTTTATTTTCACTCAAAAAACGTAGTATTCTTGAAATTATCTCATCACAATTTTCAAAATTTTCGAAGCACCCCCTAAATTTTCAGCCATTCCGAAAAAACACAATAAATTTTGAGTCAACTTTAGATTTTCAAATTGATATAGAAAGCAGAAGAACCTACATAGATTTTTACCTACATTAAAATTTTTTATATATACTTCGAATTAGGACTAAATTTTTTCAAAATTTTTAATTTATTTTCATTTTCTGTTTCAAAATTTTGACTTTGATTTTTTTATATTTTTTATTTCTTCTTTAAGACTAAACATATTTTTTCATAAAGGTTAAATAATAATTTGTTTAGATTAAAATGAGATTTCTCTCTTTAAAATAGCTTAAAAAGCACAAAGTTATTAAACTATTTCTAAAGTTTATCAATAAATTATTCATGTATTTTAAGGTGAAGAGTTCATACATATTTATTTTAATTTATATTTTGTCTGATGCATACTTTTTGGGGCAAAAACTAAATGTTTAAATATTTTATTCCATGTCCAATCACAAATTTTTTGGTAATAAATCTCTATCTACTAAACTGCTGGTCGAATTGAAATGTGTGGGAAATCATTCTGTAGTCACCCTGCAATAATACGAGATAAGCTACAGGGTGTCAAATTTGAACACCTCGGGTGTGTAAAAGTTTAAAAAAATCGTAACTTCTACAAATTAATTCCGATTTCAAAGATTTTTGTATTTCTTTAAAACGTGTTTAAAAAAAAACAAGCTTTATCACGCAAACACGTTATCTCTTTCATTTAAAAAATTTACGCTTGATTTTAGATTTTTTGCATCGACTTTATTTTGTTTTTCGGGAATAAGTACTGAGGTATATGAAGAAAAATGTTTTTTTTAAATATTCTGAAATTTCTAATACATCCCGAAATAACATGCTGAAAAAAATTTTTGATTATATTAATTCGTCTAGCTGTGAAAAATGTTCAAAGTCGACATTATGAAATTAGTATGAAAAATGGCTATTTTTTACAAAATGCGATAGAATTCTCTCATTTTTTCTCAAAGTTTTGTTAATAAAAAATTTTTTCTTTACATATTTCAAAAAACAAGGCTTCATAAATGGCTAAAAAATAAATTTTAAATTGATTTAGATTTGCACCCTACATCCAGCATTGGATACCCTTCTGTGCATTGCTTAATATTCTTGCTTTGCAAATTATTATTATTTTTTTTTTTAATCTTCCCAACGAATTTATGAAAACGTTGTTAATTTTTCCATATATTTTATAACGGATTATTTCCCTCTTTTTTTAACTGTAAATGCTGCTGTTACAAATGAATTGAAATTGTTTGCTGAAGACATTGTTGCTTCTGCTTCTGTTATTCCTACAGCATTTATTAATAAGAAGTATTTGCAACAATTTCAATTTGAAATGGGCATTGGACTTTTGGTTATGTTTTAACTTACGTTATTACACTAATTTAATAGTGATGGACAAATAATTATTACAATTTTATAGAAATAAGATTTTTTAGTAAAAAATAGCAGAGTATTAAAAGAGATCAATACAACACTATTTCAGGCCACCTCTTTAGAAGATCATAATGATCATTCTGTACCATATATTGATCACAAAAAAAGTATCCGCAGTTTTTTTTTTGAAAATTTTTCAACTAAAATTTTCTTTATTCAAAATCAATTTTAATCAAGTATATATTCGCCATTATTATCTGCGACTTTTTGCCATTTATCGAGTAATTTCACAAAATTCCATAGCAGTAGGTAGAACTGTGGCTTATCAGCGTAAAAATTAGACCAAGTGATTTTTAGAGGCTCTTCGTTTGACCAATTTTTTACTATCAAGGGATTTTTTTGGAAACTGAAACAAATGTTAGTCAGGCGATGCACATGGTTGGTGCATCAAAACTTCCCAGCCAAGTGCAGTAAATTTTTTTTGGGTCATCAAAGATGTGTGTGGCCTGGCATTGTCTTGATGAACACCTTTTCTGTTGTTTAATTCTGATCGCTCTTTCTTGATTGTTTCATTTAAACGGTCGAATGGAAGGATTTGTTTTAAGTCGTTTGTGAAGGGTCGCCCGCCTATGACAATGATTTTTTCTTTTAAGATCGAATCGAGCAAGCCACTCCTGGGTCCAGCGTTCACTCACATCGTTCTCACCGTATACTTTACAAATTATTCCGCTTTTTTTTTTGCGTTTTCCCTTTTTTTGTAGTAAAAAAGTTTCTTCAAATAATTCCCTTATTTTCAATTCAATATGACTTTTTATACGAATAACGCATTAAAGAACTGTCTTTCTATCTTCACCAAAAATGTAACCTCATTTAATATCGCCTTTCAAGTACGTTTTCGTTTGATACAATCGAATTAGTATTCCGTGATATATGGGCATCAGTCCAATCTAATGACAAAAAAAAAAAAAAAAAAAAAAACGCGGATACTTTTTATATCACTCATAGTAATACATGAGCAATGTAGATCGTTCAGCATAAAGTGGAAGAATTAGCAGTTATTGCACTTAAAAATTAATTCTTATTAGTAATAAACATAACCGGACTTATGAACGGTTAATCTTGGAAACAGTCTAAATGATGAAAGAGTTGTATAGGCCAGTGTCCCTTTTTGCGGTCTAGAAGAGAGGTGCTCTGATACTAATTCTTCTCATTTTCTGCTCCCTTAATGTCCATTCACATCCATTCAAGAACATTTTTATTACGCCGATAAAAATAATAATAATAATAAATAATAATACTTTTTAAGCTTAGGGTGGTCACCTTTCACACCATGTGGCTCATACCATCTCATAACAGGATATTTATATTATAATTATCCAGAAAGCTTGGGTCCTTCTCTACATCTTTCGTATAATTTCTTTTAGATAGAACCAGCAGTTTAGAAGTTACGCATTTATTACCATTTTTTTCCGCCAGATTCTTTTTGATTCCAAAACCCACATTAATTTCTAAAATCTACAGTAATGTCTAAGCTATTAAAGAAAGGATATTAGATATTTGATAATGCAAGAGACACCGATAAGCTCGATTTCTGAGCTGAGGCTATTTAATTTCTCCTAAAAGCTTTATCAAAATTCGGTATCGGTGTTAAGTAGTAAATTTCCTTCACTCTGAAGTTTGTTCTTTCCATTATCTAATGCGTTTATGATTCATTCCGCCTTAGTTTGCTTTAGAAGAGAATACTTGAGGAGTATTTAGAATATTTTCTAATAATTTTCCAATAAAGTTCAAATTTATTGTTCGCCTAAAAAAATGTGCCCGCAAAAGAAAACTGAAACCGTGTACTGTTTGTTAATCCCAACTTTGAAATTTTAGAACATAATGACTAAAGTCAAAATTTGTATTTAAAAGATTCCAAATTTGGTAAGATTTAGTAGATTGGCCCTTATTAGAAACTTTAAAGAGTTTTCTTCTGTAAAATGTTCTCCATAAAGATATATTTCGGAAAAACATAAAATCTTGATATATGTATATTCTTAAAGTGATTTTTTATTTAGAAGTAAATGAGTGATGATCCCTTTTTAACAAAAATTATCTAAGATTCTTTATTTTGACACATTTTTGGACTCGGAAAAGATAATAATATGATTAATAATTGATTAATAATATTGTTTTATAACAAACTGGTCCAAGGTTTAGTGAAAACATAAAATTTGAAATTTCGATTTCAGAAAGATTTGAGGAATCTGCCTTCCCAATTTAAACTCGATACTCCTCTGCTACGATTGAATCAATTTTATGTAAATCGTACCAACAAATTTATTTAAAAAATATTTTGATTCTTCCACACTGTGGATTCTAGGATTTGATTAAGGTTCTGATTTCCTGATTTCTGATCATCTTTCAGCTTCACAGTTACTTTTAAATTAAATTTATTTGTAACAAATTTTATATCACTGATAACTTCTATATGGAGGAGACCATATATGGGAGCTAATAGAAAATTACGGACCAATGAGACTTATTTATGTCAAATTGTATTTCCTTACTAACATTTATAAGCGATTTATAAACGTTTAAGCAAGGCAATTTATGGAATATTCCGGAAAAATATCTGTATGAGAACTATATGGAAAAATGTGCTCAAGCAAGTTTCTGGATCACGAAAGGCATATTTAGGCAAAAACACAACAATTTTAAAATTTGTTATTTGATGAATTACATACGTGGCTTTTTATTTTTGAAATTATTTTCGGATTAAACTACAGAAAATTAACCAGAAGCCTTTTAGATCACTCAATAATCTCTTTTATAGACGGTTTTACAACGTCATAATTTTTGATAGTCATATTTTGATAGTTTTTGCGCAGGGCCTTGGATTTGCCCAAGCGAAATGCATTTAGCTAAAAGTATCTCGTTTTCCTCCAAAACTGATTTATTTTGACAGATTAAAAAAATAATCATTAAAATAAATTGGAACAAGTTTCCAAATGTACTTTATATAATTTTAAGACTTTTTTTTTTTGTAATCAAAAATGCTGAAGTAAAATCTTAAAATTTTGCTGAATTTTCAAAAAGTCTTTAAAATGTTTGCAATTAAATATTTTGATTGAAAAAACTCAGTTTACGCAGGAAACCAATTTTCTGAAAGTAGTCCCGAGAGTTTGCCTGGCGAAAAACTATACTTTTTTCAAAATTCTCACTTATTTTTTCATAATTTGGAAAGACTAATAAACTCTGTTATTCACTAAGGCATATTAATGAGATACATCACAAACGTAGCAGAATTACCTTGTTTATATGACACCAAATTGCGTTTTCATGGAGGGTTGCACAGTGATCAAAAAGTAGAAAAATATTGAAAAGACTAACATTTTGGTTTCAAAGTTTACCATCGTATAACTTTTGACCGAATAGCGATGGAGCCATAACATATAAAGTAATATTGTGCCTTCCTGTCTGGAGTGTAGTTCTCTAATACAGGTCTAATACCAAAAGCTTGATTTTGTGGGGGAAAGAAATTAAAAATATAAAAAACTCCGGTTGGTTTCGATCATATTTTTCTAATTTTTTTACTTTGAAAGCCTGCAGCTAATAACGATGAATACCGTGAATCATAAAACTTTCAATTTGATTGTTTTTATTGTTACTAATACAATGTTATTTGCCATTTTGACAAAAATGAAAACTTGTTCGAAATTATTACAATTATTAACTTTTCATTAATTTTTTTGATCTTAAAAACTTCGCTCAACTTATAATGTTTATTTTTGGATTTTCATTTTTTTTTTTTTTTTTGCTCACAAAATAAAACTTAAGTTGTTGCGAAATGATTTTTAGTAAAAAATTTATTTTTTTTTTTCTCAAATTTTGTGTAAACATCAGTAAAAATCCAAATGTTTATTAAAAAAAATCTAAATTTTTACCCAAAATCGAAATTTTTTCGAAAAATTAAATATTTTACTAAAATTTAAAATTTATTTATAAAAATCGTAATTTTCTTATAAAAATCAGATTAATCATTAAAAGTCAAAATTTTTCACATAAAAAAAAAAACAAATTTATTTATTTTATTTATTTATTCTTCAGTGATTATAAGCCAATGTGGCCAATTTAATTCAGTATTACAATTGACAACAATAATTCTAATTATATAGATTTCAAAATTTAATTAAATTAAAATTAATATACATATTTATTATTACTATTAATATAAATAAAATGGGAGGGGGAGACCCTTATATGCTCAAATAATGGAACAAGTTTAATTTCAGAATTTTAATATGAGATAAGATTTTATCTAGAATTATAACAGTTCATAATTGGAATTAGTTTTACATCCCAGCAAAAACTTTTTGGTTTTCGGTAATAACAACTACTTATTAAAGTAGGCGTCATTATTATTTGCCTACTCTGTATTACATTAATAAGTACTCAATAGTATAATAGCGCAGTAATAATGCAATCACGTGGATGAGTTGGCTAGAGCGCCGGATTAACAACCAGAAGGTTGTTGGTTCAACCCCATTCTGAAGCTGTTAGTTTTTTATAACGAAATATCTAAAAAGATATTTTAAACTAAATAGAGTTTTTGTCGATTAGGACGCTATGTGCGAGATGGGGTACTGAGTAAGACGTCAGTCAGTAAAACCAAATGGTTAGTATATGTCCAAGTTGAGTCTCACTGACGGCAAAATTTTTTTTGTTTTTTTTATTTTTGTTTTCGTTTAGGCATATATTTGTGAGTACCCCTAGAGTCAAAAAATAACTACATGAATTTGTGGACAAGTCGAACAAAAATAACTAGTTATTCAGGCAAAAAATAGGTAGTTTATTTTTGTTTCCAATTATACCTGCTAGCAAAATTTTTGCTGGGATGTAATAATTTCCTGTCTATAAATAACTTTTTAAAATTTTAAAAAGTTGTTGAGTGGATTTTTTTAAAATACGAATTTTATGTAGAAGTACGGTGATCCAAATTTTTGATACTCTCACCACAAAAGATCTGCTCATAAAAGGGGTGTAGTAAACATTACAAAACAGTATATTACTAAATCTTTGTGGGGTATAAGAAGGTTTGCCCTATTTTATAAACGTATAAAATTGAATAATTACTCTTTGATTAATGAAGCTTTGGAAATTTGATCCTAATGCACTTATTACATAAGCAGAAATATGTTGCCTATAATTAAGTGAACAACCCTATTAAAACAATAACGAAATTTGGCAATATTTTGTTGTGACATTCCAAAGTATATTTCCAAATCATACATAAACATTGGAAGACATAACGACACGTTTAATGGAAGAAAAATACCTAAATTATAGAGTTTTCTCAAAACAAAAGATAGTCTTGATACTATGCTGCCAACCTGATAACCAAAATCAAGTTTAGTATCTATAAATGAATTTCCAGGATTTTCTGATATGACACAAATATTAAGGATTCACTGCCTAAACGAATTAAAGGCAATAATTTATTGCGGGTGAAACTCATAGCTTTTGCCTTAGATGGTTTCAGTGATA
This sequence comes from Protocalliphora azurea, assembly GCA_932274085.1. Taxonomy (NCBI): domain Eukaryota; kingdom Metazoa; phylum Arthropoda; class Insecta; order Diptera; family Calliphoridae; genus Protocalliphora; species Protocalliphora azurea. Next base: position 145,367,349 of record OW026522.1, on the reverse strand, counting down.
AAAAATTGGATTCAGACCAATTAATAATATATTGTTAATTCCTATTCAGATTGTCAGCGAGATAATCTAACCCAAACCCCCATCATCTAATAACAATTAAATGTCATTTTCAAAATTATATTCCATAGTAAATATAACTCATATACATTATGAATAATAACGTTTTCAATATGGATCCCTGGGGTACCCCTCTAGACCGCTGCAATATAGAAGATTTTTACCTATTAAGTTCAATATTTTGTAATCTACCAACCAAACAAGAAGAAATCAGAGTACATGTGGAATGGCTAAATTAAAATTTGTTATAATTTTATTATATAATAGAACATGATCCAATTTTTTACAAAAAAAAAAGAAAAACGAGAAGGAAAGATATAGTCGGTCCAGACCGACTATATGATACCCTACACCATTGTGTACGAGCATTCGAGAAGGGGATTTATATTACACCTGTGGCCAATTTTACTAAATATAAAATAAAATATACAAATACAGAATAATGAGTTGACACTAACATCTAGATGATTTTATGCACTTTAGGGCGATTCCTGGAAGTTAAGTTTATATGGGAGCTATGATAAATTATGGACCGATACTCATAAAATTTAGCAACATTGTTTCTACTTATATAAAACTTATTTGTGTCGAATATAAACTTGATACTAACATGTGTATGTGACTTATGTACGTTAAAGTCATTTTCGGTAGAGGGTTTTATATGGGAGCTATGGTCAATTGTGGACCAATTCTCATAAAATTTGGCACAAAGATTGATACCTATACAAAACTTCCGTAAACTTTCATTAAAATATTGCTATATTTAAGGCATTTATGATCATTAAACCACTATTACGGGAGAACATTTGTGTGGGGGCTAGGTGAAATAATGGACCGATTATGAAACTCCTACGTGCCATGGACAGACAGCCAGGCGTCCAGCTAGACGAACGGACGGAAGGACATCGTTAGATTATCTGAGTCAATGGATATACTTTAACGTGGGTGTGGGATGATTTTTTGTGTGCGTTACGAACATCTACTCAAACGCATAATACCCCAACCACCTATGGTCGTGTAGGGTATAAAAAATCAACTCTTAAAAATTTTGACTTTTAGTAAAAGATCTGATGTTTAATAAAAAATTTGATTTTTAATGAAAACTTTGATTTTTATTAAAAATTTTGAGTTTTAGTAACAATTTTGATTTTTAGGAACAAAAATTGAATTTTGCTGTTAAATCGAAAACCTAATTTTTCACCCAGAATTGGGAATAAAAATCACAAACTAATCATTATAAGTTGAGCCAAAAAAAAAAAAAAGACTGGAAGGTAATCATTAAAAATTGAGTGAAAAAATAAAAATCAAAAATAATCATTATTTGTTGAGTTCTATTTTAAAACTCATAATCATTACGGTTCTTGCTTTTCAAAATAACAAACATCAACAGAAAATGCATAATACTTTTTTTTTACTATAACTATGTAGGGTATACAAATTTATACTAATGGATGATTTTTACAACTAAACATAAAAATATAACTTTTGTGTTAAAAAAAAAAAAAATAATTTCCGCTACTGCTATAATTATTTACCAAACTGTTTAACGAATAAGCACATACATACACAAATACATATTTACATTACGCGTTACACATGATTGATTTGTAAGGCTTAAACATTTTTTTTTTTGTACGAATTGGTCTCGCGTACTAACTACATACTAGAGTTTAAATGAATATGTTTGTCTCTCCAGTATTTGCATATTGAATCAAGTTGTTTTAAATATTTAAAATAAAAGTCAAAGCTCCTGGTTTTTCATTTTATTTTTTATTTTTATTTATTTTTTTTTTTTTACACTCAGTCTTTAACTTCTTGATTACGTTCAAATTAGACTTACGACTAAGTAAGTAAGTAAGTAAGTATTTGTCATGATTAGTACAATTGTCGGCAACACAAACATTTCAATATTTTAGGGATGTTTAAGAATTGGTGGCAAAAAAGGGGAGAATGTTTTTGGTCAATAAAGTTTAACTTAAGGGGGAGGCATATACGTAGTCAGGAAGTTATCCAGACAATAATCACTTACAAAGAAATTTATACATAATTTGTTTATTTTATTTTTGTCATTTTTAATTCTGTAAACTTGTTACTGTCGTAAATATGTATTTATACAGAAAAAAAAGAAATAATAAAAAAGTGCTGAAAAATTAAATAAATAAAATTTCAGTGCACATTTGCATTCACCTTAACCTTCACAGTCAAATGTTCTTAAAAAAAACTTTTTTCTTGCACAAAGAATTTACAAAAAAAAGAGAAAAAAACATGTTTATTGCATTAATCAAAAGTGTTTTGTTAAATTGCTGCTGCACTCCACTCCATGTAATTTTGTTTGGGGGGGAAAAAAACGCATCCTCTATTCTTTTAAAGTCATTGAACTTCTTCTGAGTGTATGAGCAGTGTTTGCTTGTCAAATTATTAAAACGTTGTTTTCTAAAAAAAGACAATATTTTTGTTTATTATTAAATCGTTCTATTAAATATAATTACCAAAAAAATAAGATACTTTTTCCATTTTGCTTGCTAACAGGGTCAATGAACTTGATGTAAATTGTGTTAAACAAAAAATGTATATATTTATAAAATTAATGACACTTTTCGTTGTATGAGCGAATTTGTTTTTATATTTTAATCGCGTTTAATTTTAAATGTTCTTTACTGCATTATGATTTGCTAAAACTTTTATGGGTAATTATTTTATTTTTGGAGGGTTTTTTTAATAGGTACTTAAAAAAAAAAAAAAAGAAAAATAACAATTATACAAAGTAATCAATCTTTAAGTTTATTTACAAATAATATTTATAGAGAAAAGTTTTTTTTAAGATAAAGTGATACTTCCAGTAAAAATTTGGAAATACAATAAATACTTCAACTTGTTTAAAATTGTTTTAATTCTAAAAGTATACATTTTAGTAATATAATCGCTATAGTTAATTTTAGCTCTAAATAATGTCCCCTGCAAAGAAACTTCACATTTCTGAGAATAAAATTCTGAAAACCTAATTCCAATTCTACTGAAAATCCAAATTCCAATAAAAACCCTTTTATATACACTGAGGCGCCGCACAGTGGCTCAGAATCATTTTTCATTGCATCAATAGATATTTTAGAATTTTTTTCTTTTGATGGAGAGATATTTTCTTGAATTTTTCTCCAGTTTTAATTTCATTACAATCGGTTCAACAGTTTTTTAGTTTTTTGAATCATCTTTACTTATAAAAAAAAAGTTATAAGCAGATAGAAGAAACACATCTTAATAATACCCAAGATAATTTTGTGAACAGATTTCCAGTTTATCAATTGTAGAATAGGTTCCACTAGAATCGTTTGTTTTTAGACAAAAACTGAAGATTTTTCTAATGTTTATTTTGTTCTTTTATTTAAATAACATAAAGGACAAAAATTTTTATTTTTCATAATAACAAAGTTTTTTAATGTTCATTTTATTATTTACTTAAATAACAATAAAAAAAATTATATTTATTATTCATTTGGTTGGAAAAAAAGTCTGTAAATATTTCATATTTAGTTCTATATTATTTCTGTTCTCTAGCAGCCCTTTTGCTTCTTCATCTAAGACCCGATATTATACTTTATACATGAGCGGATCTAATGTTGAAATATATAATCCTTATTCCTTTTTCCGTGGGCTTTCTCTGAGAGATCTCGAAGTGATACTAAATAATGCTTAACGACATCTTCTCCATGATAAATGATTTTGTGAACTGTTGCAGACATATTTCTCCATGGATATTTGGTTGTATATATTCGCATTCCTTCGCATAATCACCAAATTTTCCAGCATCAATTTGTTCATTGCACACAAGTACATCAATAATTGTTTTAAATTTTGTTATTTCAGATGCTCTTTCGGGGTCTGAAAAGAAACTTCTCTTATCTAATCCTTGTTTTGGTTGATCTATAATCAACCCATATTTGAGAAATTTGTCTTGAACATGTTTCTTTTTTAAATTTCTTAACTCCTTATTGGTATCGTTGTTTCTTATTGATCCTGTAGGTTTAAAATCCAAATCATAACTGATTTTTGGTATATGTTCCATTAAAAAATTTTGGGAATAATTTCATTCAAATGGAAAAAGTGTTCTACAAACGGATTCAGACAGGTATATATGAGATTAAAAAGAAAACTTTCGCCTTTCTTCTGGTAGTTTATCACCTTTTGACTCTCAAAAGTTCTTTTGCACTAAAATTCAAATTTTACTAAAATATACTATCTGAGAAAACAATTAATAACACAACAGGTATAAACGGTACAGTGGCACGTCATACCATTTCTTAAAGACTATTATCCTATGAAAAAAAAAAGCAGCCAATTATCAAAAACAGTTTGCGAGTAATCATAATTTACTTTGGATCAAATTTACAAAAATCACATTTTTTTTATAAAATAACATAAAATATTTGTCCTTAACAGCATGCCACTCCCACAATTACCAATATTTTGATCTAATTTTTTGGTCACCTTAGTTCCAATATATTTGTTATTGATTAGAATTAAATTTTTGGAAATCAGTGTTAACAAAAAATTAGATTTTTGACCAATGAAATTTATTTTTGAGCCACCGTGCGACGGTTTACGTCGTTAATGCAGAGAATTGCAACACAAACTGAAAGGACACAAATCGAATCACTACTTCTAAAAGAATTTAATTTTTAATAAAAAATAGTTTTTTTTTTTTGTAAAAATAGATTAAATTAAAATGCTTGCATAAATTCTATTTGGTTTTTCCAACTTAACACAAAGAATTAAATCCATTTTTTTCATTAAAATTTTCTTCAATACCTTTAAACCTGTTATTAACAATTATGAAACTCCTTACATAGCGACGCAAATCGAAATCATATAAAATATTGAAATTTTAAACAGCGACGCAAAGTGAAATGACGCAAATCGAAAAGAGTTTAATCGAGACCTGAGCTTACACACTGGGTCATGATCATTTTGTATATTTTCGAAAGTAAATATTTAAGTAGATGTAGGGGGTATTAAAAAAGTTGTATACCTTTTTACAACTAGAGAATCTAAAGAATATAAATATGCTTTTTGTTTTTCTTATAAAGTTATCAGTCAGGGAAAGAATATAGAAATTGTAAAAATTAAAAAAAAAAAATTTTAACACATTTTTCACAAATTTTTTTTAACTTTTGTAAATATTTAAAATTATTTTACAGTTTACTCGTTATTTTTTTTTTCTTTTTTTTTTTTTTTGACACCATGTCGAATATACTCAACAAACTTGCTTCCAAAAAAGGACATTTTCACCACTTCAAAAAAATAACTAAGAGCTTTTTTATGTTTTTTTTTGAAGTTATTAATAATCACTTCCAAAAAAGTGATATTAAATGTTTTAAGAAAATTAAAATTTCACAAATTTGGAAATATATTTATTATCTTTTAATAAGGCTAAAACAGAATTTTTATTAAAAAATTGTATAAACATTGTTTTAAGAGAAGTACTTCAAAAGTAATGAACAAGAAACATAAAAAAGAACATTCTAACAATGACAACCATGGTTTGGAAAATAAACTTCTGCAGCTCTTTTTCAGCACTAAGTGCTTCTTTCCAATGACAACGCAATGTTAAAATCATGACTATTTCAGCTCTTTTCCAGTTCTTTTTTTTTTTTTGCTGGGTAGATGTCAAATTTTTTAATTGGGTTCAACCCTTTTGAACTTTTTATGATACACATATTCAGTGTGTTTTACTATTTTAATATGAACAATTTTTCCGATTCAATTTTCATTGTCAAATCTAGTCGGAATATCGATCTGTACATTATTTAGTATTTTAATTGATAGATTATGACATTGTCTTTTTTTTTTTTTTTTTTTTGATGTGTCCCTCACTTATCGAATTTATCATTGCTAAACTAACTTTTTTTCGATTTAAAGTTGGTTGATGTAGGGTTCAAAAAAATTCGACCGATATTAATATGTTATATTTCAATTTTCTAGTTTATAAATAAATGGTTTGGATTTAATAATAATAAATATAACATATTTATAATCTTCGGACTTCACAGATTCAGAAAAGTATCCGATCTATATCATATTGAATTTAAGGACTAAAATATTTACGTTTTAAAATGTGAACATTTTTTATAAAAGAAATTTGTTCAAACATTTTTCTCTAATGCTTTACAATTTTAAAGATATTTCGTTAACTGGTCTCTCGAAACTCAAAATGTATATATATATAATATATTCTCAAGACTTTACAGAATCATAACTTTTTTAGCTTTTTACAGTACTTTATACAGTGGTTTTTTAGAGATGCTGATTACGATACTACAATAAAAAATTCAAAATTCCAAATGGCGGCCAAATTTTATTATTTGACGAAATTTTAAATTATCACGTCTTACATATTTGTGGTCCCTTAAATTTTCGGGTCCCTGACTTTTTGATTTTTCGAATTTTATTTATTTATTTGTTTCCCATATATCAATAACCTAGCCTACTGCCCCTAATCGATTACAAATTTCTACTTAATACTCGCAACATATAATACAATTTAAAATCAACTATCTAATAAGATATAAAAACTGATTTAATAAGACATGAAGAGTAATAAATTTAACTATAATAATTTGAATCAAAATATTGGTTTGAAATTAAACAAATTAAATTATTATTCCATTTTTACAAATTTATAACAATTTAAATTCTTATCACATAATAAAAAATAAAATGAATAATAAACAGCTATATAATCAATAAAATATAAAAAAGAATTTTACCAATTCAAAGCAACTTAAGTCCAAACAAAAAGAGAAAAAACTGATAAGCACAATTGGTAGTTCTCCATTTCAAAGGTTAAACAAAACATATTGAAAGTAAATAAGGTACTACTGAATTTTGAACTGTGAAAACAATATGGCGGATCAAAGTGTGCTATAATTTTTGAATTTTAACCACAATTATAATATTTGGCGTATGTAAAATATATATATAACAAATAAAGGGTTCATTAATCGCTGATCGCGATTTTTCAATAAAAATATGAAATTTAAAATATGGGATACAATATGGTGGCCAAATAATTTATTTATTATTTGACGAAATTATAAATAATCTCATTTGACAGACTTGTGGTCCTAGGATAGGAATATGCCGGACCCTGCATCTTAATCATAATTAGATTACTTTGTGTACATAAAAAGTATATATAAGAAAATTTTTTTCGGGACGCTGATCACAATTCTGCAATAAAAAAAAAGAAATTAAAAATGATGGATCCTACAAATTTATTTTATAACTTTAAATAATCACATTTGACAGATTTGTAGTCACTGAATACGAATTTGTTTTTTGATTTTACAAATTCCGAAAAACGGAAGCAATATGATGGATTATAAAATGGCACTTTTTTGCTCTGTAGGATAATGCAAAACAAAACGAGAAAGAAAAATATAGTCGGTCAAGCCCGACTATATGATACACCACACCATTGTGCATGTCCATCATAATTCGTGGATGGGTCTTACATTAGACATGTGGTCAATTGTGGACCGATACTTTTACTAAGTGTAAAAAAAATATACGAATACAGAATATTACGTTAATGCTAACGTTTGGATGAATTTATGCACTTTAGGGTGGTTCCCGAAAGTAGGCTTATATGGGAGCTATATGGAGCGAAAATATATAAAATTTGTCACTATCATTTCTACTTATATAAAAACTTATTTGTGTCGAATATAAACCTGATACTAACATGTGTATGAAATTTATGCACGTTAAAGTGATTTTCGGAAGAGGGTTTTATATGGAAGCTATGGTCAATTATGGACCGATATTCATAAAATTTGGCACAAAGATTGATACTTATACAAAACTTCCTTGTACCGAATTTTATTAAAATATTGCTATATTTAAGGCATTTCTGATCGTTAAACCCCTATTCCGGGAGGACATTTGTATGGGGGCTAGGCGAAATAATGGACCGATCATAACCAATTTCAATAGGCTTCGTCCTTGTGCCATAAAAGTCTTATGTGCCAAATTTCATTAAATTGTCCTCAAAATTTCGACCTGTACTTTGTGCAAAAGTTTACATAGACAGCCAGTCGTCCAGCCAGCCAGACAGACGGACGGACGGACATCGTTAGATCGACTCAAAAAGTGATTCTGTCGATTGGTATACTTTAAGGTGGGTGTTGGATGATTTTTTCTGTGCGTTACAAACATCAGCATAAACGCATAATACCACTTATGGTGGTGTGAGGTATAAATATACGTATAATATATTTATGATGTTGTTAGTAATAAATTTAAGACAATTAATGAATATGACGGTCAATAATTAAGATTATTCTTCAATGTTTTTAAATTCATGCATATGAATAGTTTAATACAATTTAGAAGTTTTTATTTTAATCAAAAAATTTATTTTCAGATCAACGCCATATTGGATTCGCCATTTTATATTTTTAGAATTTTATGTAAACAATAAAAATCAATATTTTATAAATTATATTGTAATATAAAAAATTATTGTCGCCATATTGGATTCGCCATTTAGTTTTTTTTTTCTTTTTTTTCTAAAATCACCAGATATTAATATAATATAATTATCAATTTTTTTGTTTATTTTTTATTTTTTTTAATTCTTATTAAAAAATTTTTTTTGAAAAAAATTTTAGAGTATAAATGATTGAAGTATGAAGGACCTTTTCTTTAGCTAAAAGGCTATATATTACGAATTTATGAACGGTTGCAAAAACTTAGGTAGAAAAGACCTCAACGTATCCATCAGTATTATTACTATGAAAATATTCCTTGACACTGCTTGTATAGGGATATGAAAATTTATGATTTTAGAGAAAAATAATATTTTTGACAAAAAAGCTTACTATTTTATATGAAATTGTCTGTAATATCACATTTTTTTTATTTTATTTAGATTTTTATTTACGCCTTTTTAACCAGAGACTATTTTCGAACATTTATGAATTATATACATTATGTATATACATATAATTACTATTTAAAAGAAATAAAAGAAATTTAGCAAAAATATGATATTTTTATTTTGAATTCTTACTATTAAGAAAGAGTAAGCCGCATTAATATAAAAATGTATAGGCATAAAATCTAAAGTTTCTAGCTGACATATCTGTATAATTTTTCCCCTCTACCTTAATTGGAACTTTTATTATAATATAAAAGTTTTATATTTATTTCATTCTATTTAAATAACGAGTTCAGTTTTAAGTCCTCTGCAAATTTTAATTTTTGCTGTCCAAAGTTAATTGGTTTCTCACTTTATATTTGCTGTAAACTATACAGTTATAAATACCCATCATTTACTACGATTAAATCAACCATATTAAAGCTGAACAAAACCATTTCCTTTTCCTTTAAAATCCTTAAAACACCTCCACTCTCTTTATGTTCCACTACAATTTGTCACTTTAATCAAAGCCATATATTTGGTAGGAGATTTTCCATTTTTCTTTTTCTTTCAATTTATTTTAAATGCTCAAAAAAAAAAAGAAAAAAAAAAAACAAAAAGGAAAACACGGAAATAAGAAATCGAGATAGAACTTTTTTGTTTTAAACATTTATATGGACATGCCCAAAAAAAAGAAAGAAGAAAAAAATGTCATGTATTCCAGCCGCACACTAAAAAAAATAAATATAAAAGGAGAGAGATAGAGCGAATTACTAGTATACACTCTAAAAGTTATATAATTTCAAATGATACTTGGCCTAAACCATCCGCCCGTCCGTCCGCCTGTCCAGCACCTATAAAAATGTTTGTAGAAAAAACATCTTTGGATCATAAATAGTACATAACATACATAACGTAATAGTTGTACATATATAGTACATTTATGTTCATTTTTTATTTACAAATATACATTCTTTTATTTACTTGTGTTAATGTAGAATTTATTATTGAGGTGATTGTATGTTTAAATGTTCAAAAATTTTTTAACATTATTTTGGTATTATTGTTGCTTTTACTATAAGGAATAAGGAATAAGAAATACTATATTTACGAGGTCAATGAGAAAATTGTTTTAAAATTTAAATGTTAAATTACAATAAAGATTCTAAAATTTTTGTAATATTTCACATTTTAATTAAAAATTATGTTTATCTCAAGATAAAGTTATTATGTATTTTACTCAAAGTATTCCATCGAAAGCTGCGACTTTTCCATTTTTTGGCAAATTATTCCATTTTAAAACTCCAATTCCCATCTTTAGAGATCAGAAACGAACGAAATCGTAGTACAGCTAGAACAAATAGTAGTTGGAAGGAGCAATGTCTGTGTCAATGTGTCAATGTGTCACATTTGGAACTGGACAAAAATCCAGTTTTGGAGATATTGGACTGAAATTTTATATTATGTTAGTAGACAAGGCCGTAAATAATCCTATATATATATATATACATATATGAAATTTTAACAAATTGCTAATATGCGGTACCGCACATTTTTATTTTAAAAGATCGCAATAGTTTCAAAATAAAGTTAAAGTTAAAATAAAGCTTTTAACCTAACACATTATAATAAAATAATTTGGATTCATTTATTTTTACATACCAAGAAAATCATATTAATATCTGCAGTATTTACTAATTTACATACTTCTTTCTCAACGAAGGGGCTCACAATAGACCTCTAGGTCTCCGAGTGGATGCACAACCACTCTTCTGAGTACTGTGCAACCCTTCTCTACCTACCTACCTACATACTTCTTTACAAACATTTAAAATAAAAAAAAAACTTTAGTAAAGTACAAGTAAATTTATATTATGAATAGCAACTCGATTTCAGTTGTCAAAAAGTTATTGAAAATACTATTTTGAAAGTTCAGCAACTGAAATAAATGTAAAAAAATAAAATAATAAAATAAAAATAAAAAACAAAAACGAAAGTGAATTTTTGTGTTTTTCGTTCGACGCTCTCTTTAAATGGATCAATTGTGTTTGTTACTGATCTTCCGTGATAATTTCACCCGATTTAAACAGCTTACAGTAGATAACATTCTTCAGAACTCATCAAATACACAGCTTTGTAATGCATTTTCTTTCAATTAAAAAGCTTTTATTTTCATATTTTTGACATTCTAATTTCAATAAAAGTGACACTATGTGACGGTTGGGGCATCTGGTCGACTATTCTGGCCATTTTTCGTTCAATTCTCTTTAAATGGTTCAATTGTGCTCAGTACAGGTCTCACTTGATTTTTTTTAGCAACTTATAATAGATGATTGCACCATTACCTTGGCGCCATGAAAATTTGTCTAAGATGTGGATTTTTATGTCTCTTAAAAAACAATATTATGGACATACAAAACTTGCCTTGTGACAGCTCTTGGTTTCAGTTCGTGTACCTTGATCTACACCCAATGATTCAAGAATGATTTCATTTACCATAAGTCTTGATCGATTAAAGCCTCCGATTTGTCACATTCAAACTATTTCGGGTGGACGGGACTCTCCTTATAATGCACATCGAAATCGCCATATTTAAATCGTCTAAACCACCTATGAGATATTCCTCTTATTCTCCTTAAACTTCAGCCAAAATATGGTGACTTTACGGAGCTGTTTTCTTTAAAATTAAATAAAAAGTATGAACTCTCTTTATTCAAAGTTGTAATAAACTGCATTGTTTGGAATACAAAATTCTAATGGAAATAGTTGTAAAATTGAACTCCTTGGAAAAAATACTCTCAACGCAATCTAATGTTAAACGGGTAGAATTAATATTGCAAAACAATCGAGCCTTTATTAAAAGCGAACAAACGATATATTCTAATCTTATCCCCAACGTATTATTAGCAAAATATACATTTTCACCGATTGTGACTTGCGTCCTTGGCCAATATAATGTTCCTTTGATGTACAGGTATTGGCGAATTGGTAATTTTTAAATTGGCCATCAAATATTATATACCATTTGCATTTAAATCAACTTATGATTATTTTCAGACTGATATCTTCATTTCAATGACTCCTACTAGTCGTGATCTTAGAGAGACTTTTTTTGAAGCACATTAATCGATTCATTTAAAATATTTCAATTGATATAACTTTTTAGTTTAATTTTCTTATGAAGTCACAAGCAGTAAGAAATGAAGTGTTGCTACAAACCTAAACTTCTGAAGAGAATGAAAATGATGAATCTGGAATGGTTGTTTATTATGAAAAGAATCAGTTACTTTATGACCTAAAGTTTTGAAAACTACTTTATTCTTATTTCTTTTCCATAGTTTTCACATAAGAACATTTAATCAACTTTATTAGTCAAAATTGACAGCTTCTGATTTTATGTAACGAAATGTCCAAACATTGTTCACCTTACGGAACTGCTATTGGGTTTTCTATTGGTTTGTTAGCGGCGATGGCTAAAAAATCGAATATCTCTTATTCAGTCGATAAAAAGTCGCTATTGAATTTGAATATTGAATGAAATTGACCAAAGATTTCAACATTCTTTATTGGCTTATCGAGAATTATGTGTGTATTTCTTCAAATTCCAAGAAGCGAAAGTTTTGTTTAACAATATTGACCTCGAAAATTTTATTTTTGCGGTCAAATCCAACATTCGATTAGAACTGCTATAAAGCTTAATGTTGACAGGCCAATATACTGGCAAAATAAAAATGTGTAAAGATTACATTAAAGCAATAGCTTTTCGACAATTACGTAGCCGTTAAAGGCCAAAACTGAGCTGCTGTAAAGACTTGTAATGAAGAGTAAATCATTTGCCTTAAATTGCTGAGTCAATAGAAAGGTGTAAGCCAATAATTCGATTTATACTGAATAATCGTTGTTTTAGTACACGAAATATTAAGCTATTAGGATCGTTGTCCAGTCAATGTGACTTTTGAGTCATACACTTATGACCAAAATAGTAAAATTCACGTTGGTATGCAACTTACAGCGAGAGTATTTAAATCAGTTTTCCCAATTTAAGTGGCTTGAAAGATAACTAAGCATATTATGTTAATTAAATTTTGAATTACTTGCAATGTTAAAAAATAGCCCTTTGTAGAGGGTTCTAGTTCCTGAAGTAAAGCCCATGTAATAAAAAAAAGTTGAACTAACACAAGTAAAATTATTATAAGTTACCATTAATACCCCTTAGTAATTACAAAATCAACCTTTTGAGTCTTCTCTCGTTACAAACATCTTTCTCTTTATTTGTTATCTTTAGCTGTTTCTTTTCCTTTATGTAATTTTTTCATATTTTTTAAATCTTTTCTTCCTGCTTTATGCATAATTTGCTGCTGCTCCTATTGTAATTTATTGTTATTGTTGCTGTTACTCTGCACGTGCCATTTTTAGTTATGGAGGAAACAAAAGGAAACTCGTTAAAAAATTTCTTTAAACTCTCTGTTTTTAAGTTTTCTTAGATACTTTGGTCATTTTCATACTCTCGTGTACGTTAGTATGTATAAGTAAAAATAGAGAGATAAAACACATTACAAGAGTACTTTAGAGGGGGAGCACACTCTCTGTGGTTCTCTCATAAATGGGAGCATTATGGGGGGCTATATTTAAGGTGCATCATTATTTTTGTTTATATTCTGATTTTCAGACTCTCTTCTTTGATTTTGCTTTTGAGATATCTTCGTAGAAGAGCATAAACTTGGAATATTTTACAGATTTCTCTATACATGTAAATGTTTGCAATTGTGTGTGAGCTTTAAAAAAATAAAAATTGTTTGTTGTGTATCTGCAAACGATTTTGTCGGCTTTCGCAGTTAACGTTTGCCATTCATTGAAAACGGCCGCAACGGTTAAAGAAAATTGTATAGAATTTAAATTGAATTTTTCTAAACAAAGATTTTGTTCAGCACAGGGTTTTTTCTTACAAAATTTTTGTTTGTTTTTTTTTTTTACTAAAAAATACGAAAAAGTAACATATTTATAAAGAAAATTTTATGATGGTAATGATATAAAGAAATATTTAAAAAGTAATAATTAAATTTTTTTTATTTTATATTTTTTAAGTAACGGATTTTACTTTTTAATATTAATTACAAGTGTTTTATTTTTAAATATTTAACTCTTTTTAAAGAGTTGATTTAGAATTGTTGCTTAATATTAAAAAAAAAATAAATAAATAAATAAAAAAAAACTGCTTAAAAAAATAAAAGAAACAGCAGAATTGTAAAAATAACACAAAAAAATTTAAATTACAAAAAGAAAAAAAAGTGAAGTTGAATGGACTCCACATTAAATGCTGATTTGCATCCAACTCATCCATTCTCGCAAACAATTCTAAAATAAATACAACAACAAAAAGCAAGTGTAAAAGTATTTAAAATATATACAACAACAAAATATGCAAAATAAATAAAATAAAATCTTATAAATTCGCACACACTCCCTTACAAATCCAAAGCGATATTTTGTTTTACCCCAAAACAAAAATAAATTGAAAAATAAAGATATTTAAGCTTACAAAGTAATAAAAATAATAAAAAAAAATTAAATTAAACAAGAAAATTAACAAATTAAGAAAATAAGAAAGGGGGAAAAATTAAAGGTTTTTAACGTGTTGTGCATTTTTAAAATATATCTGTTTGAATAAAAGAAACTTGAATATAAAAAAAGTTGCCAATAATTTTAAGGTGACAAATTAGAGCCAACCAAAAATAAAATATTACAAAAGGTTCCCCTTCTGCTGAAATTTCTCCGTAAAACGTGGCAAACAGGCAACATCATCATTATCATCGTCATCACCATCAACAGGATTTAAATTCCTCTGTTTAACTTTGGAAGACTTTTTTCAACGTTTTAATTTTTCTTCTACATTTTAATGGTAAATTGTAAGCAAATTTTCTTTTATATTGTATTTGTTTTTTTTATATTTTTCTTGCATTTTTTTTTTTTTTTTTTTTTTGTAAATCTAATTTTAAGTCTTTATTATTGTGCAACAAAATCCGCAACAGCTCTAGTATTAGCAAGTAATGCTAATTTAGAGATTTTTCTCTTGAAAAACTAAAGGAATTAATTCTTTTTCAGTAAACTTTGATACATGTGATAATGGAATTACTTTACTGGAATTCACATTAGTTCTCGGGATAAACCGTTATATAGTCAATTAAATAGGTTTCCTCATGCATTGCAATTAAGCTCATGAATGAATTTTTGATTGGGTTTGATAAAAACCAGAAAATTTAAATTCAAATTATCTCCGAGTTATACCTACATTATTATTTTTTAATTTATTAAATAGTTTCGGAGATATTAGAAAAA
Organism: Protocalliphora azurea; assembly: GCA_932274085.1. Lineage (NCBI taxonomy): Eukaryota > Metazoa > Arthropoda > Insecta > Diptera > Calliphoridae > Protocalliphora > Protocalliphora azurea. Next base: position 145,352,039 of record OW026522.1, on the reverse strand, counting down.
TGTGTCGAAAAAAAAATAAATAAATAAAAATTTTCATTTCTAAAAAAACAGTAAATAATGGAAAACGTTTAAAAATGTTTCCTTTTCTTCTTTAATATATTAAATAAAATAAAAATAAATCTAATTACGAAATTGCTTACATTAATTAAAATTTTAATTGATTTCGCTCTAATTATCAAAATGATACTATTAAGTGAAAATAATTGAATTTTGTATATAATTTCAATTAAGATTTTAATTTATTTTATTATTATTATTATTATTATTATTATTATGATTAAACCTTTGTCTAAAATCCACTAAAAAAATATTTATTGGCTAAATTCAAATATTAGCTGAATCTGCACTGTTGCAATATGACCCCTACATATAAAAGCAAATTTTATAATTGTATTTATCTTTATTAAAAAATATATTTTTATCAAAGATTACAAATCTGCAAAGAATTGCATACGTAGAGTTGATTTTAAATTTTATACCCTTCATCACGAGGTTAGTAACTTCTATAAATTTCACCTGATAATTATACATATTCTGAATTCTTATAAGTGGAGTCGAAAAATCTACGTCCGTCTTTCCTTCCGTCAGTCAGTTCTTGTGTTAGTTATTATATCGTTTATGAAGGCCTAGATATCTTTTATATTTTTCGGTTCTTGCGACCTGTTAAATCTTCAAAGCATTGTCTAAATGCGAAAAAAACAAGGAAATTAAAAAGTCTCAAAACTTGTAATAACTATACAACCCTAAAAATTATATAAGGGGAAAGGGTATACAGGATTTGGCACAGCCGAAAATGCATATGTTACTTTTATCAAAAAAGCTTCTTTTCCATTGTATTTCTTATTGATTTTTAATCTTTTGAAACACTATGCCTAGTTTTGCTTCCACGCCAACATAACCACTCTCAATTTAAATAGACGGTTATGCTTATGTTTATTGTTTGTCGCTTTTCTTTCAAATTTTTTATTTATTTATTTATTATGAATTTTTCCTTAAAGTTTAGAACTCCCTTTAATGTTGATAATTCTTTGTGAAACGATACGATCTTCTATAGTTAATATAAAAATGGAATGTTTAAATCATTAGAACTGAAGTTTGGAATGTATAAATTTTAACTTACATGTTCATGATGTGTACAGATAGATATAAAATCAGAGAATTTCGATTTTTCATTGTCCCTGACATCGGTTGACATCTTCCAATTGGCTCCATTGCTCAAGTGCTGAAGATTTATAGTAACATTAAGGAAATTAATAATTATTTTTATCTGCACTAGGATCTTATATAAAACACACAAGAAACCATAGAATACAACTAGAAGTTTATGTGTGAGGCAGTTCCAACTAATTTTTCAAAAAATTTACTAATTTTTTTCAAAACACAAAATCAAAATATATATTACTACATGTATTTTGTTGTTGTTGTTTTTTGACAACTGAATTAGTTTTTTGTCTCTCACATAAACTTCTAGTTGTATTCTATGCAAGAAACAGTCAATACATATAAATTATAGTTTGTCATTATTTCTTTTTCATAAAATATTTTTATTTCTTAGTTGAATTCTGACAAATGAAAAATTTTTCTTAATACTTTTTTTTAAAATTTTTTCATAAAATATAATTTTATTAATAAATAATTTTATCGATATATAATATAGTATGAATTAAAAAAAAAATATTAAACAAAATTTTCCAATAATTTTTTCTATGTTATAAAGCTGGATATATTATAAATAAATGGACTTGATCATTTTTCTATATAAAGTTAATTTCGAGAACTAGAGCCAATTCAAAAGAATTAATTTTATAAACTTTATAAGCTCCATGATCATGTGCCGCAGAAAAAAAACTTCATTTGTACCTTTATTATTTAGTTTAGATATAACAAATAGCTTTTATAAATCAGAAGACTACTTAGAACTACTAAGGTCCCAAAGGGGATATTAATTTTTAAACTTTCTACCAAATCTTCATCTCTGACAAATAATTATATGTGCAGTATTTGTTTTCTGGTTATTATATGTTCCAAGAGTGATAAATTTTTTTGGTCTATATTTTTTTTTTTTACATTTGTATATATTGTCAAAATTTTAGGTTCCTCTTGGCATTTTATTCGTAGTACCGTTATAATAGACATATAATTGACTAAATTTTCATAGAAAATAATTATATGTGCAAATTGAATTTTTTAGTTAACGGACAGTTATAAAGTTCTCAGTTAGAAATGTTTGACAAATTCCAGTTAAAATTACAATTAATTGGGAACTAGTTAATACGTTTAGATCTTAATGAGTGAAATTTTTTACTTTATGGTTAAACTTATAGCCAAAAATGTGTCACAAGGTACAGGATTTTCGTAAGAAGTGCTGAAATAATAAAAGTATGACTGATTATTTATGAAAAATTCATCGAAATAGTATTTGCAGAAAGGCATATTGTTACAAATTTTCAAAAAAAAAAAAAAAAAAAACTTGAAAAATAGCTATGTTTCTAAGAACGGTAACCCAAAATCGACCGTGAGACTTAGTGACATATTTAGAAATTTTCGACCAAAAATAATGTCAGTTAAAGAAAAATAATAGAGAAATTATAATTTTTTAATAACTGATCGTGTGTAATACATAATTAAAGAGGTTTTAGATCAAAATTATGACTCAAGGGTGGCAAAGAAATAACTTATAAAGCGGTACAAAAATGCACGCTCGGCATATTATAATTAATTTAAATTTTTTCTTAAAAACTTCAACACATGAGATCATGTATATGAGAGATGAAAAATGTTATATTTAAATGTATTCAACGTTCACAAAGGATACTTCAAGCGCATTCATAGTTGCGAATCGGTCATAATTTATGCTGACTTTAGCTATAAAGAAAAGTTAGAAATATTTATATAACCCTGCAAAATTAATTCTCAGGACTACGTAAATTTACTGGGCAGTGAATCCATAAGCTTTGTTGATGAATTTCAAGCTAAAATTGGAATCTACAGCAAACCAATTAATTTCTGCTATAAAATATACATAAGAAATAATTTGTTTATTTGACTTTTAAAGCTCTAATAAACATAAAAACTATAAAAGAAGATTTGGATTTGAAATGTGCATTTTTGAAGAAAAGAATTAACTTCATAGGTATGCACATATAACTATTTGACATATGTAGGTATTAAATGTCTCATTTTCTTAACTCTGTTAAAGGTACTAAATGATAATTTTTTCAGCCATTAAAATCCTACAGATTTTGTTAAATTCTTCTTCTTATTAATATTTTTTTGCTCAGAAATCTTAGTTTTGATCTGAAGTTATAATCATCAATTTAAAAAATAAGTTGGCATCACCTTCTTTTTAGCTCTAGTTACAACAACAACTGTTGCATTTTTTTTTTTTTTTTGCTTTCAAAACAAACATAGGCATGTCATTACATGCCCGTTCTTTTCTTTTGCCAAATACTTACATACATACCTCTTAATTTAGTTTTTGTTGCTGTTGTTGCTGCTGTTACTTCTTCTTCGTGCTTTGTCAATCTAAATGCTCTACTTAACTAACTAAGCATAACACACACTGAGAAAAAAAAAACAACTCAAAATAATATAAAACTTCAAATAAACATTAAAAAACAACAACAAAATACCTTCATTTATACTCTAGCAGGTTTGTTATGTAGTTTTTATAGCCGTTCGTTATTTCATTCTTTACAAAGAAAAAAAATCTAAACTTTTACATCCTTCTTCTCATGACTGTTATAGGTTCTGTTCGTTCTCTTTTACTTCTTACAACAACAAAAAAATAAAATTACTTTAACTTAAATGGGAAGGATAAATATGCGACAGATGGAGATCAAGTAAAATTTTAAAATTTAGGATTATGGTTACAAGAGTTAAAATATTATTGTACTTCATTCGCTAGTATCTAACAAGTAAGAAAGATGGTCGAGCTTGACCGGCTAGCTCGAAAATATGATACTCGACCCATTGTGTATGTCCATCAAAATTCATGGAGGGGTCTTGTATTAGACATGTGGACAATTTTAGACCGATACTTTTACTAAGCGTAAAATAAAATAAACGAATACAGAATATTACATTAATACTGACATTTATATAAATTTATGCAATTTAAGGTGATTACCGAAATTGGGCTTATCTGGGAGCTATGGTAAATTATGGAGTGATCATCATAAAATTTGTCACTATGATTTCTACTTATATAAGACTTATATGTGGCGATACTGATTTATGCACGTTAAAGTGATTTTCGGAAGAGGGTTTTATATGGGAGCTATGGTCAACTATGGACCGAAACTTCCTTACACCGAATTTGATCATTAAACCACTATTTCGGGAGGACATTTGTATGGGGTCTAGGTGAAATAATGGTTCTTGTATCATGAAAGTCCTACGTCCCAATGGCCTGCCAGCCAGCCAGACGGACGGACATCGTTAGATCGACTCAAAAAGTGATTCTAAGTCGATTGGTATACCTAAACTTACTATTTGGATACTCTGATATAGCTCAACAATGTCCAAGGATTTGAGCCCTTAATATCAGTCAGCGATTTGTCTTATCTGTCTTCTCTTCATATCCAATTGAACCTTACTGAACTTAGTCATCATTTTGTTCCATAAGTTGTTTGAGCATCTCGAGTTATTTAGCCACTCGGTTCTGCAGTTTTCCTTTATTCCTTGAGAGAATACTGAGATGGGCGGAAAACCAATTTATATTTCTACTTCGGATTGTAATTTGAGAGAACAACGATGGTTCTTAAATTTGTCAACAATCGGAAAGCTCAGAGAGCTCATCAACCTGACATGGCTCTATCCGATAACATGATCTGCTGAAGGGTATACGACATGGAAAAGCAACTAGAAAAAGGACTCTATTTAAAATAACGAAACAAGCTGTCAAAAAAACATAACTCTTTGTATGTTGTAGTAGATTTTTGTACTGAACTAAGTTAGTGGCGATTTTTCGCCAAATGTGGCGATTTTTAATTCCTTTTGGCGATTAAATTTTCCGTTTGGTAGTATGGTAAAATTTTGGGTGACTTTTTTATTTGGCTAATTTAAAACATTTCACAAAAAAGCTACTTTTGTGGATAAAAACTATTAGGTTTTCTTACTAGTTGATTACTAAAATCGAAGGGTCTTAATATATAAATAGCTTCAACTTAGATTGAGAAATTCTACCTACAAAAATATACTTTACAATACTTATGTTATAAATATTTGATATACAGTTGTCTTCATATACATAGGATACATGGAAAGCACACCTTAAAGATTTCAAAATTAAATGTTACATTTTTTAATATTTTTTTTTATTTTAGGAGGCTTCGAACATGGTTATTGTGATCTCCTTCGAAGAGTTATTCTGTTCTATAAATAACTTGAAAACTCTTTCTTTCGTAACAAAATTCATATATGCGAATTACTTCTCAGCATTTTTTTCTAAAGATATTAGGATTTTTAATCCTGTCAGAAATTGGTGTACATTATAATTAAGGAAAAAATAATTTTGATGATTTTTGCACTAAAATTAGAATTTTTCTTTACTCAAATGATGAGTTATTGTCCAAAGTTGCTAGCAATACTGCAAAATAACTAAGGCATTATCGGTCATCACTTTCTGAACTTGTATTTGCTAATAAGTAAGTCCCTTTAGTAGTACGAAGTTTCTCAAATAATGATGAATAATGCAGAAGGAAATACATTGGCCACCATATGGATTACTTTTGGTTAGAGAAGTAGTTTGTCATTTGTATTAAATGACTTAATAAATAATTAGAGACAACTAGTAAATTATTTAAACCAAAAAGTTTTCTGTTTCTAATTAGGTAATTGCGACTTTAATTTAAAATAGCTGGTTATTAGAAGTGTACCATTACTTTTAATAGCTAGTGTAATTAAGTATGTTGTAGTTTGTGCTTAATTATTTCTAGTTACTTTAATTTTGAAAATAGTTTTGACTTGCAATGAGGTTACTTTCCCTTTGTTAATACTTAATGTTGTTGTTGTTCTTCTTCTTTTTTCTTTGCCAACATACTTCTACTTACTTTAGTTTATTGCTGTTGTTGTCGTTGTTATTGCTGCTGCTATGCTGTTGTTGTGATTATTTTTGGTTTCGTACTTACATGTAGGTATGTATGTCTATTTGTTTGTAGTAATTCAAATGTATTCGTATGCATGTTTGTAGGTTCGTTGCACCCTACAACAAAATTTCATCGCTATGAACTGCTGGTGCTGTTGTTGATGATATTTTGTTGTTGTTTTCTGTTACTGTCGCTTGTGTTGTTTCTTCTTCATTTTTTTCGTCTGGTTTTTTTTTCTCTTACTTTATTCAATTTTGTTTTTATATTCATGTAAAAAGGAACCAGTTTTTATTTCTTACAAAAATGAAAAAAGTAAACGAAAAGAAGCAAAAAACCTAAAACAACTTAAGAGAAAAAAAAAATTCTCGCTTTCTTTGTAAAAGCAGCATCCTCATCAGCATCAATAGCAACAACAACAACGTAATGCTACAGTAATATTAACCAGAGCATCATCATCATTATTAGGAGCAGCAACAACAACAACTACAAAGCTAACATAATCATCGTCAACCTCCTTAATGTCGTCAGTTTTAGTTTCATATTGAAATCTTGTAGTTCCTGTTACTCGACAACATTATTGTAGTTGCTGCTGATGTTGCTCGTTTCAAACATTCATATGCACTTACATACATATTCATTTTAGCATTAGAGGAGTGCATTAGAGAGTTATAAGGAAGTCATGCAAGATATATTTTTTTTGGTGTGTTAGAAAAATATTTAACACAAAAAAAGGTTAAAAAACTTTTAAGGTTGTTACCATTTAAGTTAGTTGCTTCTTTCTTTTTTTTTTTGGCATTGCAATCGTTCAAGTTGTTGTTATGGCTGCTGTTGATGTTGTTTGAATTGTTGTTATTGTAGTTTTGTTTTCGTTGGGCACGTAAATGTCTTAAATACGTGTTTAGGTAGTTAAAAATCGAACTTACTTGGAACTTTTTTGTAAATAAAAATTAATTTAAGTAAGAGGTTAAACAAGTCTATTACTTACTATGGGGTGGTCTTTTATGAGAATTGTAGATTTAACTGGGAGTTTTAATAGAGATTAGTTAAAGAGATTTTGAAGGAATCCAAAGGATTGAACAGAAAGAAATATCCTTAAGTTTAGAAGTTTTTTATAGACTTTTTCATAAAATTTACAAAATATTGGATTACTCGGTTGATGGTCGTTATTAGTTAGTTGTCTTATTTCTTCTAATTAGTAATAAAATGTTTAGCGTAATCGTTATCACCCTTGGTTTTTATGTACTTAACAGCGTCTATTCTAATATGTCTCCTTAAGCTTTCGAATCATTTCTTTACTTAAGCAATTCCCAACATGAAACTAATTCTGTTTTAATAAAATTCTTAGCCACAAAGAACTCCTACTCAGAGACTTGATTTTTTTTTTGTCTTACTGAGTTTGTATCCATTTTGTGTCATAACCATCAATTCCTTCAATTGAACTTCAGGATTAGTATGTTAACTAGGCATGACTGGATTACAAACTTCTTATTCAAAGTTACGATGTCTCAATTTTTACAGAACGGTAGATGGTCATTAGCTTTCGATATCGCTCAGATTAAACGATACCTGCATAGTATTCTCTACAGGTACCTAAGCTAAAGGGTTTTTCAATGACGTTTAGTTAATTTTCAAGTATGATATCGTTTATATTTCCACTTCGCACTAAGGTTCGCATCTGAGAGCTCCAATTCACAATGACTCTGCCGCATAAACCTGCGACTTCAGAAAACTTCATTAAAAAATCCTTGCGAGGAGAATCGCACGATCTTGGTGGTTGATTAACGTCATCTCTTTGAGAAATAATCATCAGAAGTCATTTAATTCGGACCAAAAGAAATTTTTTAACATTGTTCAGTAGCGCCCGTCTCACTAACTTCGTTCTCGAAGATTTATGAACCAATGATGTCGCCGGATCAAATCCTCACCAAATAGTAACTTTTTTGGATACATTGCCCTCTAGTGAAATTCAGTTGGGTTTACGTTGTCTCATATATGTTAATTTTGTTTTCTATCTTATACCTCTTCCAAACTCTCCAAAGTACAGTCAGCGCACAAAAGATTCTAACTCTGAGTTCCTGGATCAGTTGGATATTTTACGAAGATAGGCTCAATTTCCTATACAAAATTCGCTAAGTAGAAGTCTACGAAAGTAAAAATTCTCGTACAAAGCGAGAAATCAAGATTCACCTACAAGCTTTCAGGAAAATCGGTGAAATTCTCAGCCTATCTTACTTTCGTTCAACGTACAAATATTGGCTGATTTTTTATCTCCATGGAGAAATATGTCTGCAACAGTTCACAAAATCGTTTATAATGAAGTAGATGTCATTAAGCATCATTTAGTACCATTTATAAATCTATCAGAGGAAGCCCAGGAAAAAAAGGAATAAGGATTACAGATTTTATAGAGAGCACAATACTAGAAAAATATATCGAAATTCTACAAATGAAAATATATTTAATATATTACTGGCAACGTGAGTGGAAAGTAGAACATCGGGACTTACATGAAGAAATAACAGAACAGAAATAATATAGAACTAAATACGGCATATTTGCAGGCTATTTTCCAACCGAATGAATAAAAATTATAATTTTCTTTTCTTGTTATTTAAGTAATTTTGGAACTTATAATAAAATTTTATCATTTGGATATACTGTTTAATCATGTAATTTATTATGGTGAAAAATTCGTCAAACTACAAATTTTACATAGATACTACCTGGTTTCGATACAACAAAAATTATTAATTTATATCTTGCTTCAGCCGAGATTTATATCCATTAGTCGAAAAAACTAAGACTTTATTGGTTCGAGTATCAATTTTGATTGATAAACAAAATCATTGTGATAGAAAATCAAATGCATTTATATTGTTTATTTACAGAAAAATATAAAAATGATTTTAATCATGAAATTGATTGCATCAATTAAAATTTTAATTGATTTTGCTGCAATCAATAATAATGTTAACGATAATATTAATTATATGAAATTAATTGTTTTTTTCTATAGTTTCAATTAAAATTTTAATTAAAGTAAGTGCTTTTATGTTTGAAACTTTACCTAAAATCTATTGAAATATTTATTCAAATACCAACTAAATCAGCATCACTGTAAATGCAAAATTTATTTATGACCGTATTCAAAGCATATAAATAAAAGCGCATTTTACAATTATAAGCAGTAAGAAAATTGTGTTTTTTATGTAGGATTCTTAGTTGCGATTTTTATTGAGGGGAAAATTGTATCACGATTTTATTGAATTTTTTTTCCTTAAAGCTGTTTTATTTAATACTATGTTCACATATATAGGTTTTTTGAAAAATGAGTCGTTTTCTCAAAACGATACCAAAAAATTGATTTGTTTTTTCATATATTTAATAGCCAAAAAATATCTCATTTGAATTGTTTAAAAACATACTAAATTTCCACATAGTAAAGAAATTGCTGGAATTTTAACAGAATATATCAGGACTGGACTTTATAATTTAATTTTACTTATGTGTTGTGAGCTAATTTGGAATTATTCTAAAGTTTATCTAAGTTTTCAAAGCATCTTGATGTATCATAACAGACACAAAATCAAAGCCATTAAATTTGATTCTTGGATGTTAGGAACTTATTTTATTTTCACGCATAGCACCACTTTAAATTTTTTTTATTTTTATTAAGATGACATCTTTAATTTCCTCCATTGATCAAAGTGTTTGCGCGAAATGCATTCGGCGTGTACGCTTTTTCAGACGATATCCTGTTTTCTTTTTGTACTGTTGTCTCTTAAAAGGATTCCACTTTTAGGTGGTTTCTTCTTTAGACAGATTATTTTGCAACCTATAGTATTAAGAAACAGTAATGATAAGCGACAACTTATTTGTTACCTCATCAAAATTCCAAACAATACTCACCAGCAAGAATGTATCTGAAATAACATAATAATTTTGTCACCTATTCAAAATGTATACTTACCGCATAAAATTTAGACGCAAATAATTCTGTGTTACATTCACACAGATTAATTGTATTGTTTTTTGTTTTCATAATATATATAATATCAAATAATAAATTTATTGAAAAAATTTATCGATTTTTTTTAGTGCTCTCGGTATTCAGTAATTGCTATCTACCGCGAAGCTATCTAGATGAAACAATATGTTATGTTTGTACGTCCAGCGCTGCAGAAATGCAGACTTAAGTTTTTTGCATCATTAAGTAATTTACTCTAGACTCTAGAAACTAAATAGACAATTCGTAGGTTATCCCTTCGACTCTAGGAGTACAATAATTTGTGTTATGGGATCCCAGCGATGTAGTTTTTTAGACAAAAAAATCTGTATGTACACAAAGAATTTTTAGCCAATCGAATTCGTTTGGTTCTTACTACTATCTTAAAAATTTGTTGTAGGTACTGAATAGTTCGATTCTGATTACTAACTAATTTATTTGTGTGTACAAAATTATCTGAAAAATTCAGTTTTCAATATAGAATTATTCGATTGGGAAAAAAAGTTTTAAAAATTTGTCTTTATTTTTACAATTTATTTACTATCCCAGCAAAAGCTTTTTGGTTCTCGGTAATGGCAACTACTTTATAAAGTAGTTTCTTGGTAATGAGACGCCATTATTATTTGCCTACTTTATATTACATAAATGAGTAACATTGCAAAGATGGTTTTGTTACTTTTTTTTAACAAAATGACTAAAAAGATATTTTAAACTAAAAACAGTTTTTGTCGCTTAGGAAACTGAGTGTAAGATGAGTCATGAGTAAGACGTTAGTCATTAGAAACGAGTGGTTGATTTGTGTACAAGTTCAAATCTCACTGACGGCAACATTTTTTTGTTTTTTTTTTTATTTTTATTTTCGTTTAGGTACATATTTTTGAATACCTCTAGAGTCTAAAAATAACTCCATAAATTTTTGGACAACTCAAACAAAAATAATTAATTATTCTGGCAAAATATATGTAGTTTATTTTTGTTTCCAATTATACTTGCTAGCTTACCAGGAAAACAAAGTTTTTTCTGGGTTTTAATAAATTAATACTAAAGTTTATAATAAATACAATCACAGGCATTACCAGTGTTTCTTTTCTTCAAACCAAAATCTCTCCGGCATGCCATTTTTGAACCAGTACTAAGCTAAAGGTCCAATAAAAAAACAATTTTTCTTCTTTTCATACTTTATACAAATGCGTTTTCTCTAAACTATACAGTTAGTTATTGAAAACTCGAAATGGAAGTAAAAGTACGAGGGCGGATCAATAAGTCTGTGACCCTCATAGTTATATGAAATGCAACACTATTCCCATCAAGTATCTCCTGTTAGTAGAGCAAGTGTCGTCATTTACTTTGCGTAAAAAATATGATTTTTCGAGGTCCTTAAAATAGGCATTTGTTTGGTCAATAATTTCATCGTTGGAGCTGAATCTCTTTCCACCGAGCCATTTCTTTAGGTTTGGAAATAGGAAGTTGTCACTAGGCCCTAATTCCGGAGAATATGGCGGATGAGGTACCAATTCACAGCCCAATTCATAGAGTTTTGCAATTGAGACTGAACACGTGTGCAACCGTGCATTATGTTGATGAAAAAGAACTTTTTTCTTGGCCATATGGGGTCGTTTTCTTTTTTTTAAGGCCTCATTAAACCGGTCTAATAAGTTGGCATAATATACGCCGTTTATTGTTTTTCCCTTTTGAAGGTCATCGATGTGGATTATCCCAAAAAAACTGTTGCCATCACCTTATTTTCTGACAAACTTACCTTGGCCTTCTTCGGAGCAGGTTCACCCGGAGAAACCCATTGTTTAGACTGCTACTTGATCTCCGGAGTACAGTAATGGATCCATGTTTCATACACAGTTACAAAACACCGCAAAAACTCATTCGGATTGCGGTTAAACAACCCCAAACAATATTTTGAAGTTGTCACACGTTTACGTTCATGGTCAATTGAGAGCAAACGCGGCACCATCTTGCAGACAACTTTCTTAAACCCAACTAATCATTTAAAATTGAAACCATACTGCCTATGGCATCAACAATCTGACGCACTTTTACTCTTCGGTCGGTCAACACCATATCGTGGATTTTTTCGACATTTTCGGGTGTACTGACCTCAATTGGCCATCCAGAACGTTCAGCGTCATTTGTACTTGTGCGACCACAACGAAAGTCAGTAAACCACTTTTTTTTACCATTGAAATCGATAGTGCAGAGTCCCCATAGTATTTATCGAACTTTTTCTTGATTGACGTTTTTTTTTCGCGAAAAATAATTTAGTGAGCACTCGAAATTCACTTTTTTCCATTTTTAGCAAGGTTGGAAACCGAAACGAATATCGGTATCGATGACGGTATCGGTATTCAATTTATTTTTATTTCGGTAACGGTATCGGTAACGGTATTTTAAATTATATCGGCATCGGTATACTGGTACCGAAACTAAAATACCGGTATATACCGTTATTATTAAAGACAGAGCAAAGACATTAAAGAGTTAAATCTTCTATTTATTTTCAATTAAATTTCATTAAATAAAACTTTGAATTGAATATTTTTATATTATATATCACTTTAAGACATGAATATTCTTTGCAGTTTGATTTTTGTGGCGGTTCAAAGTATACATTTCTCTGATTTTTTAAATACATGAAATTTAACACCATATATCTTTGGACATAGTTTCAATTCAAATAAACTCAATAAAATTTTATAATTTTCGCCTAATAGTTTAAATGGCGTAGCTATCTGCTAACATATTGCCAGGTCGTTCATTCCAGAAGAAGATTCCTTCGCAAATCATCCACTCGATCAATATCTTTGTATAGAAGTTTAAAGTTTCCGAATTAAGTTCCCCGAGTAATGTTAAAATCGATTGCATGTGACAAACGTAAAAGCCTCGACAAACTGTAACGCAGCTTTATTTAAGACATAATTGACTTGTTCCCCAACCCAGAGCGACTTTACGACTCATATCATGAACGTATAAAAGAACGTGTAGATTAGATTAGTAGATTAAAATATAAATAAATTTAAATTTATAAAAGAGGGATACGAATGGGCAGAATTTTTTGTTAACATTTTAGAGACCCCACATCCAGGGAAAATTACAGAAAATTACCGTCTATATTTAAAGGATATTTAAATGCATTGTCCTGGCTGTAACTTTCCGAACAAAACGTTTCATTCTCTTAGAGAATTCTAAGAAAAGAACCAAATCTAAACGATATAGGAAAAGAAGCCAGAATAACGTAATAGTTTTTAAGCCTAATATAAGTAATATAAGTAGTTGTTAAAAATAAATCAAAATTAAGGGTCGTTGCCTCAAAAAACGGAGAAGTCATGGAAAATTTTTATTTCCATGTTCACCTTGGTTGATATATTATTTGAAAAATTAAAAGAAACTAATATTAGAACATGTTCTTTTGTTATGCAAATACAATATATTACTAAAATTACTTCCATTTTAGTAAATTTTCCATTTACCATTTTTTTAACTTTTTTAAAAAAGCTGAATGCTTTCCTCCTTCCAGCTTTATTTTGTCATCAAAATTTTAATAATTTTACTACATCTTTTTATTACCCCATATTAATTTCATTTAACAAACTACCCATATGTTTTTTTCTATATTTTATTGTTCTTAATATAATGATTGACTAATAATTAAGTAAATGTCGCCGCTTTCTTTTTTTTCTATTTTTTTCTATTGCCTTTGTTTTTGTGGAAATGTTAACAAAATCTTAAATAATTAACAAATAATACTAAAACAAATATATATATTTTTTTTCTTTCTAATACCAGCAGTAATTTTATATCGTGATTATTAAATAAAAAAAAATACTCATTAGTATGATTAATGTTGAAATTTGAACTAGAAAAAAATTTAGCAAAATTCATTAATTTAGAAAATTTTGCAATAATACCAACCAATACCAATAGTGGAAAAATTAAATATTACTAAAGAATTACAAAATCATCATACGAGTAAGCATTCGCTTTACAGAGACACCCCTTGTAAGGCGCCCACTTGTAAAATCTTATAAGAAACTGAATTTATCTAAGTTTCTTTTGTTTTTGGTTGATTAGAATCAAAAATTAGTTGTAGTTTTTATAGCAAAATTACTAGCTGTAGTATTAGTATTAGTTGTAGTAGTAGTAGTAGAAGTCATGGTTGTGTCAGTGTGTTGTTAGATTTTAGCCAAGTTTTTAACGCAATTTCACAAAATTTATGTTTAGATTACAATTGTTTAAGAAGTTTTTATTTGTTGTTATTGCTGTTGTTGTTATTCTGTGTGTTTTTCATTGTCTTCTTTATTTTAGTTTTTAGTTAGATTTTAATATTGTTAATGCTGCTGTTTTTTTTTTCGTTTTATCTTTTGTGTGTGTTAACTTGTACTAATATTTTTCATATTATTTTATAAAAATTTGTTTTTATTTTTTATTTATTTTGGTTGAATTTGTTTTGTATTATTTTTTTTTTTTTTTATTTTTTGTTAGTAGTTTTTGCAAACAAAGCAAAGCGAAGCCTTGAACTCGCTGCTCATAGTTTATTGGCCGTTTTACTACAAATACCGTTGTTTTAGTTTTTTTCTCTCTCTATTTCTATTTTTAGCGGTTTTTCGACATGGTTTCACCAATTTTTTTTTTTTATCTATTATTTTTTTAAGCTTTTAGTGATTGTTATTATTAAACATATATATTTTTTGTATAATATTTTGTGTGTTTTTTTTGGCTTTTGTTATCAAAAACTATAATAAATTATAGTTGAAATATTTGTTATTATAACTTCACCCTCTATTTGCTCTTTTGGCCTTGTATCAACTTTTTAAAAAGAAAGCTTTTATATTTCGTTTAGTTTAGTTTTTTTTTCTTTTAATATGAAAAAAAAATTAATTAAAAATATTTTTTATCATTGTAAAGCAATCATAAAAATATCTGCATATACTTAGTATGTATATAAGACCTAGTTAATGTATACTAGATCTTTTGCAAATATGTGCTTAGTTTTGAGAAATTAATAGCAGAGAAATTTATTTTAAAAATTTATTTTTTTTTTTTTTTTAGTTGAGAAAAAATATGTCATTAAGGCTAATTTGCTAGTAGACGCAATTACTTAAAACTTATATAAAATCTTTTACCGTTACACAGTGGGGCCAAACGCAAATTTTTTGGTAATAAATCTGAATCTCCTAAACTACTGGTCGGATCAAATTGAAATGTATGGAAGAGTTGTAGAGGAGGACCTAAGCTTTCAGAAAAATCATCTTGTAGTCACCCTATGATAACACGAGATAAGCTACCGGGTGTCAAAGTTGACTACCTCGAATATGTAAAAGTTAAAAAAAATCGTAACTTGTACAAATGAAGTCCGATTTTAAAGATTTTTATATTTCTGGAAAGTGCTTGGTAAGATAAAGAAAAAATAAGCTTGCTCATCTAAGTTATCTCTTGCAGTTAAAAAGATATTTACGCTTGAATTTTGAATTTTTGATTTTTTGGCTCGACTTTCTTTCGTTTTTCGGGAATAAGTCCGGAGATGTATGAGGTAAAAATTTTTTAAAAATATTCTGTAATTTGCTATATATTTCAAAATAATATGCTGAAAGAATTTTTGGATTTTCTCAATTCGTCTAGAAGTGAAAAATATTCAAAATCAGCAATCTGAAATTGGCATGAAAAATGGCTATTTTTTTACAAAAATATAGTACAATTCATTCACTTTTTTCTCAAAGTTCCGTTAATAAAAAATTTTTTTTCCTTATTAATTTCAAAGGCTTCATAAATGGTTAATAAAGAAATTTTGAATTGATTTAAGTTTGCACCCTACATCCAGCATTGGCCGAAAATTGTCAATTTTAAAAAATAGTTTCATTTTTATCGATTAATAAAAAAAAAATGTCACGCGAGCTTTTTTAAATTTGGTACCCATATTTTTTATAGAAATAGATTTAGAATGATTTAACACTAAACTGCTTCCCGCCCGGCCAAAAACGAATGCAGGAGTGGAGATTTTATGTTAAAAGTCAGTTTTTTTAACGACTATTTTTAAAAGCATATTAAAAGCATATTAGCATAATATTTTTAATATTATTTCTTATGTGATGTATAAAACACAAATCAAGCTTCCATTCCTAAAAAAATCAATAAAATAGCTCCAATAACCTATTTTTGGTAATTTTTCAAAAATAATTTTTTTTTTAAATAGCTGAAAATCCAAACTAATTTAATTTTTTTTAATACAACTCCACTAATTTTGCAAACACTTTAAAAATGTTAAAAGAATATAAAAATAGACTTATTTACCAATTCAACGATATATAAAATGTTGATATAGGTCATTTAATAATAATAATAATATAATGGCCTCAAAACTACCAAGTCACGTCAAAAGTTGCAAAATTCACTATTTTGTTCCGTATTTCTATATGTGTGTATACGTAACACTCAACTGCATTGCTTATTTTTGTTACGAGATAATAATATTTATTAATGAATTTATTTAAAGTGTTCATAATTTTTTTTTTTTTTTAATTAAAAAAATTTAAAATTACCTAAATACATAAATAAGTATATTTTCCTTCGTTTTTTATTACATTTTTTTAAGTTTTTAAATAATTTACCTATCTACTTAATTAATGTATTATAACAAAAATGATTTTTTGACGTACCTGTTTAACACTACAGGTCATAAAAATAAACTGAATGAAATTGGGGGTTTTGAGCAAAAATTTAAATTTTTTAATTCATTTTTGCCTGTCACCATTTACCTGATATAAATATTCTTTTTCTATATATAAGTATCCTTATAAATATGCAGATTTATTAGTGAATTTGCCATTATGGAGATTACATTAAAACACTTTTCTATTTGCAAAGTAATCTGGGATAATCTATCTGATATTATAAATCGTCCAGAAAAAATAAGAAAACTCATTGATACAGTAGTATCTTTTGGTTTAACTCTTACTGCAGAAGACAGTTTAAAGCTCGAAAATTTTTATAAATCATACGAAAAAAGGATGCAAGTTTCAGATTGGTCAATACCAAAGTTCAAGAAGAAAAATGAAGAGTGGTTGGAGGGAGAAATACCAATTTTCATCGGAAAGCAGAAAAAGAGTCGACCAAAAAAAGTTACGATGAAGTTCAGCTAAGAACAAAGAGGACCAAGCAGGAATCTATTCTAAATTCACATACGAATGCCGAAATAAAAGATACATTTAAAGCTTTAGTAACACGTACGTAACCAAAGGAAGTAGAAAAAGTTATAGATGTGTTACCAACAGCTTCTCCCAATCGATTACATCGGATAATCGAAAGCATAGTGACACCGAAATCAACATCGTCCTTTACCTCTGAAGATGCTTTAGCTCTAATATTAAATTTAGGATTATTAAGAAACCAATACGAGATTTTGAGGAAATCTGTTAGCGAAAAAGGATATGATATCTTTTCCAGTAGCAAATCAGTGAGAGAAGCGAAAAGTAATATTTTACAGCCTATGGAATATCACCACTCCACGCAAGTATAAGATTTTTGGAGTTCTGCTTACATCTTGCATATGATATTAAGTACAGAAATATTCCTGGGCAGGAAAATGCTACAGTAAAAAACAATTTGGAACTTCACGAATTACGAAAAGAGGAGAAGAAAAGAATTCAATTAGAATTCAAAGAACAACTCGGATTAATAATTGATAAACCTCTACATGGCTATGGAAACTCAAATGATGGAAATACAGTAAGAAGTTTCTTTGAAAATCCGGAACTCACATCTTCAATCACACGCATTGACTTAAATATTTTGAAGCGTTTTAAGATTATATTGGCAACCATTAATAGCAAAAAACAAATTAATGCGGACAAATTTAAAATTTTTGCTTACGAAACTAAAGAACTACTTAACATTACATACCCCTGGAAATCAATGACTCCAACAATTCACAAAGTATTGGCTCATGGTAAAGAAATAATAGAAAATAGTATTTTGCCATTAGGAGAGCTAACAGAGGAAGCACAGGAAGCCCGAAATAAAGATGTTAAACATTTCCGACTCTTCAATACCCGAAAATGTTCGAAAATAGCGCAAAATATGGACTTAATGGAATATTTATTAATATCATCAGATCCAGTTATATATTCTATAAGAACACGATGGCTACCAAAAATCACTCTTGAAATAGAAAAAGAGGATTCCGAAGCTAAGGAAGTTAAAAATTTGCTATCAAACGTTTGATGTTTCTGATTATTTTCAAGAAAATATCTAATAATATCTTCGATAATATATTCTTAATAAAATAAATATACGGGATATATGTATAATAAGTATGTAAATCTGTAGAACAAATTAAATAAACATTACTCAAATAAAGAATTTACTACTTTATAATAACAAATATATATCTACATAATACATTAGAAAACTAAAATTTTACGTATACACACATATGGAAATACGGAACAAAATAGTGAATTTTGCAACTTTTGACGTGACTTGGTAGTTTTGAGGCCATTATATTATTATTATTATTAAATGACCTATATCAACATTTTATATATCGTTGAATTGGTAAATAAGTCTATTTTTACATTCTTTTAACATTTTTAAAGTGTTTGCAAAATTAGTGGAGTTGTATTAAAAAAATTAAATTAGTTTGGATTTTCAGCTATTTAAAAAAAAATTATTTTTGAAAAATTACCAAAAATAGGTTATTGGAGCTATTTTATTGATTTTTTTAGGAATGGAAGCTTGATTTGTGTTTTATACATTACGTAAGAAATAATATTAAAAATATTATTCTAATATGCTTTTAAAAATAGTCGTTAAAAAAACTGACTTTTAACATAAAATCTCCACTCCTGCATTCGTTTTTGGCCGGGCGGGAAGCAGTTTAGTGTTAAATCATTCTAAATCTATTTCTATAAAAAATATGGGTACCAAATTTAAAAAAGCTCGCGTGACATTTTTGATATTAATCGATAAAAATGAAACTATTTTTTAAAATTGACAATTTTCGGCCAATGCTGGATGTAGGGTGCAAACTTAAATCAATTCAAAATTTCTTTATTAACCATTTATGAAGCCTTAAATTTTGAAATTAATAAGGAAAAAATTTTTTTATTAACGGAACTTTGAGAAAAAAGTGAATGAATTGTACTATATTTTTGTAAAAAAATAGCCATTTTTCATGCCAATTTCAGATTGCTGACTTTGAATATTTTTCACGTCTAGACGAATTGAGATAATCCAAAACTTCTTTCAGCATATTATTTTGAAATATATAGCAAATTACAGAATATTTTTAAAAAATTTTTACCTCATATATCTCCGGACTTATTCCCGAAAAACGAAAGAAAGTCGAGCCAAAAAATCAAAAATTCAAAATTCAAGCGTAAATATCTTTTTAACTGCAAGAGATAACTTAGATGAGCAAGCTTATTTTTTCTTTATCTTGCCAAGCACTTTCCATAAATATAAAAATCTTTAAAATCGGACTTCATTTGTACAAGTTACGATTTTTTTTAACTTTTACATATTCGAGGTAGTCAAATTTGACACCCTGTAGCTTATCTCGTGTTATCACAGGGTGACTACAAGATGATTTTTCTGAAAGCTTAGGTCCTCCTCTACAACTCTTCCATACATTTCAATTTGATCCGACCAGTAGTTTAGGAGATTCAGATTTATTACCAAAAAATTTGCGTTTGACCCCACTGTGCGTTAGACGCTTTTATCATATATCATGCTAGATTAGATCCATAAAAACATTTTAAAGAAAAAATAATTTATTTTAATATATTTGTGATATTAATAATTTTTAAACATTAAAAAATTAAATTCTTTGAAATTAATTAGGTTAGAATGATTATATATTTTGCATTTTCCAGTTATCCCTTTGATATTCATTTTACCATCATATTTAAGTTTTGTTGGCAAAATTATTTGTTCGTAAGAAAAAATATTTTAGAAAAAGTCCAACAATTAAGGAAGGAAATTTATTGAATTATTTTATTTATTTATTTCTTTAGCTGAGAATAGCTTTCTAGTATTAAGTAAAATTAATACCTTTTACGAAGGAACATTTTTTTACTGTTCATCTCTTTATTAATATTCTTGCATTATACACCAATTAATAATAAATATTTTTTGAAATTTGTGTTTAAGAAATTTAAAATTAAATTAATTCGAAGCATAATTTGTTTTGTTTACTCATTACCTCTCCATTTCTCTATCTCAAGAAAATTTTCCAAATCAAATATTCCCAGAAAATGTCTAATAAATCTCATATTAATGAAAATTTTGTAGAAACTGTATATTCAAGAAAACATTATAAAATCGTAAATTTATCGAACTTTTCCTACAAATATAAATTTATGGAAATTTTTTTATAAATCAAAATTTATCGAAAATTTTCTACAAATTATATTTATTGAAAAATTGAAAAATTTTCCAATATAATTGGAAAGAAGTATTCGATGATACCAATTTATAGAAAAATTTTTGAAAAATGTCCAATTTTTCATTAAATTTCAACTTTAGAAAATTTTTTATTAGAAATTTTCTATACATCGAAAATATATCATAAATCGTAAATTTATCGAAATTTTTGAAAATTTTGAAATTGAAAACTTATCGAAAATTTATGATTTATCGAAAATTTTCTAAGTATCAAAAATTTATTGAAAATTTTCTAAAAATCGTAAATTTATGGAAAATTTCTTATAAATCTGAATTTTATCGAAAATTATCTAAAATCCATAAACTTCAAAATTTCCTATAAATCGTAAATCAATCGATAATTCTCTATAAGTGGTAAATTTATCGAAAATTTTCCCTGAACTAAAATCTCATATAAACTGGGAGCTTATCGAAAATTTCCTTAATATTCCTGATTTATCGAAATTTTCTCTAAATTGAAAACCAATTTCCCATAAACTAAAAGTTTATATAAAATTATGCATCGAAAATTTATAGACAATTTTCTAAAAATTTAAAATTTTTCGAAAATTTTCTATAAATTAAAAGTGTATCGTATATTTTATGTAAATTATAAATTTATTGAATATTTTCTGTAAATTAAAGATTTATCGAAAGTTTTCTTCAATCATAAATTTATCGAAAGTTTTTTATAAATAATGAAAATTTTCTATAAATCGAAAATTTATTGAAAATGTTATAAATTAACAATTTATCGAAAATTTTCTATAAATTCAAAATTTATCTAAAATTTTCTATAAATTCAAAATTTATCGAATATTTTCTATAAATAAAATTTATCGAACATTTTCTATAAATTAAAATTTTTTCGAAAATATTCTATATATCAAAATTTTATTGAGTTTTCTATAAATTATAAATATATTGAAAATTTTCTATAAATCGAAAATTTATTGAAAATTGTTATAAACTATAAATTTTAAAGTTATTGAGGTTTCTGTAAATTGGAAATTTATCGAAAATTTTTATAAATTAAAAAATTTATCAAAAATTTCCTATAAATTAATAATTTTTCGAAAAATATCTATATATTAAAAATTTATTTATTGTTATGTTGTATCCAATTGATCGAAAGTTTTTATAAATTTATGGAAAATTTTCTATAAATTAAAAATTTATCGAAGATTTCCTATAAATTAAAAATTTATCGAAGATTTTCTATAAATTAAAAATATATCAAAGATTTTTAATAAATTAAAAATTCATCGATAATTTCCTTTAACCAAAAATTTTCGAAGATTTTCTATAAATTAAAAATTTATCGAAGATTTTCTATAAATTAAAAATATATCAAAGATTTTTAATAAATTAAAAATTCATCGATAATTTCCTTTAACCAAAAATTTTCGAAGATTTCCTATAAATTAAAAATTTATCGAAGATTTTCTATAAATTAAAAATATATCAAAGATTTTTAATAAATTAAAAATTCATCGATAATTTCCTTTAACCAAAAATTTTCGAAGATTTTCTATAATTTGTAATTTTATTCCATATTTTCCTTAAATTGGAAATTGATCGAAAATTTCCTATAAATTTAAAATTTTTCGAGAATTGTTTATGAAGAAAATTTATCAAAAATTTTCTCTAAATCTCAAATATATGTATACATAAATTTTCTGTAAATAAAAATTTATCGAATATTTTCTTTAAATCGTGAATTTATGATTTTTTTTAATCATGAATTTATCAAAAATCTTATATATATCGTTAGCATATCGAAAATTATCTGTGAATTGAAAATTTATTAGAAAAAAAGTTTCTAAAAGGAAATTTATTGAAAAAGACTTATTTTTTCGATAACAAACATTTCATTTATTTTAATCCCTGTCCCATACAAAGTTCATCAATTCCCAGATAGATACATGAGTATTTAAAGTGTATGAGTGATGATAGTGATTCAATATAAAAACTCAAACAACAACAATAAAGATAAAAACAATTATTGAAACAACAATAAAATAGAATTAAATCAACATCTACTAAAATAATTGCCTTCACGTTCCATGGCAGGTGTATCTAAACGTGGGTGGTTTTAAATGGCAAAAAAAAAAAAAATATATGTGTATAAAAAACTATAAAAACGAATAGCAGCTACAACACTTACAAATTAAAAGCATGTTAATAGTAAAAAAAAAACAGAACTATAGAAAAAGCAAAATAAAACTGTAAATCACTAAATGGTGTTTTTAAATTAAAATGCTAAATTTATGCGCAAAAAATTTAAATAAAATCAGCAAACATCTATATAAAATCAACATACACCTATACTCTTAAGATAAATAAATTATCAGATAAACTTACTCTTATATCTGATTAGGATTTCTGTAAATATAATATCAAATGCAACCACTACTACACCAGTCAACGAACCAACTAAACACCTTCATACTCAGTCTAATGAACTTAAAATACCAAAAATATTTAATCAAATACAAAATAGTTTCTTATTTGCTAAAATATCTAAAAACAATATTTGCAAAAATTAAAAAAAAAGAAATCAAATAAACAAATTGGCCATAAATTTTAGTCAATATCAAATTAAAATAGAATTTTTGTACGTTTACAATTGGAAAAAAAATAAAGATAGATACCTAAATTTGCAGATACATTTGTATCTTCGTGTACAAATACATGACTAAAAGAATTTCTGCGTTTTATTAAGGAAATATAAAACAAAAATACGATTTTAGCCAATAAATTTACATTATTTTATTAATTCATAAACAATTCGTAGATATATGATTACCAGGGCAACCAAAAATGAAAATTTCACTAACGGCAAATTATGTTAAAATTCTATTGGGTGCAATATACGCAAAATTTTTCTCTTAAAATAATATAATTTAAAATAATAAACGTTATGCTTTTTAGAGTAATATATGCATAATTTTGCTCTTAAGTATAAAATATATATAAAAATATGACATTTAAATTTCTGAAATATACTCTAAAATAAAGATTTTTTATGAAAATATGACAAAATGTCCTCTTCAGGGCAAAATATGCTGTTCGGATCAAAATATGCAAAAATATGCAGTAACAAATCGATACCAAAATTCTTAAAATTGTTTGAAATGGATAAATAACTAATAATAACTAATTATTTAAAACCCAGGGAAAAATATGATTTTGCATATTTTTGGTTTATTTCCTTAAAAGAATATATTTTTGTATTCTAGATATGAATATAATTAATCAATGTCTTTAGGGGTAAATTATAAATAAAAGCAAAATTATAGATTAAATATTTACTAGGTTTAAATTACTTATTTGTATTTGATGGAGTAAAGTCATAGATTCTATTTGCCAAAATGATTAATTATTCATGGATTTTAGGTTGAATAGCTTTAAATTTTTGTTCAAATTAAAAATTTCTTTAATATTATTATTGCTATAGAACATTCTAGTTGGTATTTAATTTTTTATCAAAGTATCAATATCATTTTTGTTCTGATTAAATTTCATTGTGTTCTCATGACTCAAATATTATTTAATAAAACAAAGAAATTTGTCACTAATATATAGTAGATGTCATTTATCTGTGTGTTATAAATATAAGCAATTATTTTTTTTTCTTGAATTTTTATTTTTTATTACCTAAAAAACATTAAATGTTTTTTCTTTTATAAATATTTTTTCTTATCTTCTATTTAAAGTGTAATAATTTTTTTATTATTAAGCAATAGCTTAAATATTTATTAAATACATATTTCATTTGTTGTCGTTTTAATAAAGTCCAAAAGAATTTATAAACATTGTTCTGATTTCTAAATATATCGGTCATTGTATTTTAAATAAAATATGCTAATTTTCATTTAATGCATTTACTTAAATAAAAAAAAAATGTCTGCATGACAGAAAGAAAATAATTGAATACAGAAAAAAAAAACATGGTGATTAGAAGCAAGGTGCAGCGAGAAAAATCATTTATTATAAAATTAATATAAAATATATTTTCTAAATCTTAAGATGTAAAGCGATCTAAAATAACGAAACTTCAAAGTTCTAAAATTTTTACAAGCTTTAACTAGAGTGGAATGAAGATTAAAAGCTTTCAAACATAACAGTTCATTTGCCAAGAGCTTTAAAGCACAAAAGTAAATATAAATACGTTAAGTTTGTAGGTCACTTTTTATAAAAGAAAAGTTATTTTCTAAAGATCTTTAACAATATTGATATTTAAGTTAAAATAATAATAGATAGAATATTAAAATATTGGTGTTTCGAAATTTTATTTTTGAATTTGAAGACTAATTTGGTACCACACTTCCAACAGCTGAAAATATATTTTCTTGAAAGCCATAAATAGTAAGAAATTAAAAAAAGAAAAGAAATATAAAGAGAACAAACTATCAATAAAGGGTGTGAAAAAGAAACGTGAGAGAGAGAGAGAGAGGGAGAGAGTATACAAAACAAATGACCTAATAATATTACTGGCTATTATTCTGAGCTAAAATCTTATTACAAAATAAAAAAACTCAAGAAATTTTAAAGAAATAATTTTCCATGAATTTACGATTCAAAGAAAATTCATAATCAAATTACGATTGCAAGAAAATTTTCTTTAAATTTACAAACTTTTTAGAAAATTTTCAACAGATTTAGGCTATAAAATACATTTTTTTTAATTTTCGTTAAATTTCGTATTAATAGAAAATTTTTAATAGCCCTAAAAGTAAATCTTAAAAAAATTTTCAATAACATTTTTTATAGAAAATTTTTGATGAATTTTCTTTTTATAGAAAATTTTCGATAAATATCTGATTTTAGAATGTTTTCTATAAATTTCCTTTTTATGCAAAATTTTTGATAAATGTTATTTTTATAGAAAATTTTCGATAAATAACTGATTTATAGGGAATTATCTGATTTATAGAACATTTTCGATAAATATTTGATTTATAGAAAATTTTCAATAAATATTTAATTTAAAAAAATTTTCGATAAATATCTAATTTATAGAGAATTTTCGATAAATATCTGACTTATAGAAAATTTTCAATATCTTACTTACAAGATATTAAAGAAAAATTTTTCTAAATTTATAATATCTGATTTGTTGAAAAAAATTAAAAAAATTCTTTTTATAGACAAATTTCGATAAATTTCTGATTTACGAAAAAATTTTGAAAAATATCTGATTTATGGAAAATTTTCGATAAATTTTCTAGATAATTTCCTATTTATAGAAAATTTCTATAAATTTCCTGTTTATAGAAAATTTTCTATAAATTTCCTGTTTATAGAAAATTTTTTATAAATATTCTGTTTATAGAAAATTTTTTATAAATTTTCTTTTTATAGAAAATTTTCTATAAATTTCCAGTTTATAGAAACTTTTCCCTAAATTTCGTGTTTTTTTAGAAAATTTTCTATAAATTTCTATAAATTTTCTGTTTATAGAAAATTTTCTATAAATTTTCTGTTTATAGAAAATTTTCTATAAATTTTCTGTTTATAGAAAATTTTCTATAAATTTTCTGTTTATAGAAAATTTTCTATAAATTTTCTGTTTATAGAAAATTTTTTATAAATTTTCTGTTTATAGAAAATTTTCTATAAATTTTCTGTTTATAGAAAATTTTCTATAAATTTTCTGTTTATAGAAAATTTTTTATAAATTTTCTGTTTATAGAAAATTTTCTATAAATTTTCTGTTTATAGAAAATTTTTTATAAATTTTCTGTTTATAGAAAATTTTTTATAAATTTTCTGTTTATAGAAAATTTTTTATAAATTTTCTGTTTATAGAAAATTTTTTATAAATTTTCTGTTTATAGAAAATTTTCTATAAATTTTCTGTTTATAGAAAATTTTCTATAAATTTTCTGTTTATAGAAAATTTTCTATAAATTTTCTGTTTATAGAAAATTTTCTATAAATTTTCTGTTTATAGAAAATTTTCTATAAATTTTCTGTTTATAGAAAATTTTCTATAAATTTTCTGTTTATAGAAAATTTTCTATAAATTTTCTGTTTATAGAAAATTTTCTATAAATTTTCTGTTTATAGAAAATTTTCTATAAATTTTCTGTTTATAGAAAATTTTCTATAAATTTTCTGTTTATAGAAAATTTTCTATAAATTTTCTGTTTATAGAAAATTTTCTATAAATTTTCTGTTTATAGAAAATTTTCTATAAATTTTCTGTTTATAGAAAATTTTCTATAAATTTTCTGTTTATAGAAAATTTTCTATAAATTTTCTGTTTATAGAAAATTTTCTATAAATTTTCTGTTTATAGAAAATTTTCTATAAATTTTCTGTTTATAGAAAATTTTCTATAAATTTTCTGTTTATAGAAAATTTTCTATAAATTTTCTGTTTATAGAAAATTTTCTATAAATTTTCTGTTTATAGAAAATTTTCTATAAATTTTCTGTTTATAGAAAATTTTCTATAAATTTTCTGTTTATAGAAAATTTTCTATAAATTTTCTGTTTATAGAAAATTTTCTATAAATTTTCTGTTTATAGAAAATTTTCTATAAATTTTCTGTTTATAGAAAATTGTCTATAAATTTTCTGTTTATAGAAAATTGTCTATAAATTTTCTGTTTATAAGAAATTTTCTATAAATTTTCTGTTTATAGAAAATTGTCTATAAATTTTCTGTTTATAGAAAATTGTCTATAAATTTTCTGTTTATAGAAAATTGTCTATAAATTTTCTGTTTATAGAAAATTGTCTATAAATTTTCTGTTTATAGAAAATTTTCTATAAATTTTCTGTTTATAGAAAATTTTCTATAAATTTTCTGTTTATAGAAAATTTTCTATAAATTTTCTGTTTATAGAAAATTTTCTATAAATTTTCTGTTTATAGAAAATTTTCTATAAATTTTCTGTTTATAGAAAATTTTCTATAAATTTTCTGTTTATAGAAAATTATATTATAGAAAATTTTCTATAAATTTTCTGTTTATAGAAAATTTTCTATAAATTTTCTGTTTATAGAAAATTTTCTATAATTTTCTGTTTATAGAAAATTTTCTATAAATTTTCTGTTTATAGAAAATTTTCTATAAATTTTCTGTTTATAGAAACTTTTCTATAAATTTTCTGTTTATAGAAAATTTTCTATAAATTTTCTGTTTATGGAAAATTTTCTATAAATTTTCTGTTTATGGAAAATTTTCTATAAATTTTCTGTTTATAGAAAATTTTCTATAAATATTCTGTTTATCGAAAATTTTCTATAAATATTCTGTTTATCGAAAATTTTCTATAAATATTCTGTTTATCGAAAATTTTCTATAAATATTCTGTTTATCGAAAATTTTCTATAAATATTCTGTTTATCGAAAATTTTCTATAAATATTCTGTTTATCGAAAATTTTCTATAAATTTTCTGTTTATGGAAAATTTTCTATAAATTTTCTGTTTATGGAAAATTTTCTATAAATTTTCTGTTTATAGAAAATTTTCTATAAATTTTCTGTTTATAGAAAATTTTCTATAAATTTTCTGTTTATGGAAAATTTTCTATAAATTTTCTGTTTATGGAAAATTTTCTATAAATTTTCTGTTTATAGAAAATTTTCTATAAATATTCTGTTTATCGAAAATTTTCTATAAATATTCTGTTTATCGAAAATTTTCTATAAATATTCTGTTTATCGAAAATTTTCTATAAATATTCTGTTTATCGAAAATTTTCTATAAATATTCTGTTTATCGAAAATTTTCTATAAATATTCTGTTTATCGAAAATTTTCTATAAATTTTCTGTTTATAGAAAATTGTCTATAAATTTTCTGTTTATAGAAAATTTTCTATAAATTTTCTGTTTATAGAAAATTTTCTATAATTTTTCTGTTTATAGAAAATTTTCTATAAATTTTCTGTTTATAGAAAATTTTCTATAAATTTTCTGTTTATAGAAAATTTTCTATAAATTTTCTGTTTATAGAAAATTTTCTATAAATTTTCTGTTTATAGAAAATTTTCTATAAATTTTCTGTTTATAGAAAATTTTCTATAAATTTTCTGTTTATAGAAAATTTTCTATAAATTTTCTGTTTATAGAAAATTTTCTATAAATTTTCTGTTTATAGAAAATTTTCTATAAATTTTCTGTTTATAGAAAATTTTCTATAAATTTTCTGTTTATAGAAAATTTTCTATAAATTTTCTGTTTATAGAAAATTTTCTATAAATTTTCTGTTTATATTTTCTATAAATTTTCTGTTTGTAGAAAATTTTCTATAAATTTTCTGTTTATAGAAAATTTTCTATAAATTTTCTGTTTATAGAAAATTTTCTATAAATTTTCTGTTTATAGAAAATTTTCTATAAATTTTCTGTTTATAGAAAATTTTCTATAAATTTTCTGTTTATAGAAAATTTTCTATAAATTTTCTGTTTATAGAAAATTTTCTATAAATTTTCTGTTTATGGAAAATTTTCTATAAATTTTCTGTTTATGGAAAATTTTCTATAAATTTTCTGTTTATGGAAAATTTTCTATAAATTTTCTGTTTATAGAAAATTTTCTATAAATATTCTGTTTATCGAAAATTTTCTATAAATATTCTGTTTATCGAAAATTTTCTATAAATATTCTGTTTATCGAAAATTTTCTATAAATATTCTGTTTATCGAAAATTTTCTATAAATTTCCTGTTTATAGAAAATTTTTTATAAATTTTCTGTTTATAGAAAATTTTCTATAAATTTTCTGTTTATACAAAATTTTCTATAAATTTCCCGTTTATAAAAAATTTTCTATAAATTTCCTGTTTATAGAAAATTTTCGATAAATTTCCTATTGATGGAAAAATTTCGATTAATTTTTAAGTTATGGAAAATTGTCGATTTATAAAAATTTTTCAATAAATTTCCTATTTATAGAAAGTTCTGAATTAAAGCAAATTTTCGATAAATGTCACTTTTATAGAAAATGTTTTCTGATTTGTAAAAAAAAAATTCGAAAAATTTCCGAATCAAATAAAATTTCAATAATTTTCAGAGTCCTAGAGAAATTTTAATAAATTTTCGATCTTTTAAAAATGGTCAATAAATTTCTGATTTTTGATAAATTGTTGATAAATTTCCTGTTTAAACTTTCGATAAATTTCCGATTTTAAAATATATTAGATTTTCAATCTCATCACTTTTTCCTTATAATTCTTCTATTAATAACTTTAGTATGTAAAAAAAATAATATTTGTTTTTTTTTTTTTCATTCTTTCTTGGCTTTTAATTAATTTTTATTTGGCTTTTTATTGTTGTTTTTCTCTTCTACTCGATATAGTTTATTTATTTATTTGTTTAATATGCGTGTAAATAAATTATTTGCGTTTTTTACAAGTATCTCTATCTGCGAACGTGCATGTTTGTTTTTTTGCCTTTTTTTCTTATTTATGCTTATGTATGTAAGTGGCGTTGTCTAGTTAATAGTTTATTCAACGGTTTTATCATACATTGACCTCAAAAAAATGTTCATTTGTTTGTTGTTTTATTTATGTAGAAAAAACAACAAAAACGAAAAAAAAAACAAAAGCTTTCTTATATACAAACACAAACATAATAAACGACCTTCAACTGCAATATAAACTTTGCTTTTATTTGAATTTTGGCAAACTTTTTTATATTTAATTTCTTGTATTTCATAATAACATAAACAAACAAACGAACGGTGTAGGCTAATGTAGTGCGTATCAACATAAATGCGTGTATGCATGCATGTATGTATGTATCCATTAGATGCTTAATGTGTGAGTAACATTAATTGATGAACTTTTATAGATACGGTATGAAATAAATCCAATAACAAACATACATTCGTATGTAGATACTTGGATGAATGGCAATTCTCTTTATTTTATTTCACGCACTTCCTCATAAGTTCAAACATATCTACTCTGACATGTTGATGTGAATGTGGGTCTTTGAGTAGCATTTTCAACATTTTGCCACATGCATGTACTAGATACATGTTTTTTATATCAAAAAAAAAAAATATATATATATATATATATATACTTTACAAATATGTATTCATATTCAGATTGCTATCTTAGATACACACATAGAGAGTTGTGGGTACGTTTAAGTGTGTTTATGTGTTTTTTGATTTATATCAGATGCGTCAATATGTATGTATCCTTCATCATCAAATGGTATGAGTAACATATACGAATAAATTTATAACACTTATACGCTATACAGATACCCAGCAAAAAAGGAACTGAAGTGCTCAAAAAGTTATGATTTTAACATTGTGTTGTCATTGAGAGGAAGTCCTGAAAAAGAGCTACAGAAGTTCCTTTTTAACACATGGTTGTCTTGAGAGGATGTCCAGCTTTTAAACTTCTTGTTCATTGCGTTTGAAGTACTTCTTTTAAGACGATGTTTATAAATTGTTTTTATGAAAATTCTCTTTCGTCTTTATAAAAATAGATAAATAAAAATACTTTAAAATTTTTTAAATTTAAAATTTCTTAGAAGTTTTTAACTTTTTTTGCCGCAAAAAAATAAATTCATTTTCACTTTTTTGGAAGTTATTAATTATTACTAAAATATGCTAAAAATATGCACTTAATTCTACTTTTGAAATGAATAAAATGTCCTTTTTTGGAATCACTTGATTCTTTTTTTGCTGGGTATATTTATTTTGACCTCATACGCACTCAAGCACATGAGAACATTTAACTGTTATGACCTACAAATCATTTCAAATGTATCTATTTATTTTAAATATGGCTAGTAGCAATGCTACTTGAACTACTTGCCACAAAAGCAGAAATTTGGGTTTATCAAATAATTTGACACATGTAGAAAATAGGCCAAAACAAAAGGCCTTTTTAATATTTAGAATAAAAAAATATCATAAAATCTTCCCATAAAAAAAGATACTCTTAAAATTTTATGATTTTAGTTTACAATTTTCACAAATTTGTCGCCTATTACTAACCACATTAAATGTTTTTTGTTTTTTTTGTTTTTAGTTTTAGATTTTCAATTTATTTTTATGTTTGCTTTGCAAGGACACTTTAGTTTTTATGTCAATGAACTTTCTTCTTTCTATCTCCTTCTATCTAAACATTACAAAATCAATGTTTTTCATATTTAAAATAAATATACATATAAACAAAAATTAAATCTTACATGTATAAAAATGAAAATATAGTGCAAAAAAATGTTCATTCTCTAATCCAAAATAAATATTATTGTCACTCATTATGCAATTGATAGATAAAAAGAATAGCTACAACAAATTTTTATTTATTTAACCCACTCATACTTATTATTATCATTTTATTTTATTTTTTGCTGTAAGTAGAACAGAACAAAAATTAATGATTTTTTTTTTATTAGAAATTAGTTTAACTTATATTTTACTTATATTTGAGCACTACGTATTAATGCTACTCTTTTTTATTTTTTCTATTAAATGTGTTAATTGACTTAAACAAATTTGAATGCACACGCGTCCAACTAATTTAAAAAAATAGTCTAAATATAAGCCTATTTTGTTCGTAAGCAATCTTCTTAATTGGTTTTGAAAGAGGGTTCAATACACATTCTTGAATGTGATGGCTAAAAAAAATTTATTTAAAAAAAAAAAAAAATAGTTTCTAAACACCATTTCCAGGCAAAAAAAAAAAAAAAAATATTTAAAAAAAGAACTCAAAATTTTTCTATAAATTAAAAATTTAACGAAATAATTTGTAATGAAAAACTTTCAATTTTCTACAAGTCGCAAATTTATCGTTAATTTCTTATAAACCGTAAATTTATCAATAATTTTCTATAAATCGTAATAAATCGTGAATTTAACGAAAATCTTTTATAAATCGTGAATTTATAGAAAATTTTCTATAAATTAAAAAGTTTCTATGAATTAATAAGTTATCGAAAATTTTCTATAATTGAAAAATTTTGTATTAATTAAAGATTTATCGAAAATTTAACGAAAAAATTTTTATAAAGGGGAAAAACAAAAATCTTCGAAGAAAAAAAAAACGCAATTTTTACCTCTGGAACTCTGACATGAATACAAAGTTTGAAATTCTTCAAAATTTTCAAATTCGTTTTAGTTTTTATCGCGATTCAAAATTCACTTTTTTCAGAATTTTTTTTTTCTTAAACACTTGAAATTTAATTCCATACTTCTTCGGAATTAATTGTCCGATTTCAATAAACTTTAGTTCAAACTTATGCTTAGTAAATCTAGTTTCTAATTTTTTTTAAACGCCATTTTTTATATGTCCTTGCCAACACTTTATGAAACATTTTAAAGGTGATTTTTTAAATATCCTTGATTCAAAGATAAATGTTGATTTCATTACATTTTTCTTTTCAAAAATAGAGTTTTATAAATGTAATTAGAAACTGGATTTATTAGGCATCAATTGGAATCTAAGTTTGTATAAATTTTACATTTTTTCTGAAAAAAAGTAAAATTTAAAACGTGATAAAAACTAAACTACAACGAATTTGAAAATCTAGGAGAACTTTGTATTGACGTAGTGACTGTGTATACCGAATTTTATCGAAATCAGTGATGGTGAAGTTCATCGGGTGTTAGAAAATTGTTGTTTTCTCCCTAAATTAATATATACATAAATTTATCTACCAATCGAATTTATTCTACTTTATATAAAGTCTTATCGAATATTTTCTATAAATTAAAAATTAAAAAAAAATCTTTTAATTAAAAATGTATCGAATTTTTTTTATAAATAGTGAATTTATCAAAAATAAATCTATAGATCGTGAATTTATTTAAACTTTTCTAAAAATTAAAAATTTATGTATATATTTTTTTATATTTATATTTTCTCTATAAATCGTACATTTATCGAAAATTCTCTATAAAATAATAGTTTATCAAAAATTTTCTATAAAAAAAATTATAGAAAATTGTCTTAAATAAAAAATTTATCGAAATTTTTTATATTAAAAATTCTCTATAACTAAAAATTCATCGAAAAGTTTCTATGAAAAAGAATTTTTTATATTTAAAATCTATTGAAAATTCTCTAAAAATTAAATATTTATCGAAAATTTTTTATCAAAAGAAAAATTATCGAAAATTTTCCTAAATAAAAATTTGTCGAAATTTTTCTTAAACAAATATTTTTCGAAATTTTTCTTAAATAACAAATTTATCGAAATTGTCTTTATATTAAAAATTTTTCGAAAATTTTCTATAAAAAACAAAAATGATGAAGAATTTTCTGTAAATAAAAAACTTATGGAAAATCTCTATAAAATAATTTTTTCTTTTTTTTTTTTGTAAATTCTCTATAAAAAAAATTTTACGAAAATTTTTTATAAAAGAGAAAAATTATCGAAAATTTTCAATAAATTAAAAATTTATCGAAAACATTCTATAAATTAAACTCTTATTAAAAGTTTTCTATAAATTTTTCGAAAGTTTTATATAAATAAAA
Source organism: Protocalliphora azurea (assembly GCA_932274085.1). Lineage (NCBI taxonomy): Eukaryota > Metazoa > Arthropoda > Insecta > Diptera > Calliphoridae > Protocalliphora > Protocalliphora azurea. The sequence goes on along the minus strand of OW026522.1, from coordinate 145,318,048 downwards.
AATTTTTAAAATTTTCTATAAAAAGAAAATTCATCCAAAGTTTATTGAAAATTTTCTATACATTAAAAACATCAGTAATTTTATATAATCAACATTTTCTATAAAGTAAAAAATTATCGTAAAATTTTCTTGGAGTTAAAAATTTATCGAAATTTTTTTATATTAAAAATTTAGCGGAAATTCTTTATAATTAAAAAGTTACTGAAAATTTTCTATGAAATAGAAAAATGTTTTTTTATAAAGAAAAAATTATCGAAATTTTTTGTATGTTAACAATTTATCGGAAATTCTCTATAATTAAAAATTGATCGAAAATTTTTTATAAAAAAGAAAAATTATCGAAAATTTTCTTAAATAAAAATTTGTTGAAATTTTTCTTAAATAAAAAATTTATCGAAATTTTCCAAATTATCCAAATTTTTCAAAATTATAAAAAAATTTTTTTAAAAAGATTTATCGAACAATTTTCTATAAATTAAAAACATCATAAAATGGTATCGAAAAATTTTCGTTGAGTTAAAAATTTATCGAAAATTTTTTATACATTAAAAATTTATTGAAAATGTTCTATAAATTGGAAATTTATCAAAAAAGATTTTTAATAATTAAAACCGTTGCAAAAATTTTCTCTAAATTAATTAGAAAATCTACAGAAAAATTTGAAAATCTTTGAAAATTCTAACTCATAAACATTTTTAACTAAAAATAAATTCCCTTATGTTTTATATCACTTACACACAACTTACAACAAAATATCTAAAATCTTAGTAGGATTGGAAACATCACACCCATTTTTAATTGCAGCTAATAATATTATGAGAGTCAGCTAGTAATTCTGTAATTCTGACACATTGACAGGCCAATACTCAAAGTCTTGGTATTTTGTGGCTGACTGTCAGTTTTGAAATGAAATGTAAAAATGCTCTCCTCCTCCTTCTCCTCTCCTTTAAATAAAACAGTTTTTGTGGTTCGTTTTTCAAAGGCCTTTTTATTTTTTTTATGTTGCTGTAATTATTGTTGTAATTCTTGTTGACTTTTGGCTATTGCCAGTTTTCTTTTTGGCTTTTATTGCTAAATGTGTTATTTGTTTCTTAAATAATATTTATGTACTTTTGCATTTGTTGTTGTTTTTTTTTTTTATTAGCTTTATTTATTAAGTTTGCAATTCGTTCTGTTCTGTTTGTTGTAATAAATGAATTTAATGTGTTTTTTTTTTTCATCTATTACTATTTTATATCTATGATGTATGTTTTTTTTTATCTATCAGTGTAGTTGTACATAATTATTTAAGTATCTGGGTGTATAAGTCTGTGTAAATATTTCTTTGTTTAATAAAAGTTGAATCTATGTTTAATAGTATGTAGGTTTTTGGTTTCCATTTTTGTTATGTGTTGTAATATTGTTGTATACGAGGGTAAATTGAAAAGTCCTTTTTAAAAGTATAATCTAAGAGATACCTACAATTGTTCAACAGTTACACCTGTAATAATCTTATTTAAAATCGATTATCCCAAACAAGAACTTTTAATAACTTTTAACAACTTTTAAAACTGTCCTCTTAATTCTCAAATACAGTATTAGGTCTATCAATGTTGTTTGCATGCATGTATGTGTACGAATATACTTAAACATCTATATATATATTTTATTTTTGTAATGTTAACGACATTTGACTGGAGGTCGCTTTTGAAAACAATATAAAGGTGCTGTCATAATTTCATTATATATCTGAACTTATTTTAAACAGACAAACAACAACAACTGCAAAAGAGATGTCAAGATAATTTAATATCCATCGTAATATAAAATAAAATTAGATAGAAAAAAAAAGAACCATGGCCTGCGCGGAAATGAGGACACAATAATTGAGTCATTAATTAATGCGATTTGTTGTAACGGTTAAAAGGACTATATTACAGAATTTTTAGATTAAATAGAATTTCTATTAAAACTAGGAAAACAACATTAAATAAAAGAGGGATAAATAAAATGTCACAACAAAAATTTTATGGAGAAACCTCAATTATCCTTTAATGACAAAGTTTAAAGTTTAATGAAATTTAAGAAAAGCTAATTAAAATTTCAACCGTTTGAAAGGAAATATTAAAAAGCAAATATAAAAAATAAGTTTAAGATGAAAAAAGTCGATTTGTGTGTAAGTTAAAACGTTTTTATAGAAATGAAGCCAAATTTTTATATAACTTGAAATAACATTTTAGTAGTTACGTTTAATAAATTATCCTTAACTAGGTTAATTTTTCATTTACTAATTATAAACTTATTATAGCTTAACTAATGTATTAAAAGCTTTAGTTTATAGCTTTCAAATATTATTCGAATGTTATGAAGACTAAACATGACATCTCTTTTGTATGGCAAATGCTTTAGTTAAAAGCTTTGTGTTTCAAAAATAAAGTTTCCTTAAGTTTTTTAATTGGCCAAATTTAATAAATTTCTTTAAAACATCGAAGTATATTATTTATGCTAAAAGGATATAAAAAATTATACTACTAGTAATTTCCCTTCGAAAAATATTCAAATATTTCTTAATAATCCTAGAATTTTATTAGAGCTAAATGCTTGTAACAAAAGCTTTGACGAAGGCTTTTTATTTCTAAATTTGTTTAGAATTATAAAATAATATTTTTATTCTAAAGAAATGTAAAAAAATATATTCATTGACACTTTCGTTAAAAAATTTACTTTTTTTTACTACTTGTCTACATGCTCAAAAAGTTGCTTAATATTTTTAGCATTTTATAAGAGCTAAATGTTTACCACAAAAAAATTTTTAGTTTTTTAGTTTCGTTAGGTCTTTTAAATGACCAAAATATATTTGTTTACAGCTTCATAGAATATAATTGCCTAATTTACACAAATAGGAAAAAGTATACTCCTAGTAACTTTAGTTTAAAAAATAAAGTTTAGTTAAATATTATAAATTATCAAAATGTTCAAAAGATTTCCAATGTTCCTGGTATTTTATGAAATGAAAATGATTGCAGTAAAAGTTATATAAAAAAAAAACTTGATTCAGAATTGAAAATAACAATATCTAATTTAAACAAATACAAAAAATTACTTCTATTAACTTTCGTTTGTTAGGTAAAGTTTCGTTAGATTTTATAAATTGTCAAAAAGTATAAATGCTTTCTAATTGTCTTAGTAGATAAAAAGATAAAATAACATTGCAAATACTTTAATCTAAAGCTTTTCTTTTTTTAAAAATAAGGTTTCGTTAAGTTTTTTAATTAGTCAAAATTAAAAAAAAATCTTATAACTTCAATGAATATTATTTATTTAGTTTAAATAACATAAAAAAATACATTCCTGGTAGTTTCTATTCAAAGAATAAAGAAATTTAAAAAAAAAATACCTAATACCACTAATATTTTATATGAGTTAAAGCTTCCTAAAAAAAAACTTTTAATTAAATGCTTTCTCTTACTAAAATAAAAGTTCGTTAAGTTTTTAAATGACCTAAAATACAAAAATTTGCTTAAAAATTAAATTAATATTATCTAATTCAAACAAATATGTTATGTTTATACTTCTAGTAACTTTCGTTAAAAAATTAGAGTTTCGTCAAGTTTAAAAAATCAACAAAAATCTAATATTATACAGGAATTTCTTAATACTTTAGGAGCGTTAAACGAATACTACAAATGCTTTAGTTGAGAACTTTCTCTTTTTAAAAAATTTTCGTTAAGCTTTTTAAGAGCAACAAATTAAAAAAAAAAATTGGAAAAATGGATAAAGCAAATATGTTAAAAAATTGAGTTTCGTTAAGTTTTATAAATTATGAAAAAAACAAAAAAAATCTTGATTATTTTATAAGCTTATTAAGGCTAATCGAATAAATTAATATTTTCACAAAAAGCTTTTTGTTTACGAAATAATGCTTCGTTAAGTTTTAAAATTTTCAAAATTATGAAATTTGTTTGAAATAAAACAAATATTCATAAGAATACGATACAATTTTTTTTTTCGAGAAAACAAAGTTTTCTTAAGTTTCTGTAAAACTTTATCAAGCTTTAAAAGCTTTCGATTTTTTTAATTTAGTTTTGTTGTTTTATAAATTTTTGCTTCAAATACATATATTTTTTTTCCAAATTTAGGCAATTATTATATATTATAAAAAGCTCTAGTTAAAAAACTTTTGGTTTTAAGTCAACTTTTAAGTTTAAAAGTTTATAATGTGCAAGTTCAGTAACACTTTAGGAACTCATGTCTCATACCCTTAGATCGCGTCCATTCATCAAACGATTTAAAATAAAATGTAATGGTTCTCATTTCAATTAAAATTCAATAAAATTTTAAATTTTCACTATAAATAGAAAAGCACACACATTTTGACCAACACTGTTCGTTGGGCACATGTTTAATACACATGAAATTTTAATTATAAATGAGTCAAATAAAAATAATTTTTTGCCTTTAAAAGATTTTTGCATGAGTATGAGAGCAACGAGTGCGAGTGAGTTTAAACACGTATGTACATATGCGAAGTTAAGTTAAACTTAGAACATTGTGCTACAAATCATGAAGGTAACAGCAATAGCAACGACAACAACATGACAAGCAACAAAAAACTAAAGTAACAATAATTACCCAGTAGTTTTAGAGACTAAAAACTATCTAGCGATTTTAGGGGACATTTAGGGTGAGGATCGTAGCATGAGTTCATTCGAAATGAAATTCAATTGTCTATCGATCGATTACTTATAGTAATTACACACTAGATTACATAGGGTTAATAAAGTAACTAATTGATTTCAAATGTAAAGCATTTAATGGTTCGTCAAAATGTCTTAAATAATATAACTGAACAGTACTTTTAAAAGCTATATTACCTGCATCAGAACTGCAGGGTACTTACGACTACTTCAATAATATTAGTAATAGTTAGTAATACTCATCACTACAACAGAGTGCAAGTAGCATGTTAGACTGTTATTGATTTAAAACAGCAATAAAACAGCCAAAGCGTTAGCAGCAACAACAACGCAATTAATTTATGTGATCATTAAATGATGAGAATGATGGAGATGATGAGGGTCTGTTACAAGTAGATGTTTTTTAATAGATTCTATGTATTTGATACGAATCATGGCCGATGCTAATAATGATGATGGCGATGTTAAATTCAATTATGAAGACACACAAGTAATAGATGAGTAATGCAATGTTTATGCTTTTAATTTAGATTTTCTGCTGCTGCACTGTGGGGGGATTAAAAAAATAAAAAAATAGATATGAATCTAAAATTTCTCAACAGATTGTTTAGTTTTGATAAAACTTGACTTATTAATAGTAAAAGTGTAATTGAGTTTAAATTATGAATTTGAAGCATATAAATCTAACGAAAATGGATCCATAAGATGCCAAAGTAGAGAAAAATTTTTAATGTTCTCATCAATTTTATTTAGGACTGCGCATAAAAAAATCCGTATACACTTTTAGGCTCATAACTTTAATTAATAACGTTAGCTTTTTTATATTTGTTATTATTCTCAGTAACTGTGTGCAAAATATGTTTAGAAGAACATAATTAGTTTTTCTTAAAATGAAAATTTAACAAATTTCATGCAAACGCATAATTCAAATTTATAATAAGAACTCATGTCGACTATATAAAACAGTTGCTAGCACTACAGAAGAGTCGGGAAATATAGTTTTTGAGTCATAAAAAATACAAAGAGTTTTTGACTAACCAAAGAAAAAGTTGAGTTATAGACTGTAGAATCTCAGACACAATAATATGTATTTTAAGGGTAGATCTCTACAACACTGGATGTTATTATGTTTTAGAAAAGTATCACTTATCAGAGAAGTTTAAAAAAGATAGCCTGAAAACCCACAAAGTAAACAAAGTTCCTATTAGGAACGCTAGAAAAATATGAAGGTAAAAGAGAGCACGAAAATTACTGAGATTATTTTTTTTTTTTCAAAATAATGAATGCGTCTAAATTATTGATGTGAAAGCCATATTTACTTGCAAGGAAAATAGAATTTTATTCATAAGAAATAGTATTTTTAACAGAGAAATGTACTCAACAAAAAAGTGACCGTAAACACAATAAAACTTTTATTTAGGCTATTCCAGAAAATATTAAATAATTTGTTAAATTTTCTTTTAAATTTACAACAAAAACATAATGTTCTTTAACAAAACTAAATTTCAAAAAGTTTAACCCATTGGTTTCATTTTTTTAAGCTGAATTGTAAGGAGTCATTTTCCGTGAGCAGTTCTTAAAATGAAACGATCTGTTTAAAAGCAAATTTATTTTCATTTCATTTAAAAATTCCCCCACCGTGTGCTGTTGTTTGACTATGATGATGCATTAGTGTATTTACGGTTATTAAATTGTTTAATAAATCATTTTTAGCTGTTATTCTCTGGTAATCAAGTTATGTTTTTCTTCAAAAAGCTGCATTAAGATTTATTACAAAATTATTAAAAGTTGAGTTACCTCAAAAAACGCATTCATACTTGAAAATTTTGTAGACGAAAAAAATGTGATGAGTTTTAAATTTCAATAGTTCTTTAGCAGAGTTTTGTTAAAAGGAAATTTGAGAACAAGAAAAATCTTTAAAAAAATTTGAAATTTACTTGACCTAACTTACTCTTTCGGCTAACATTATATAAATAAAAATAGCATAATAATTTAGGATTTTCCATAATAAGGTTAAATATCTGCCAGAAAAAGTCAACAAACTTGCCAGACCTTAAAAATTGTTTTTAGTCTAAGCTGACTTTAAAACGAATTCAATTTAAGTTGAAACAACATATACAAATTTATTTTAAAAACATAAAATCCTCATATGCACTTATGTAAAAATATAACAAAGCTTCAACAAAAAAAAAAAAAAAAAAAAAAAAAAAAAAATCCAACAACGACAAAACATCATTACAATAATTTCAAATCAAGCAACATACAATAAAAATCAACTTATAAAATATATAAAGAATAAGTATTAAAATTAACTTAGTAAATAAACATTTTTAAATAAAAATCATCATATGATTGTATTAAAAATACAAATGAAGGTTTTTTAAATTGTTTACATACACACCTATAATAACAAATATATACTTACAAATATCAACACACTTAGAAACGCAGCCACCAAAAACAAAACAGAATACAAGAAGAAGAAAAAATTCAAAAATCTAGGTCAATATTGTAATAAAAATACAACAATGAATGAATGGATGGTTGGCTGGATGGTTGGTTGGTTGGTTGGTTGAATGGTGGATGGATGATGGTACATTTGTTTCAGTTCAGCTAAAGTTTACTAAAGAATAGCAAACAATAACAGCAACAAGAACATTAACAGCAACATCACTAATATTCACCAACATCTAGAGAAGTGGCAACAGCGGCAACATTAACACCAACAACAGCAACAATTTTATAGTAACTTGGTTTGTTGTTCTTTTCTTTATGTTTTGCACACACACACACACAGATTTTTGCACATTAACACAGATATTTATACATATTTATGCTGGAATGTATGTGTGTGTTTTTTAAAATATGTATGTGTATTTGTGTTAGTAAATGAACCCAAAAAAAAAAACATGCGCTCTTATTTATTTATAAACAACTCAATTCCAACACATGCCCAAAAATAAAGTCAAAGAATTTTTTTATTTATTTTTTTCTTTTTTGGAATCATAAACAAGTGTACCCTACTTTTTTATGGAAATGAGAATTTTAAGGATCTATAATAAAACTCAAAAATATTAAATGTTTGCTGCTCTTAAGAGAAACCTTTTAAGAAAGTTATACTTTGGTTATGTTTATAAAGTTTCGCTACAGTTATAATGGTGACAATGTGGCATTAGTTGAGTGGCTTTGATTTTTATTTAGAATGCAGACACTTGATAGTTATGGTTGCCTTGTAGTGCATGGTTAATTGACTACTTTCTTAAACCAAAGTAATCTAATCAGTAATCAGTTTAAAGTTTTAAACCGGCTCACAGTAGAGCCGATTCCATGAAAAAAATATTGATAAATATGTCTCTCTTTAACTGCAGCTCTAATCGAAAGGTTGTGTATAGGAAAGTTGCAGAGAAGTACTTAAATTTCCGGAGAAATGATTTTATAATCATCCTGTTATAATGCGTGTCAAATATGACCACTTCGAGTTTGAAAAATATTTAAGAGTTCGTAACTTTTAGAAATAAAACAAACCCTTCCTTGACGTATAATTTTTTGTGAAGACTTTGTTAATGATCTACATATAATATGTATGTAGATCGATTTAGTACTAAACTGGTGTCAGCTTAAGGGAAAGTGTACACAGGGGAGCAGATTAGACAAAATTTCAGAATTATATATTACAAATGAGCACAAGACTTATTCAAATTAATTTTTAATGTAATCTGTTAAAAGTGTAGTTTTGTATGCATTTAAATCTAAGATATAAAATATTTGATTTTAAAAAAAATATAATTAAAGTGTGTATTCTATTTTATTCGAACACAAAATTTTCGTAATAACCCTTACTGACGTTAATTTTATGCATCTTTGTTGACTAAAATATCTTCTAGAGACATGTCAGATTTAACAGCAGATTTAATTCTTAAAATCCGGTCGTTTGTTTGCATGCAGTTGACAGTCAAAGAAATTGGTACAAAATAAAATTTGACTTTTTTTTTTTTTTTGAACTTACCAGAAAATGTTGATTTTGTTGTATTATATTTCAGGGTAATAAAAAAGCTTAACAAGGACCAAAAGAATGTGGTGAAACTTGGTTCAGAAAAAGAAAAAGTCAATTAATTAATTAATACTCATAATGATGAAATAATATCTTTTAAAAAAAATTTCAATAAAATTATTAATCAGAATTTTAAAATGATTTCAAATATTTTTTATAATTAAATAAGTTATTCCAAATTAAAATATTCTAACAAATTAAATTCTAATTTTACATAAACAAATCTAAAATTCTATTCTAATTACGAATAATATATATTCAATTACTTTTTTAATTGAAATTCAACCTATGAAAAAAATTGTATATTCGTTTATTCAAATTATCACTTATTTTTATTTATATTTGATTAATTTATTGATACAAGAAGAAAAGTAAGTTAAAGTCGATAAATTGTTTAATTTTTTTGTAAAATATACACAGAAAAAAGTAACCAATCACCAAAATAAATCATTCAATAATTTTTGTTTTTTTTTTTAATTTGCACCTCTCTCCAAAATGATTATATCAATTATTAATAACTGTAAAAAATGAAACACACAAAAAAATTTTTAAATTTTTTCAAAAATCACTGAATTAAAAAATTGAAATGAGAAAAAAAATCTTACTTGAGTTTTATTTTTACTATTTCTTTTAATTTATTTTTGCCTGAATATCTTAATTAAATTTTGATGTAAAATGCAACAACTGTGTTAATTGAAAAATATAAGGCGATATATATATATATATATATATATATATATATGTATATATATATATATATATATATATATAATATAAGGCGATATATATGTGTATATATATATCGCCTTATATTTTTCATATATATATATATATATATATATATATTTCATATATATATATATATATATATATATATATATATATTTGTGTACTAGAAAATTTGAAATTTGATCAATTAAATAATTGACAAAATTAAAAAAGTAATTAGAATAGTTTTCGTCTTTGATAAATCTTTTAATAGACCATATTTTTTCTATATATGTTCATCCACTAATTTACTTTTAAAGGGAAATATATAAAAAATTCTGAAAATATTTTTGAATCTTCTTTTAAAAAAATTGTCAAATAGTCAACAGGCCATTTTTAGGACAAAAAGTCATTAAAATGATGATAAATCGTCAAATCTGGCAACAGTGCCTGAAAACCTTTAAATAACAAAGTTCCTAATAGGAACGCTAGGAGAAAATGTGAAGGTAAAAGAGAACACGAAAATTATTGATATATTTTTTTTAATATGAATAATGCCTAAAAGTTGGTAAAAAGTAGATATCCTGGTCATGAATTCCATATCAGAGATATTAAAATAAATAAAATAAATATTGCGTATAATAATCGAAATTGTCGAATTAACTTTTAGTCCGGCCAAAAATTTGTGCATATGGGAGAAAAGTATTTCATTTATAATACATGATACTTTTAACAATAAATTGTTCGCAAAGGAAATTCCTTCCTATCATTGGAAAATACAACGAATTCAAAATTTATTTAGCCTAATTTTGTTTCTCATAATTACAACAAAATAGTAATTGAGTGGTATCAAACAAATTGTGCAGCTCTCTACCAAAGAAGACCAATCTACTAAACTGTTCAGAACTCATTCCATTTCAATTGTATTGGATCAAAGTAAAAAATATTTAAAGAATACTTAAAGCTGACTAAAAAATAAAATAGAGTTTAAGTAGAAGTGAACCTATTCCAACAAAAATAATTAATTTTTCCTTTGAATTTAAAACTTAAATATAATAGTCTTTAAGAAAATTAAAGTTTCAATGAGACTGACAACTGGTTTCATTTTTATAAGCTGACTACGCACAAAAAATTAACGCATACAAAAAATTAACGCATACAAATTTTTTGTGCGTACTCCAGTATTCAGCTGTAAATTATTATTCACTTAAAAGACAAATAAACTAGAGTAAATGTAAGGAACATAAAAACTCTTTTCTAACCTTTGGATATTTCAGTACGTCTATCTATATAAATTTATTTTTAATTTTTTTTATTTTTTTATTTTATTTATTTATTTATTTTTTTTTTTTTCAAAAATTATACAAATTTCATAATTTTGTTCATTTTATGATTAAAATATTAAAAAGTTGTTTTGTAGTAATTATGGCCTATTATAAAGTAATTTACAAAAATTTTTAAAATAATGTACTAAAAAGTCCTCTGGGGGAAAAAAAATCCTATGGAGAGAAAATTAAAAATATTTTTTCCAAAACAAGTTAAAAATTACAATTTTTTGGAAACCTATAAAAAATTCGAAACTCTGTTTTGAACAAAATGAATTAAATTCATAATTTTCAATCGCTGGTAAGGAACTGAAGACTAATATGCATCACCTGAGTGGTTTTATTGCATCAGACTCGCAAAAAGGACTTTCTCGGGTCATTATATTATACACAGAATATAATTTTCGGACTATTACTATCTTATACTCAAATGACCTCATAGTCTGAGTATGTCTTATACTCCGACTATTGTCTTATATTCAGCCTATTATTTTATACCGTCTTATACGCATAATACTCTCTTATATTCACATATTATTTTATACTCTGAATAACGTCTTATATTCGAACTATTTAAAAGTATAAGATGTCAATCTTTCATTTATCTATATAAGCTATGTAAAAGACTTATATGAATTGTATCATGATTGGTAATGGTTTAATTTATGAGAGTTGCTTTCTGATTTACTATAATCCCAGCAAAAACTTTTTAATTTTCAGTAATGGCAACTACTTATTAAAGTAGTTTCTCGTTAATGAGGCTTCATTATTATTTGCCAACTCTGTATTACATAAATAAGTACTCAATAGTATAATAGCACAGTAATATTGCAATCACGTGGATGAGTTGGCTAGAGCGCTGGATAGCGACCCCATTCTGATACTGTTAGTTTTTTATAACAAAATGTCTAAAAAGATATTTTGTATTAAAAAAAGGTTTATCACTTATAAAATTAAGTGCGAGATGGTGTACTGAGTAAGGCGTTAGTCATTGAAAACGAATGGTTAATTTGTATCCAAGTTCAAATCTCACTGACGGCAAAATTTTTTTATTTTTATTTTCGTTTAGGTACATAGAGTCTAAAAATAACTACTTCAATTTGTGAACAACTCGAACAAAAATAACTAGTTATTCAGGCAAAAAATAAATAGTTTATTTTTGTTTCCAATTATACCTGCTAGCTTACCAGGAAAGCAAAGCTTTTGCTGGGATAGTGTCCATCCATCTATCTTTTTGTCATATAATTATTGCATGTAAAGTACACGTAATAATTTCTAAGACGATTTAGAAAAGTATGATCTCTATTAAGCGTGATCAAAATCAGCCCTTAATTTATAACATAAAAAATGACAATTCTACACTAACCTTTAATCCTAGTCAATATAATATTTCCGTCCATCAGTCTTTTACTTATGTAAATTATGTAACCAAATTAAAGGTCAATATTTTGAAGACAATTCAATCGAATCCCGTATTGTCCTAATACACCGATTCTTGAAAAATGTGTTAGGGATTTTTTATTTCAGAAAGTCGATATATGGTTATTGTTTTGTAGAAATTAAATAAAATCGTAAACCTATTTTATTAAAATATTCTTTTTTTTTTACAAAACAACTGTAGCTCAATTTTAAGTCGTTGTTTGAACTTTTGACTTAATTTAAAACATTTACATGGTACATATTTATTACTATACATTATACATATGTTTACTTTATTATATATTTATGCGAATATGTATGTATATCACACATACATAGTGACATATTTTATTATATACAACATTAGCCTACATAAATATAATAAAATTGATTATTTATTTAGGGAAGCTGGAATGAAAAAATCAACATTCTTATAAACCAACTGACATAAATTGTAATATTTTTTCTCTCTTATTAACATTGTTGCTTTTTTTTTTTAAGTAAAAAAAATGCTAGATATTAGAAATTGTATATATAATACAAGAAATATATACTATATTTTTCTTACTATTAATATATATTTTTATTACATTTTTGTTGGTGTTTTTTTCTGTTATTGTTAAGAATTTTAGGTCACAGATTCTTTTATTATTATGTTTTTTTTTTCCTTACTTTTTGTTTAAATTAAAACAAACCCATTTTATTTTTCAAACGTCAGCATGTTTTGTTATTTTGATTTTCTAGTTTAAACAATGACATTTTTGGGGAAAGGAGATATATAGAGGAATTTAGAGTTGAATGAATTTAAATGACATAATATTAGTTTAGATTTAAAATGGTCAACGTCATGAAATCATTGTTGAAATAGAGATTTTGTTATTTATGTTTATAGAAATGATTGCATTTGTTTTGAGGGCTACTGGGATAGAGTATCAAAAAAAAACGACTTTTTTAGAAAAACGGTTTTCGGTTTAAATGAAAAATTTCATTTTAGAAAAAACTGATTGTCCGGTTTTGGACTCTTGAAAAAAAAACGTTTAACCGAATTTCAGTAACTTAAATTTTTTAACAAGAAAATATTTTTTTGTAATTTTTTTTTTTTAACAAAAGCCTAAATTTATACGTGCATACAAGTTTTACTCTGCAAAAATAATAAGTTTTGATATGCATAATTTCAAAATTAAAATTTTTTATTCACGTTATAACTTTAGAGAAATTATTTTTTTATACTCTACACCACCATAGGTGGTTGGGGTATTATGCATTTTTGCTGATATTTGTAACACATAAAAAAAAGTTATTCAACATCCACTTAAAGTATACCAATCGGCTCAGAATCACTTTTTAAATCGATCTAACGATGTCCATTCATCCGTCCGTCCGTCTTGCTGGCTGCCCATGTAAATCTTGTGTACAAAGTACACAATTTTAAAAATAATGAAATTTTGCACGTGGGACTTATACGTTACCACAACGAAGTCTATAGAAATTGGTTGTGATCGATCCATTATTTCACCTAGCCCCCATACAAATGTTCCCCTGGAATACCTTAAAAATAAGAATAATTTAATTAAATTTGGTGCAAAGAAGTTCTGTATAATTATCAATCTTTGTACCAAATTTTATGAAGATTAATCCACCATAGCTCCCATATAAACCCCTTTTCCGAAAATCACTTTAGCGTGTATAAATCTCATACGAATGTTAGTATCAAGTTAATATTCTACACAAATAAGTTTTATGTAAGTAGAAACAACTTCACCAAACTTTATGAAAATCGGTCTATAATTTACCATAGCTCCCATATAAACCCACTTCCAGAAATCGTCCTAAAGTACATAAAATCATCTAGATATTGGTATCAATGCATTATTCTGTATTTATATATTTTAATTTACATTTAGTAAAATTGGCCACAGGTGTAATATAAGTCCCCTTCCCGAATTTTTATGCTCTTATACAATGGTGTAGGGTATCATATAGTTGTTCTTGACTGACTATATCTTTCTTTATAGTTTTAATTTGAAATTGTCCTTATTTACTTGATTTACCTTATTTAATAAACTTTCTTTAATATTTTCTTCTTAATCCTGGCATTTGAAAATATATCTTTCCATAATAAAATATATTTTCTGATTGAAACACTTATAAGTGAGCACGAGAAAACTAGTGAATAAAATTCTGGTTATAATAATGTCAATGGAATTGGTATTTTTTTTTTATGAATGAAAGTTTTAAATTTTAAATAATTGGTAAATTGGTTTTAGTAAAACTTGTAAGTTTTCTGCAAAACTTTTACTGTGTATTCGGCAACTTTTTTGGCTGCAATGTAAGTATGTACTTCTAAGTTTTTAGTATCCATTAAATACTTGTTGAATAAAGCCCAATACATTTGAACTGATCGGAGCAGTTTGATTGATGAGATCATTTGGTACATATACAACATTATGATTAATAATGATAAATATGTTTTATTTTTAATGTATTCATATACATACAATAATCGTATATAAAGCAAAAATTAAAACGTTTAAATTTTTTGTGCGAGAATTGTCCAAGTTAAAAAAGCTATCTCTCATTTTTATTACATTTAGCAGCTGAACTCTTTTTCTGAGTAAAACTCAATAAAAACTTAAATAAAATGCTGTTTAAGAAAACCCTATTAAACGCCTTTAAAACACCGGTTTTGAAAAAAAAAAACGAAACCGACAATGCTGGCAAAAAAAATCGTTAACCGGTTTTTGGTTTCGGTTTTGGATACTCTATACTGGAATAAATTTTTGAAAATATTTCGTGTGAAAATCGATCACTTTAGTAAAATAGGTTAATTGTTGTGGACAGCAATGATTTATGGAGGTTTGAATTTGGTGAGTTTATTATGGAAAATAAAACAAAGGCAGTGATTTTTATAAATTTAATTATTTAGTGAACGGTTGTATTGGTGGGTGTAATTGAACTTACTTTTCAAATATTATACATGTGAGAATACTTTAATTTATACAGATATTTATTATGAAAATTTTATTATTTAGATCAAAATCTCTTCTAAGTTAATGCAATTATGTTCGTTCTTCCATCAATAATTTTTTATTTAAAGTTTAAATTTTAAACTTAATTTTAAATAAATTTTATAAATATTTCGATATATTGGGAACTTACCTGATAAACCAAACAATAGTATAACGATATCGAAACGATAATCGTTTTCGAATCTAAGGCGATAGTTTTTACGAACTATAGTGTATCTTTCCTTATGATATCGTTTTTCCATAAAATTATGATATCGTTTTCGGGATCGTAATTTCCAAAAAAAAACGTTAGCAAAATCGTTATGGGCTACATTTTCTTTTGAATACTATTTAATATCAAAAATTATGTTTTTTTACATTTAAATATATTAAGTATAATAATAAAGAACCATAATCAACTAAAAATAAGAAATAATCCTAAATAAATATAAAATATATAAATATCACCATACATGAAATATATTTATGCAAATATTATCAATAGTAACAATATTTGCAAGCATATATTGATATGTTTTTACAAATACGTGCCTAAAAAGTTCGATTTTAGTATTAAAAATCTGTATTTAATTGTTTGTTACAAATTTTTTAATTTTGATATTTTTATTTTCAAGTTTTCTTCCAAACGTTTATTTTATTTGGTTTTATTTTATTTTATTTTTTACTTATTTTTATTTACTTATTTATTTATTTTATTTTTTTTTTTTTTCTTTTTGGGAAACAAATTTTTCCAAATTTCGATATCATAATAATATCGTTTTCTGCAATACAATTCAATATGTTATTATTATATTAATATCGTTTTCCCTATCATATCGTTCTTTGGTTTATTGGGTAGATATTTCTACAATCAAGCATGGATCCCATTAAAAGCGTTTAAAATTAACTTTTGATGCGTAAACCACAAAATTGAAAATCCCAATTTGAACCGCAACAGGCAATATAACTTTTGAAATCGTTCTAGTAATGTCCATCTATCTGTCTGCCATTCTATGTAAATTTTGTATTTAAGCAATATTAAGGATAATCAAATGAAAATTTAAATTAAGTTTTTTTCTCAATAAGGAACTTTATTTAAATTGTACCATAGTTTGTAAAACTTGAGAAGAGCAATATGATATTTCCCTTTAAATATGTGAAAATCCCTTTCTGATTGGCTAAAACGGTATCCTTACATCCGTCTGCCTGTAATGTAATAATTTTAGGTAAATTGTTTAATTCCATTTTAAATTTAAAAATTTTGACTTCTCTAAAATTTTCTCTGTAGCAACTGTTCGGTATACTATATAATATAATAATATATATATATAAGGCTTCCTACCGAAAAATAAAAAAAAATTAAAGATGAACTTTTTTAGATACACTTCAGTAAAAGAAATTCTTACAGAAAAAAATATGTTTATAAAGATATTTTCAAAAATTTTATATTGCATCTTAAAATACAAGCTTTGACACCACACCCCCCCGGCAAAAAAATATTTTGATATCTTTTATATAACAAAAGTTATGGCCATTTTAATAAATATGTTAATCAATTTCAAAGCTACAGAGTTGCCATAGTTCTCAAAATAAAAATGAGAAAATTTCATTTTACATGCCTCTGTATCCTTCTCTACACATGCACTAAATTTTATCTAAATCAGTAACCAAAGGTCAAAATTTTTTTAAATTTAAAATGGAATTACTCAATTACGTAAAGTCATATTTATGTTAATTCTGAGAAATACTTATGCTATTGAGCCCGACTAAAATTGAACCTCGATTTTTAATACGCAGCAGTCGTAATTCTACAATAACCTTTAGTGTAGCTGTATCACTTTTTTTTTAATTTCTAGTGATAACCGTCCATCCGTCTGTCAGTCTAGTTAAATTTTGTATTTAAATAATATTAAAGATAATCGATAGAAAATGTAAACTTTGGTTTTCAGATCATTAAAGATTTTAATTTAAATTATATCATGCTGGAGAATAGCAATACTATATTAATCTTTAATATATACGATTTACTTCATGAATTGGTTTAATAGTGTCTGTCCATCCGTCTGTCCGTAACATAATAATTGTAAGTAAATTACAGGTAGCCATTTTTTAATTAATTCAGTGAAGTACAAACCCTACTGAGTCAGACTAAAATCGGTCCTTAGTTCATAAGATACAAAAGTGAAAAGTCTATGCTAATCTTTAGTATAGTTATATGACTTTTTTAAATATTCCAGTGATGTCCGTCCATCCGTCTGCCAATCTAAATAATTTTGAAAACAATAGGATGAAATTTGGACTTCAGGCTTTTTGTTAGGAAAAAGAAAGAATCCTGTTGAAGTTATACGATGATTAATAATGCTTAGAAAACACGTCTCTCTTTACTTACTTATAATGTGTAAGACCAGTCTTTTAAAAGGGCGTAAAAATGTCTGTCCATTCGCATATCTGCTAATGTAAATATTGTAATTAAACTAACACTTTGAAAGATAATTTAATGTTGGTCGGTTGGATGCCTAAGGATTGATATATATTTACTCCGGAAATCATTAAGCCATTTATAAATCTGTTATAAATTTTGCTATTGAGCTGAGTTTCACATAGATTTCTTTAAGTGCTAACAGAAATAATTCAAACTGATGGTAATTTTTATAAACTCCAATTTATTTAAAACATTCTCGTTTATTGAAAACTCTTTACATTAAATTCTTACAAATTTCAACAATCATTAATCACCTAGCAAATCCACAATATCTATAGGATTCATATTCAAAAAAATTAAGCATTTTCCTTATTCACAATTCTTCTAAGTCATTTTGCTTTGGCCCAGATTCTCTATACTTGCTTTTTGGTCAATTATAGTGCCTCATAAACCAGAACTTGTCATTCCACTTTAGCGATGTCCTTAAAACTGCTGGTGCGCCATCATTTTAATGTTGAAAATAAAGAGTTCATTAGCTTCACATTTGGATACAAAAATTTGTATGTTCGATTTTGTCTTGAATTTGATACGATTTTTATTTTTTTTATTTTTGAGTTACTACAAATTTAGTTGAATCATACTTATACAATTGAATTGAATGAAATTTGAGTTGCATGTCTTTAATTATTTGTTTGCGTACACAAAAACAACAACGACGAGTCAGTTAGACTGTCAGTCTTTTAGTCTCAAATGTATGTTGAAATGTATTCAATGACTAAGTACCAGAGTACATTTTTATTTGTTAGAAATTAGTATGTATTAGAATCAAGTCTAATGGAAAAGTAACTAGCAAATACAAAAAAAAATGCATGTTGTAAGTCAGAAAATTAAAAAAAAAATTATAAAAAATATTTACAAAACTTTTTTTTGTCCATTCGAAGGACAAAATACACACAAACACAAAAGCCATAGAAGGACAGTTTGTAAATGGACGTTCGGAGCGAGGGACGTTGTGAAGCGTCGAAAATAAAATGTCTCAAGTACTGAGACAAACGATTTATTTATTTATTTTTTTTTTTTTTAGATTTTTGTTTATTTATTTTGCCCTCCTGAGTTTGACTCAAACCTCATTCGCATTCTTGTCTTTGACTTCTATTAGCAATTTGTTTTTTTTTTTTTTCTTTTACATCAAACAAATTGCAAAAAAAAAATATTTTTTGTATTTTGTCTTGTTTTGCATTTATTGTATTGCAAATTTTGTTGTTGCTTTTTATACATTTTTATGATTTTTCATCGAGTCGTTTAAAGTCTCTTGTTGCTGGTATTGTTATTGTTTTTGTTATTATATTTGGATTTCAGTGTAAATGTTGTTCTTCGAGTTCATTTCGAACAGTGAAAATAAAGTATTCATTAAATGATCACTAGCTGTGAGTGTGTATGTATGTATATATTGTTGCTGTTATTGTTGTTGTATTAGGTCATTGATCGCCATCACAATTTAATGCGATGAAACGACGACAATGACGACGTCAATGTGCGTTGAGGAGGTTGACGACAATACTGTTGTTGTTGCTGTTGTTTTAGATACTTTTATGCGTATGGTAGTGTTACCAGATTAATATTAGTGAGTTATTGGAATTTTTATTATTCGGCTTAATTACGTTTTTTTTAATTACTTAAATGTATAAACACAAGTTCGGATTCCTTTACATAGCCCGCATTGTTAAATTAAACAAAATCTTAGACGGCAATGGAAAATAAACACAAAAATTATTTATTTTCTTTTCATTTCTTTTTTTATATTAAAAATTTTTAAAAATATGGTAATATTTTTTGTGCGAAAATGAAAACAACAGAAAACCCGGTGAGAATTTAAAATGAAATTTATTTTTAAACTGAGCCGCATTGCGCATTTTTTGTACAAAATTGTATGGAAATTACCGGACCGGGCTTGTCGTGTTTATACATTTATACTAAAAGTAGCAAAGCTGGTACTTTTAGGATTTTCAAATATTATTTGATTTCTTTTACAGCAAAAACTTGTTAGCACTAAAATTAAAATTTGAAACTAATTTTCTGATTCCTTTGACAAAATCCATAATTTGAGATTTTTTTTATTTAATAGAAAAATTTAATTTTACATAAAATTACATAGGCAACACTGACGCTATATATATATATATTTTTATATATATATATATATATATATTTATATATTTTTATATTAAAAATTTTTAAAAATATGGTAATATTTTTTGTGCGAAAATGAAAACAACAGAAAACCCGGTGAGAATTTAAAATGAAATTTATTTTTAAACTGAGCCGCATTGCGCATTTTTTGTACAAAATTGTATGGAAATTACCGGACCGGGCTTGTCGTGTTTATACATTTATACTAAAAGTAGCAAAGCTGGTACTTTTAGGATTTTCAAATATTATTTGATTTCTTTTACAGCAAAAACTTGTTAGCACTAAAATTAAAATTTGAAACTAATTTTCTGATTCCTTTGACAAAATCCATAATTTGAGATTTTTTTTATTTAATAGAAAAATTTAATTTTACATAAAATTACATAGGCAACACTGACGCTATGGTACGGAATTTATCAGAATATTAAAATATACATGATCATAGAGTTCTAAGCCTATAAACCACTTCTTTTGAACTGACTCCAGTTCCGGAGATAAACCGTTATATAGAAAATTAATAATGTTGCACCACACTTTGCAACTTATAAATTATAATTCAAATTATTTCTACCTATTTTTTTTTTTGTCTGCTCAATATATGTAAAATATAATATAAAATAGGCCACAAAGGGTAAAAGCTTCAACTAACAATTTTCTTGAATTTTGGCATGCAAATATTGTAACATTTGGAAGAAACTATAGCCTATAATTTTTATTATTTAGGGCGTGAAATAGGGAAAAGTTCCCCCTCCCTATATCTTATTAACTAATGAACCGATTTTTTTTTTTTTTTTGAAATTTGGCAGGCAGATAGTGTAATATCTGGAACGAATTCTAATTCTTATTATTTAGGACTGGAAATAGGGCAAGAGGTGTAAAAGCTCCCTCTCCCTATATCTTCTTAACTAATCAACCGGTTTTCTTAAAATTTGGCATGCAGACGCTATAACATGTGAAAGAAACATTTTTTGGAAATTCCAATATTTAGGACGTAAAATAAGGCAAATTATGTTATATGGCAAAACAACATTTTCCGGATTAACTAGTTGACTGTAGTTTCCATATGGGTTCTTTTTCAGAAAATTATTTAAACGTGTATAGATTCCAGAAAAATGTTAGTATCAAAATAAAATTTGTCATGATTATTTCTTATTTGAGTATTAATCATGCTATTGAATTTCGCAAAGATCGCATCATATCTCCTATAAAACATCTATTTCGGAATGTCACTTTAACACACATAAATTGAATATAACTAATTTAGTTTATGGTTTTATTTGCAAAAATTAAAATTTATATGACTGGTAATTTGATGGTGTGATATATACCACTAAATTACCAGAGAATGGGTTCATAATTGAACAAAGTTCCCACATAAGATCCATTACAGAAAATCACTTTAAGCACCCAAATTTCATATACATATATGCCAGATTTTGAATTAAATTTGGCATTAATAAATTTTATGTAAGTATATAAAACATGGTATAAAGTTAAGCAAGAATTAGTCAAAAAATATGTTCATAGTTTCTGTATAAGGACCTCAACCGAAAATAAGTTTTTCATGATCTCACTTGACCGACTACACCTTTTTATGTTAATATATAAACACAACAAGTCCGGTCCGGAAATTTGCATACAAATTTGTATGAAAAATGAGCAATCCGGAACGGTTAAAAATTAAATTTTATTTTAAATTCTCTCCTGAATTTTTTTGTTATTCTTTTCTCTCAAAAAATATTGCAATATTTTTTTTAATTTATATGAATTTCATAAACAAAATTGACAAAAAGTTTGCAATAAAAATAAATGAAAAGAAAATAAAAAAAAAAATTGTTGCTCATTTGCCGTTGCCGTCTAAGTTTTTGTTTAATTTAACAATGCGTGCTATGTAAAGGAATCCGGACTTGTTGTGTTTATACATTTAATTAGTCATAAAACAAAATTAATATAAATAATAATAATTAATATAAATATAGAATATAAATAATATAAAAATCATAGCCTACTGTCCTTTCGTAGATTAAAAATACAAGTAATGAATTTAAAATTAAATAAATAGAAATACTTAATTTATCATCATTTAAGCTTTCAAATACATTTTAAAGTCATCTTGTCGTACTACACTAAAGGTAAGAATTATTTAGTAGTTAAATACAATGGCTTCGAAAATGGCTATATTGGTTTTGCATTCTCGGAGTCTCAATAAAATGAAAATTAATTTTATACTTTTGTTCGTAGGAATAATTTTTAAATCATTGTATATATTAAAGTAATAAAGTTAAAACCATAAAACTTTTGTACTTTGGTTGTAATGAAATAAAATGAAAACGCAGTTATACTATATTAAGTTCATATTTTCACATGTATTTTTGTTATACGGTGTTATATTATATATCGGGTGTTTTTTTACAGTTAAACAAGTTTAAATCATAATAAAACATAGAAATATATCTTTAATATCAATGAAACGGGCATTGTTGGATAGAAAATTTTATGACATTAATGTATAAATATGACTTTGGCCATATGACCTGCATAAGGAACATCAATTTTCACAAACCTTTCACAGAATATGCGGCCATATTTCGCCAATAACTCTTCCTTCTAGGTATTCAATTGTCTCTGGTTTATCGACGTAGGCAAGTGACTTTACGAACTTGGTGGACCATTGCGTGAAATTATTCTTTCATCAAAAGTTTCTTTGAGTAAGTCAATTGTAGCGCGCGCTGTGTGGCATATGGCTCCGTCCTTTTGAAACTACATGTAATGCAGATTAAAGCCAGCTAATTGAGGCACGAAAAAATTTCTAACCATGTCCACACACCGTTCACCATTGACAGTAACATTCTGACCATCATTATTTATGAAGACATATGGACCAATGACTCCGCCAGTTTATAAAGCACATTTTTCTGTGGATGCAATGGTGTTTGGACAAAAGTTTGTGGATTATTCTCACTCCAAATGTGACAATTCCATTAAACCAAAAATGGGCTTTATCGGAGAGCAAAATTTTGAATGGAAGTTCAATATCAATTTATGTTTGAGCCCATAATTTCAACAATTTTCAAGCGTTGCTGTGGTGTAAGTCCATCCATAATAAAATGTCAAACCAAATTAAACAAAAAACAATTATCAGCTGTTAAATAGGTTGTCAAATAAAGCAATGTTGCCAACTCAAATTTATGAAACTCCAAAAAAAAACACCCGTTATTTTCTTTAATATATAAAATAGAACTTATAACAAAAAGATTCAAATAATAATATTATTATTCATATTTTTTTTCAAAATATTTTGTAAATTTTATCCAAAAAGTCCAATGAAAAATAATTTTGATATTGTTTAAATATAAATAAAAAATAGAAATAAAAAAAAAAAATAAATAAAGTCAATGCACGGTTCGAATCTTTTTTAAAATTTTTTAAAATTTTAATTGAGAAATTAATTTTAAAATTTTGATATTTTATCATAGCGATGTTTGTCCTCTGTTTATTAAGTAGATAAACTTTTAGAAGACTAGATAACTCGGTTATATTTATTTATAAACTTATGTTTATATATCAATATATTGGAAAGAATTTTGCCACTTAATATCACCAAAAATGGCTGAGTAATGAAAGAACAAATGCTATTACATAATGCTTCTTTAAGAAACCATATATTCTTACTTTCACAGATAGCGTTTTAAAAATAGTTTAAAAATCAATGAGAAAAAAATACAATTAAAAAAATCGATTCTTTTAATAGAATTTTACTCAATATTTCCATTTTCAAGAATTGTTTTCAAATTTAACAAATTATGGTTTATTTTGCGAAATTTTGATTTTCTAGAATTGCTTAAAAAAATAGATTTTTCACCAAAAAATTAATTTTTTACTAAAAAATTAATTCTAATAAAAAATCAATTTTAATAATTTATAAATTATATAATTT
Organism: Protocalliphora azurea; assembly: GCA_932274085.1. Lineage (NCBI taxonomy): Eukaryota > Metazoa > Arthropoda > Insecta > Diptera > Calliphoridae > Protocalliphora > Protocalliphora azurea. The sequence continues at coordinate 145,294,312 of OW026522.1, read as the reverse complement.
TAATAATTGCGAAATTTTAATTTTGAAATTTTTCTTTTTAAATAAAAATTTTATTTTTTGCTAAAAATAAGATTTTTTGATTAAAATTTTAATAAAAGTTTGAATTTGAAACAGTTTTTCACTACAAATTTCCCCAAAAATTCGATTTTTTTTACTAAAACTTAAATTTTTATTACCAAAAATTCGATTTTTCTCTAAGAGTTATATTTTGTACTAAAAATTAATTTTTTTTACAAAAAAATTTATGTTTGACAAAAATTTTTTGGAAATTCTCAGAGAACACTTCAAAACACTTGATTATCTTGTAGCCTCTGTGAATATCACCAGAGTCTGCAGAATATTTATTGTTGACTACATGTTCCATTTTTTTTTTAGTAAGAATAAAAAAATAATTTTCGTTACACAGAAAAAATATTCCAAGTATTTTTTTTTTTTTCTTAACAAAGTGATTATTTAATATATCAATAATTAGTGGTCATTTTCCTGAAGTTTGGAGGAAATCTTATATTATACCTTTTTTTAAATAAGGAAGTAGATCCACCATTTCCCATTATAGAGGTATTGCTAAATTAAGTCTTATACCAAACCTCTTCGAAAAGATAGTTACTTAAATCCTTTCGCATCAAGTTGTTTGTTATCTTTCCCCATTTTAGCATGGATTTAAAAAAGGATGTTCCACTACAACTAACCTTTCGGAGTTCAGAACCTCAGTTATAACCGCATTTGATTCCGGTTTGCAGACATACACAATATATACAGATTTCAGTAAAGCTTTCGATAAAGTAAATCACGATCTGCTATAGTTTAAATTGGATAAACTCGGATTTTCTCCTGTTTTCCTCAAATGGATTTCAATATATCTTAAAAATAGATGCCAATGTGTATTATTTAGAGAATGTACTTCGAAAATAATTCCTGTTTTATCCGGTGTTCCGCAAGGTAGTCATCTCGGTCCCTTATTATTCCTAATAAATGATATACCAACGTGCATTAAGAATTCTAGAATATTAATTTATGCTGATGATGTAAAGCTGTTCCATAGCTTTAACTATTCCTATCAATGTTCCTTACTCCAATCAGATTTTGACAGTTTTTATGATTGGTGTGTGATGAATCTAATGGATCTGAATTTAAAAAAGTGTAAACACATGATGTTCTACAGAAGAAATCCAGTACTCTGTAGATACACAATAAATGAATATCAACTTGATCTAGTCGATGAATATCTTGATCTGGGTTTGCTGCTTGATTGTAGACTATCCTTTAATTCCCACGTTTCGCAAATCGTTAATAAAGCAAAAGACGTTCTAGGTTTCCTCAAGCACTTCACACCTCTTGTAAGGCCAATCCTTGAATATGCTTCCATGGTCTGGGATCCTCAATACGAAGTTCATATTAAGAAAATTGAATCGGTTCAGAAACAATTTCTCCTATTTTACCTTCGTAATCTTCCATGAAATTCTAGTATTAATTTACCATCAAAGTCAACTACAGCTTATTGATCTCCCTACTCTTTAAAGTGGGAGAAAATATATGAATATCACATTTGTAATTAATTTAGTGAATGGTTCAATTAACTCCGAGTTACTACTTCGTAAGATCAAATTCGTAATCCCAAATCGTCTGACTGGAAATTATACTCCTTTAAAAATAAAATATTTTCGAACCAATTATGCAAACTTTGATCCCATGAGAAGTATATGCAATCAATTCAACAGTTTTTATCCATATATTGACTTCTCAGTAAATCCAATCTGAATTAAGAGAAGTATTTTTATACTTTATTATTGAATGATTATGAAAAATATTTTATTGTAAATAGCTTTAAGAATAATATGTATGCTAAACTGTAAGAAATTGTAATTTCATTGGCTATTAAATAAATAAATAAATAAATAAACAAAGTAATTAATTAACTTTATATCGAAATCTAATTATATTATTAATTAATGTAATTAATTTTCTAATTGCATTTAAAATATTTTGATAAAAATTGACAGCTCTTAAAAAATATAAAGAAAAAAAAACTTATCGACAAAAAAATATATACATGAATATCTAGATGATTTCTCAGTGTTCGGAAACGTTTTTAAAAATAATTATTTGGTATGGACGAATTTCAATTATTTGGTGTGATTGTTAATCGTTTTAATACTTTTGTAGATTCTATTTCAAAATTCATCCTTGTTTGAAAGCCGTTTTATGGAAGATTGTTTATATCATATGAAAGCCAGAAGACCGTCCTCTAAGGAGATATTTTTCTATGTTTGTTTTTGTTGTTTTAAGGCACGTAAAGGATTAAAACATCCATTTAGTAAGGGCTTATATGGATTGGACTAAGATCTTACTATCGTCACGTGACCTGGCTTTAACTGGACTAGCCATACACGCTCTATACACTGTAATAATTATTTTTATTACTAAAAAAAAAAATAAATTTAGTTCTTGTTTTAAAAGTGTGTAAAAATATTCTGCGAAATAATCGATTTATGCGAAATTTAATATAAAATTTTATTTAAGTCTTTAAGAATAAATTATACTTTTAAAATTTTAAAGCAAAATAATTTATAAATTATTTTTCAAGCAATTTTAAGAAAATCAAAATGCTAATAGCAAATTTGTGATAAAAATTAAAATTTTGAATTTGGTGGATATATACATATAGAACAGTATATAGATTAATGTATTTTATAAAATTGTATATTAATTATTTAGTATTTAGTAAGCTACTAAAAAAAAAAATCACAAGTATTTTTGATACTAACTTTTTGTTAAGTCATAAATTTTATCACTTTAAATATTTTTCCTTAATTTTTTTTTTTTTTTTTAATATTTTCTGATATAATCAATACGTCTTTGTCTTTCAAATAAATATTCTTTGTGTTCGTTAACCGTTACGAAAAATCCAGACAAACTTTTAGGCGGCAATATAATCATTAGCCAGCATAATTTAGGCCCTGAACCATGAATTCTTGTTTTGTCCACCTCTCTACTTCTCTTATTTCTCTTATATATATTAAATACTTTATAATGAACTTTACTTTTAATTTCTTTTCATTTTTATTTTATTTTTTTGGTTTTCGCTTTTTATTATTGTCGGTGTTGTTATTGTTGTTGCGTTACCAAGCTATATAATAAAAAATTTCAGACAACAACAAGAAAAAGAACACCAACAAAACATTACAAATTGATCGTTTATACTCCAACGACCCTTTTCTTTCTTATATGTAATAATAATTCACATTCATATGTATATTGTTTTCGGAGGAAGAAGAAAATAAAAAAAAAAAAATAAATAAAAAATAAAAAAAAGTTCAGCAACATTAAAATCATCACCATTATAAAGATGATGATTACTGCAGCGGTAGCACCACCACTAACGTTGCAGTTGTTTTAAAGGATGAGATCACGAAAAATATGAAAAGAAATACGTGTGTGAAGATAAATTCGAATTTAACTAGCAAAGACAAAAACCACTCTCATTAACAGAGCTTATTTAGCAGTTAACAGAGCACTGTTAATAAAGCTAGAAAAGATTGCTGTCAATTTCTGGAATTTCAGGAGAGCTCGAATATGGAACTAGGCAGAAAAGGTATTTCAAGTATAAACACAGAATTACTAAGATTCTTGAACATTTTTTCAAATTGAAACTTCAAACATACGTGAGTTCTCTGAGGGAATTTGACCCAAATGACCAAATAAAGAGGTTCCACACATAAGAGAATAAAACCTTTTGCTATTAGAACATTTTAATACGATGATTCTAGTATATGAAAAAATTAAATACGCCCACTAAAATGGGAGCGGCAGCATATTTTAAATAGAAAATATAATAAAGTATTCAATATTAAAAAAAATATATATATTTTTGTTAGAAAACAAAAATTTTCAAACACAAAATGACCTCACCATCTCCGATTTTAGTGAAATTCCATTTTGGTCTCAAAATTTATAAAAATGGAAGATGTGATTTTTTAGATATTTAGATTTGATACGAGTACAAGGAGGAGTATTGATTTAATTATCCTTTTATTTTCGAAAATGACATTTTTGAAAAATAACTAAAAAACTTGATTTATTAAGCATTAGTTTGATCCAAATGTTGTTTTAATCTAACTAATATATCCGAGTATATATGGATTTAAATTTCATATATTTTGAAAAGTTTCTAAAAAAGAGAGAACATTAAAGTGAACTAAACTACAAAGAATTTGAACATTTTAAAGAAATTCAAATTTTTATTGACATAATTACCAAATTTAATTAAAATCGGAGGTGGTGAGGTTAAAAATTATTGTTTTTATTTAAAAATGTTTGTTTTCCTCCTTTTATATAATGTTATATAAAAACACGTTATTAAACTTAATGTAATATTTCATTTAAAAACAGCACTCACCTTTATAAAGTGGGCGTAATAAAATATTATTTTCCAAAACATTTTAATTTTCTTAAAACTTTTTCTTTAAGAACTGTTAAAGATTATATACCCTAATCCCAACTTACTTGAGAGTTTGTTAGCTTAATTCAATTTACTCTTTTATAACTCTGCTTGCTAATTTATATATAAACTCTGTGCGAGTGTATATCAGTGCATATATTCACTTACTTATTCATACCAATAGCAACATAATAACATTTACACGTTCTTAAATGTCAATGCACTTGTTTTATTTAGCTGCTGGTGCAGCTACTGCAACAGCAACAACACAAAAAACGCGCATGTATGTATTACGTTGGTTGAGTACAAACGAGTAGTTTTGCTGCTTCATCAATCCTTTTCTTAATTTCTTTTCAGTCTACATATACAAAGTTTTTTTTTTGCCCGCTTGTAACCCAGCGGGAAGAATTGATAGGCCACAAGATCTATACTTTCTAGAAATTTAAATTTTGAAATACCTTCTTAAATGACTTCCTCAGAAGGTAAAAGACATTTGATATTTTATTTCATAGAATGAAAATATATATGGAAAGCTCTATTCCAGCTTTCAAGCTTGAAAGTGGAGACTTTTAGAAGGCTGTAACTTTTGATACAACTTCTTAAGTAACTTTCTTAGAAAGCATTCTAGAAGTCATGCCACCAAATGTTCAAAATGGAACTTACCAATAGGCCTTTTTAAAGGGCTCTAACTTTATATATTTCTTCCCGTCCTTTTACTTTTAATTGCAAAACAAGTAAAACAACAAACAAAACTTTATTAAGAATGTGAATAACAAAAAATATAAAACAAAAAATTTAAACTCCGGTTACTGAGAAGCAAACATATAAATGTTGTTGCTGTTCTTTTTTCAAAAACAAAAAAAATAAATTCACGCGTAAAAACGTCTGAGTGACTGTGACTGTTGCAGTAATAAACTGTATGAATAAGAGCTACAGACCCCACTACACACTCCTTTCTAACTCCTTAAATATTCCACTGTATTTATTTTTTTCTTCTTCATTTATGACAAATTAATGATGCACTTTTGTGCTCCATGTACTGTTCGGCTGAATTGATGAGCAATTTTTTTGTTTCATTTCATTTTATTTATTTATTTTTTGTTTATTTTGCTAATTTTTTTTAATCAGTCGTTATCAATTTTTATTCATTGAACAGATGTTCATCGCTAAATCGGTTTGTTCATTTACAACTTTTCTTAAGAAGAGAAAGTGTTGTTGTTTAATTGAAAACTGTCAAATGAATTAGGATTTTAAATTCAACACAATAATTGAGTAGTAGTGCTATTGAATGCATTTGGCAGATATTTGTGTTGAAGATATTGTTATAGGGGTGAAGCTGAATTGGTGAATACAGCTGAAATTTTTACACTTTTCATAATAAATATTTATATAAATATAAGTTATATTTACTCGTAGATCTTCTTTTGTACAAAGCAATTTTCAAAAATTTCGAAACAACCTCTAAATTTTGAGATATTCCTAAAAAGCCGAAGCTCCCGAAGTTTTAAGTCAATTTTAGATTTTCAAATTGGTTTGGAAAACACAAGAACGTACCTTTTTAACTATATTAAAATCTTTTATATATGTATATTCGAAATAAGAGTTGACTTAAATTTATTTAAATGTGTTTTCTTTTTATTCTTCAAAATTTCGACTTTGAGGTAATTTTTTTAAGTATTACTTTAAAATCAAACATATTTGTAAAGTTTATAATGTCATTTTATTTAAAATAAAACAAGATATCTACTATCTTTAAAATCGCTTAAAAACTCAAAAAGTAATTCAAGATTTTATAAACTTCATCAATAAATTGTTCACGTATTTTAAGACAAAGCACTTAATGATCTTTTGATGCATACTTTTTGGAGCAAATTTGAAAAATATATCATAAATTCCAAGAGAAATTTATGAAAGAATACTGGTTTTTGACCTTATGTCCTTCGATTTTCTTGAAATTTCCATTTCCATTTTAATTTTTCTAAATTTCAAAAAACTCACTATTTTTGTTTATGCAAACTGGTAAAAAACAAACGAAGTATCAAGGTATTGATATTCATATAATATTCAAAAAAAACCTTATATTTCATATTTTAATTTATTTTAAATAAATATTTTTGAAGACGTCAGACTTAAGATTAACTTAAGGGATGAAAAAAGAAATTCTTAAGATTTAAAACAAAAAACAATTTTTACAACTTATATAAACTATTAAAAAACAAACGAAGTATCAAGGTATTGATATTCATATAATATTAAATAAAAACCTTATATTTCCTATTTTTATTTATTTTAAATAAATATTTTTGAAGACGGCAGAAAATTTTCATACTTAGGAGAAACTTAAGGGATGAAAAAAGAATTCTTAAGATTTAAAACAGAAAACAATTTTTACAACTTAAGTACAATTTCGCCACTAAGTGAGCACTATAAAACCGGGCCATAATCTTTTATAACACAAACTTTAAAGCTTAGTTAAAACTCCAGAAAGATATACTTAAAAGTTTTGCAATAAAACACGCTTTTTTTAAAGCTATTAAAGTTTTCAACGAAAAATGTTGAAATAAAGGCCTTGAATTTTTTTAACACTGTATTCAAATTTATTTTTTCATAATATTACTCAAATAAAAATTCCCGTTATTAATATAAAAAAAAGGTTTTAAACTTTATTAGCATTATTGAGAAATTTCAATATTTTCTATAAAATTCTATTGATTTTGATAAGAGAATTTAAGTAAAAATTTCCAAATTTTAAGTAAAGCTTAAAATTTGTTTAAAAATTAAAAAAGGTGTATAGAAAATTTAATTTTTGTTTAGCTATATCTTCAAAACTATCAAACTGAAAATTGTAATATTGCGACTTAGAAAGTTTTATAGAAAGTTCAGAGAATTGTTTCTGTTGATATTGATAATCAAAATATATTTTTAAATATATTGACACCATATAAGCGTAGGTTTATCAGTAATTATTTCTTTAGGACCTTTAAAATCATTCCTCAACTGATTATGTATTTAATTAGGTTTTCATGGTTATAATCTTCTTTTAACTTTTATTTTAATCAAACCAAGAGTTAAGGAGATCAATTTTATGATAGTAGCTAAAGATCATTCCATATTGCATCTTTTAGATTTTTTTTTTCAATCGGCGTACAATATTGTAATAACATCTTTATATTTAACACTTTTAACACAGAAAATATATGGTCAATTAAACGATTTATCAAAGATAAAACTTGTGTCAATTACTTTTTTAATCGATCAATTAAACAAGTGCTCAAAATAGAAATTTTCTAATATTTTTTACTAAAAATAAAACAATTTATTTACTTTCGATTGATTTTCTTATTGTAATAATTAATTAATGTATTAAACAATTATAAAGAAAAAATAAGTGAAGATATGAATAATTGAATATACATTTTTTTAAGGTTGAATTTCAATTAATAAAATAATTAAATATGAATTTTTCGTATTTTAGATAATAATTTTAGATTTTTTTTTGTATAAAATTTTAATTAATTATATTACAAAACTTCGTTGTTGAGCAAATTATTCAATAATAAAAATAATTAAATGCATTTTAAATTTATGATTAATAACTCCATAGTAAATTTTCTAAAAACATTTTTTTCTGTGAATTGATAGAATTTATATAATTATATTTGGAACAAATTTTAAACAAATTTTTAAATTTAATTAATTGACAATATTCCAATCACTTTGCTATTTATTATCAATCGCTGTTCTAATTCCTATCACATGTAAAATTGTCTGCATTACGAAAGCATTTATTAATTCATATAATAATCTCGGTTATGAACAGGATGAATGAACACAACCAATAGAGGAACTTACAAAAGTTTATAGATATAAATTGCAGCAAATAAAATGATTGAATGAACTTTTTTTTTTTTGGCCTTCAACTCAAAAGAAATTTTTGATAATAAAATGTTTAAAATTTAAGCAAATTTTAACCTCCAAATGATTCAGCATTTAATTTATTTATTTTTTGTTTTAATCTTATCTCTTAAAACAAAAGCAAAACAATTATTTCCAGTTAAATAAATCTATAATTAGCCAAAAAGTTTGCTCTTTATAGAATCTCCGAAAAGCAAAATCCCCAAAATAATTTAAATAACAAAGAATACAAAAGCATTTACAACCCCGTTATATTAATAAAATATAAAACTCAAATCAAACTGCGAATAAAGTGCCATTAAGCAAGAATAAGGCCAAAAAATTCATTTCCTTTTTTTTTTTTTTTTTTTTTTTTTTGATCATTACCTATATTTTCGTAAGCTAAGTACTTTTGCATAAATTTAATCCTTAAAAGTAAGTAAAGAAAAATTGCCAAAAATGGAAATAAAAAAAAAACAAAAAAAAATTAAATGATTTCCATTCACAGCAGTTTTGTCAATAATCTGCTTTCGAAATGAATGAAATCATCATCAATAGAAAGTAAGAGAAGAACCAAAAATGATTGTAAAAAAGAAAAATATTTATTTAGTTCAAACCAACAAATAAGAGAACTGTCGTTATAAATCCTCAAAAAAAAATATATATGTTATCAATAACTTTTATTGGTTTTTCTTTAGACAAGTGTTTAATACATCCTGTAATTCAAATATGAGAGTATTTAACAATTGTACTTGTACTAACAGCAAAGAAATATTTATGTATATTTCACTAACGGTACAATGACCCCTTACTATGAACTATACTTAAATTCATATAATCTTTCCTCTATTATATTACTATATAGTTGGTTTTTTCTTTTTCTACTCTCTCATTTAATTAGAACTCAATTACAGAACACTTTGTAGTACCAACTACTACTACTAATATAATATCTGAGTACTACTATGTACTATGCCTTGCTCACATTCACCTATTCATAGATACCATGAATATGCTTCAGTTTGGTTTAAGTTTTATTTTCAGTTTTTTTTTTTTTTTTTCTTGTATCCATTTTTTTTTTTTTTTTTCATTCAGAGGAATTGTGTCAAACAACCACAAATTTAAACCATCACCACCGCACAAGAATGACCTGGTTTTCCGAAAATTAAAATAGACATATAGAATGTATGTAGACACACAGATACTCATACACACACACACATACACTTTGTATAAGTAGTATTGCATTTGCAAGTTTATACCACAAACAAGTTAAAAGTTGGTTGGCAGTTGTTTGCTGCTGATGGTTTAAGATTCAAGACGACTTTATTGCACCCCACCCAAAAATTATTTCAATTAAAGTTGAGATTTTTTTAAAACGAAAACTTTTAGAAATCTGTTTTTTTTTACATAATTCCAATAAATTTTTATTTTTTAATAGTTGAAACATTCTTGAGTTATTTCAACTTTTATAAACTAAGCTTTAAAGCTTAATTATAAATCCCGCAAGTTGTAATTAAAAATCTTACAATAAAACACATACTTTTGGAAGCTATTAAAGCTTTCAGTAAATATAGCTAGAAAAGAGGCCTTGAGTCTTTTAAGACTATCTTCAAACTTGTTCTTTTCTTTAACACAATGTTATTTCAAATCAAATTTCCGATTATTAACATACAAAAAGCTTTTAAATTTTATTAACATAATTAAAAAATTTCTCTATTTACTATAAGTTTTATTTAAAACATTTAATTAAAAATGCATTGACATTTATTTAGAGTAAAAGTTCTTTACAATTTTAGTTTCTAAATATATTTTTTTTTTTTTTTTTTTGTCTTAAAACATTTTTTATAATCTAGCATGACCATCTTTTATTTTATAGTTTGATGGTGTGGTGTTTTGTTTATTTTTACTTTTTCTGTTTGTTTTGCTCTAATACAAAATAGTTATTTCTTAAAAAAATAGAAAAAAATTATCTGATCGACTGTATACGCTATTAAGTAATTTTATTTGCATACATTTTATGAAATAAATTCACAACACAGAAAATTACTAAAATAAATTAAAATCACACAGTAAATACAGACACAAGCACCTACATACACCATACAGTGGCAAAGAAAAGTAAATGTACAATCGTATTGGTTTTAATATTATACAAATTAAAAAATGTATTAGATAAATTTTAATTTGATTAAATTAATTTAAAAATTAAAATAAGATTCTTTAAAAAACAAAAACTTGCTCAAAATAACAAAATTGATTTCAAATCAATTTCGAATTCTCAAATATAGCTAATACTCATAACACACAATTATTGTATTTTTGTAATTTTTATAAAGAAGTTTAGATATTGAAACTAAATTATAAAGTTCGAAAATTCGATATTATATTCGAATTTTTCGAATATGACAAAAAAACTTGTTCATAAACAATTTTTATTTATTTTAATTTATTTTCGAATGTTCGAAAATATGAAATTATGTCAAAATTTTCGTATAAATGCTTCAAAAATAATTTTAGACTTTTCAAATATAAATTTTCTTTAAAAATAATTTATTTGAAATAATTTTTGAATTTTCGAACATAGCTAAAAGTCAACAAAACAATATTAAATTAAAAAATTTCAACAATTTACACTTAACTATAAAGTTTGAATTTTTTTTAGAATTTTTTATTACTTGTTAAAAATTACATATTAAAAATATTCGTAAATGTCGAAATTAAATTCTAATTCTTAAACAATTATATCAATAATAATTTTAATGATGAATTTCAAAAATTTTAGCTAAATTGTAAAGTTCGAAAATTCAAAATTATGTTCGAATTTTTCGAACATTACCAAAACTCTGTTTATGAACATGATTTTTAATTTTTAATTTTTTTGTATTTTCATACTTTTATTAGAAATTTTAATTTATTTTCGAGTGTTCGAAAATATGAAATCATGTTTAGATTTTTCATAAACGTCGAAATGAAATTTTAATTCTTTTAAAACGATAACAGTATCAATTTTTATAAAAAAATTTTAGACACTTGAACTAAATGAAAAAGTTCAAAAATATTAAAAATAGATACAAATTTTGCGAACATTACCAAAATTGTGTTTATGGAAAATTTTTTGTTAATTTATATATTTTAAATATTATAGTTCATAATTTAAATTTATTTTCGAATGTTCGGATATATGAAATCATGTCAAAAATTTACGTATACGTAGAAATTAAATTTCAATTTTTCCAATATGAATGTTATAAATTTATTTCAAATCAAAATCGAATTTGAATGCTGAAATTCAAACAAAAACAAAATTTTCAAAACTTTAACTAAATTATAAAGTTCGAATTTCTCAAAACAAGGCTGAAATATATTTATGAATAATATTTTAGTTCCCAATTGAAATTTATCTTCGAATGTCTGTGAAAACATATTAAAATTAAAAAAGAAATATCGAGATTATAATTACCTTATATCGATTTTATTAAAACTAAAATACATAAAAAAATTAAATTCATTTTGCAATCTTCGAAAATTTTCAATCATTTGTTTATTTTCGAATATGTAAAGTTTTTCCAATATTATTTTTTTATTCCATTTTATTTTAATATAATTGTTCGAAAATTTTAAATCAATTAAATTTATTATTATGAAAAATAATTAAATATTTTATGTTATTTTAATTCTATATGCTTTCGAAATTTTTATTTATTTTGACCATTCCAATTCATATTAAAATTTTCGAATACATCGAAATGAAATTCAAATTTTTTGAACATGATAAAAATTCCATTTTATTTTAATATAATTGTTCGAAAATTTTAAATCAATTAAATTTATTATTATGAAAAATAATTAAATATTTTATGTTATTTTAATTCTATATGCTTTCGAAATTTTTATTTATTTTGACCATTCCAATTCATATTAAAATTTTCGAATACATCGAAATGAAATTCAAATTTTTTGAACATGATAAAAATATTATAAAAATAAAAATGTTGCTTCTTTTACGAATAGTTTTTGCAATGTTCAATGTATCAAATTCGAATTTTCTAACCAAGTTTTAATTTAAAATTAGAAAATTTTTTTTAAATACACTCAGCCACAAAATGACACTTTTTATATTCACTTGAAAAAAAGAACGATATAATGTGGACTATAGGTCTTATTGAGTATATCAAAAATCAATTTTCAAAAATGTATAAACGTAGCTTTTTGAATGTATTAAAATTTTTTCAAAACTTTGACTTTGAGACATAATACAATAAAACAAGGTAGAATCACTAGGGAAAGTCGTCAATTTTAGTTCTTGTTAAGTTTTAAAACTAAAAAGTTAAGAATAAAATAAAAATCAAGAATTAAAAATAAAAAAAATGTTTTGGTCACATTTATAACTTAAAATGCTTCCTGAAATGCAGAATTCCGCTATAGGAACGTTTAATACGCGCATTTATCCAAATGAACATTTACATGCAACACCTTAATGAATATTGTTTTTAATAAAATTTAGATGTGAAAATTTTTTTAACAAAAATTTTTTGTTTTAAATTTAAAATATTTATTTTTTTTTTTTATTTAAAGTTTTGTTTCCAATTTTTTATATTTTATTTTGTTTTATTTGTGATTGACTTTCCAAGGTACATAAAATTGAGAACAAACTTTCTAATGATTCTACCTTTAGTAATTTTATCATGATGTAAATTTTTTGGATTTTATTTTAAAAACTAAACGAATTTGTGTGGAGCCTTTTGCAAAATAAATGGTAATAAATCTGGATCTTTTAAACTGCTGGACCGATCTTGATGAAACCTGGGAATATTGTTGACTGGAGTTTGCGACTGAAACACGGGCCAAAGTTGCCCACCTGAATTCTGCTGGCTGTAACAGTCTTTTAGAAAATGTCAGAAAATATTGAACTTCTTTAACAATTTTTTTAAATTAAAATACATAAAGTTGCTTTATTGCAAAAAAGAAATTGTAATTTTTGAGACTTGTTTCAAAATTTTAAATTTAAAAATTAATTTCTAGATATCGAATTTAGATAAACAAACATTTTTTTCTTTAGCTTCATTCAGAAAATTTTATCATATTTTTTAATAAATTTTAGAATTTATATTTTAAAAGTTGTAGGACAAAAACTAAAAAAACAGCAAAAACTTTTTGGTTTTCTGTAATGACAACTGCTTATTAAAGTAGTTTCTTGGTAATGAGGCTTCATTATTATTTGCCTACTCGGTATTACATAAATAAGTACTCAATAGTATAACAGCACCGCTGGGGTTGCTTCAAACCCATTCTGATGCTGTTAGTTTTTTTATAACAAAATGTGTAAAAGCATACATTTATATTAAAAAATGGTATATAGAGTAAGATGTTAGTCATTAAAAACGAATGGTTAATTTGTGTCCAAGTTCAAATCTCACAAAAAAATTTTTTTTTTATTTTCGTTTAGGTACATATTTTTGAGTGCCTCTAGAGTCTAAAAATAATTACATGAATTTGTGGACAACTAGAACAAAAATAACTAGTTATTCAGGCAAAAAGTAAGTAGTTTACTTTTATTTCCAATTATACCTGCTAGCTTAGCAGGAAATCAAAGATTTTGCTGGGAAGTAAATGATAATATAGTTTATTCATTATCTTAAAAGAATTCAGAAATGTAAAAGTATTTCAAATCGGTTTATATTTGTAAAAGTTACAAGCTCCAATATATTTGTAAAAGTTACAAGCTCCAGTCTTTCACTATCGAGTTGGATAACTTTGGCCGACTGTAGCGGTGTCTGTACTTCACTTATAGACAGCAGCCAACAATATTCTGAAAGCCTAACTCCTCCTCTATCGATCTCCCTAGTTTGACCAAGATCGGTCCAGTAGTTTAAAAGATTCTAATTTATTACCATTTATTTTGCAAAAGGCCCGACTGAGCAATGTTTTAAATTCTGTTTTGTTTAGAATAAAATAAAATATCGCTTGAGTACTTTATGAATAAATTGTCCATATAATTTAAAACATGTTTTGTGTTTTATTTGGTGCATACTTTTTGGGGCAAAAATTAAATATGCAGGAAAAGTTATTCCAGGTAAAATCTAATAAGTTCTACAGTTTTTGTGCAAAAAAAAATTATAATAAATTGCAGTCATAAAAGAAAAGTTGTTTTATTTTTTAAAATTTAAAATTTGCTTTTAATATCTGATTAATTATTTCACATATTGAAATTTAATTTCAAAAACTAAATATTTTAAAAATCTTCTGCTAATTTCCTATTTAGCTCTTCAGCTTAAACATCTGGTCACTTTATTTAGCACATAACACATTTGTGCAAAAAAAAAACAAACAAAACCAACAAAAGTAGTTAGTGATAGTTGTAGTTTAATGTTTGGAAGTGGTATATAAATATGAATATGCTCTGCCGTTAACCACAGCTAACGACCGCTACACTTTGCCATGAATGTATTCTACTACCCTAATGGTTAGACCGAAGCTCACATACACACATACGTACTTATGTTTATATGCATGTACCTACAAACATAGTTATGTTAGGTATATGTTTACACTCAAACAAACATCTAAAAGCACCAACTCTAGCAATAAAAACTACAAAAACATCACCCAAATATTCAGGTCATTCCTCCCGCTTCGATGGTTTGCTCATAAGTATGAAAATAAATAAATAAACCGAAAAAAAAACTGACACCATCTAAATGAATGACTAACCGACGGATACTTAATAATTTTTCTCTCTGTTTAGCTTTTGTTGTTTAGATGTAGTTAATCTAAATACATTTTTTATGGCAGAGCTGGAAAAGAATGAAAACTTTATATAAAATTTCATAGTTTATTTTCTGTCTCTAATGAATTATTTTACAGTATTGATAAATGAAATTGGTGGTTGAATTTTTTCCTTTTTGTAGTAAGTAAACAATTTTTTGAATTTATAAAATTAATCATTGACTTAAGTACTCGTATTATTTTATTTTTTCTGTTTTTAATTTTTTATTTATTTATTGAATCTTCCTTTTTTAGGCCTCACAACAAGTATTTAAATCTTAACACTGAAACTAAAGCTATTTTCTCTCTTACGAGAGCCGAAATGGTTAAATGAGCCTCACATCAGCAGGGTGTTAGGTCGGCTCTACGAAACCTTGAGTCCGTTTATACTTCAGCAAGAAGTCTTGCTAGTGGGTTGGGTTGACTCTGTAGTTTAAGGATATATTTTTCTCTGAATTTCGTGTACTCGTCTTGAACTAACGGCACCTCTAAGTCTCTATGGATATTTTCATTTCTTATATACCATGGTGCATCCGTCATGGTCCTAAGAATTTTTATTGAGCTAAGAGAATTTTTATTAGCTAAGCTTTGATTGGCTGTTGATTAACCAGTGAAGACTAGGCGCTTTTATCTGCATATGGAGTGTCTTGGATTCTATATGACGACGCCAAGTAAGTCGTCTATCTAAATGAATACCAAGGTATGTGACATGATCTGAACCATTAAGTGTAAGAGTTTCCTCTTCTTAGAGTAAACGTAACAGGGATACTTTTCAAATCATTTACCCGTATACGCCAGTTTTTTAACCATGTCTCGATACGTCAGAGATAAATATCTAGTTGTTACATATGGGTTTTTAAGGGAACTGATTATGGCTGTATCATCAGAAAATGTAGAAATAGTCAGTTCATCATATATAGGCAAGTCGGAAGTGTAAATTAAATAGATTGTAGGTCCAATAACACTTCTCTGTGTAACACCAGCTTTTATCTGAAATTCTTCTCATTATACCTTACTCTGTATAACGGTCAGATAGATAAGACTCCAGCAATTTGTGGGTGCATGGAGGTAGTAAATATTTTATTTTATATATTTCATCTTATTAGTATTATTTTCAATATATATATATATATATATATTTTGAACATTTTATTTAAATTGAATAAGCAAAACATTAACTCTACGATTTGGATTGTTAAATTTCTTTAAAAATTCAATAAATGAAGTTGTGGAAACATAATTTATATTCAACAATAATAAGTGCTGATTCCAAAGAAGGTTTTATCCATTTTTTAACTATTCTATCAGAGAGCGTAAATACGCGGATTTATATATAATTTCCTAATCACGTTTTCCCTTTACAAAGCTTTTTAAAGCTCTCAGATGACGAAGACAATTCTAATTCGGCTTTTGAAATTTCTATCAGGGAGCGGAGATACGAGGATTTTTTTTATTTTAAGACCTTTAAATTTGCTATACTTCATGTTTGCTTTCCAAATCCTATCGGAAACTGATTTTTTATTTCAATCAGGGAGCGCATTTAGGCCAATTATTTTTTTTTTTTTTTTTTTTTTGGTTTTAAAAACTTTGCTAATTTAATACATTAAGCATTATTATTCTATTAAATTCTAAGGACTTCAAATCTTTTAACATCGATTAAGGAGAGGAAAAGCGTCAAAATGTTATTCATGTATTTGTTTTAAAGAATTTCGGATTTGTTTTTGCATATTTTTATTATAATGTTTTTCCTGACATTAGCAGGCTTAGAATAAAATAAAGTATATTATAAAAGAAAGATATGAGAATATAATGTACTCGTACATAACCTATTATTCTGTTGCAAAGATCAAAAAAATTTCTTTTTCCTTTGAGATACCATTTACTTCCACATATGATGCAACGGTTATGATAAGTAATTTTCGTTGTTCCTCATAGAACAGTTTTTTCTCCTCATAGAATTTTAAAATAGAATTTTCTGAATACGAGTAGAAATATTATTTTTTTATTTCACTTTTGACATTGGAATAATTGCTGGAGCAGTTTTTGGTTTTATGGAAAATTTTTTGCTTCCAGTACTCAAAGTGAAGTTCAAAACAAATAAGATCCTTAACAGCAAGATTTCGAAAAAGAATATCCATGCCTTGGTTTCACAATTGTCAGTATGTTACCCAATAAAATATATATATATATATATATATATATATATATATATATATATATATTTAATGTAAAAATATCAAATATGGTTTCTTGAGTGATATTTAAAAAAGTTGCATAATTGATAAATATACAAGGATGGATCAATATGTCCGTGACTTTTCGAACTTGCCTCGTAGTTATATGAAATGCAACACTATTCCCATCAGGTACCACCTGTTAATAGACTACTGTCAAATTTTGAGCAAGTGTCGTCATTTACTTTTCGTAAAAAACAGTACTTTTCGAGGTCCTTAAAATAGGCATTTGGTTGGTCAATAATTTCATCGTTGGAGCTAAATCTCTTTCCACCGAGTCATTTCTTTAGGTTTGGAAATAGGTGGTAGTCACTAGGGTCTAAATCCGGAGAATATGGCGTATGAGGAACCAATTCGTAGCCCAATTTATAGAGTTTTGCCATTGAGACTGCACACGTGTGCAACCGTGCATTATCTTGATGAAAAAGAACTTTTTTCTTGGCCATATGGGGTCGTTTTCTATTTAAATCCTCATTAAATCGGCCTAATAAGTTGGCGTTATATTCGCCGTTTATTGTTTTTCCCTTTTGAAGGTAATCGATGTGGATTATCCCGCGTGCATCCCAAAAAACTGTTGCCTTCACCTTATTGGCCGACAAACTTACCTTGGCCTTCTTCGGAGCAGGTTCACCCGGAGAAACCCATTGTTTAGACTGCTGCTTGGTCTCCGGAGTACAGTAATGGATCCACGTTTCATCTACAGTTACAAAACGCCGCAAAAACTTATTCGGATTGCGGTTAAACAACCCCAAACAATCTTTTGAAGTTGTCACATGTTTAAGTTTATGGTCAATTGAGAGCAAACGCGGCATCCATCTTGTAGACAACTTTCGTAAACACAGCTGATCATTTAAAATCGAAACCACACTGTCATATGAAATGCCTATGGCATCAACAATCTCACGCACTTTTACTTACCCTTCGGTCGGCCAACACCATATCATGGATTTTTTCGACATTTTCCTTGGTTTGATTGACGGTTTTTTTTTTTTTCGCAAAAAGTAATGTTTAATGAGCACTCGAAATTCACTTTTTTCCATTTTTAGAAAAATACACGAGGTTGTATGTTTTGAACAGCTGTTAAACGCAAAGTTAATGACGACATTTGCTCAAAATTTGACAGTAGTCTATTAACAGGTGATACTTAATGGGAATAGTATTGAATTTCATATAACTACGAGGGAAGTTCAAAAAGTCACGGACTTATTGATCCGCCCTCGTAATATTTGAATCAAATACAAATGTTATTAATTTAATTTTTAAACTACAACAACCACTGGTGTCGATTATATTTTTGGACTCTTTTTGTGTGTGTAGTGAGTTATATTTATGATTTCATTACTTTATTTCCCTGATGCCTGCAAAAGTACAAAGCTATTCTGGTTTTTTTCTCTTTAAGTGTTATTTAAAACCTAAATCTATTTAAGCTGCTTTATGGGAAATATAATGAAAAAAATCTAAAGAAAAAAAATCTAAAGAAAAAATATCTAAAGTATGGTGTAGTTTATTAAACAAATTTAGCACACTTTTTAGCGCCATGTATTTACAATGCTAAAATCACAAAAACACAAAACGAGGAAGAAGCTGGAAAAAACATTATAAAAGCTGGGGAGATTAAATTAGAACATTCATTCATATTACTCATGATTTTCATTTATATATTTTTTAATTTTTTTCTAACTTGGGGCAAAATTGTTTGTTTTTGTTGTTGGTTTATGCAGCAATGTGTGCACAGCGAGTATGATGTACGTAATGCTAGAGTCATAGTTTGGTATTTATGTCAAACACTCTGTTTTGAAATCTAAGCAGTTTAGTTTTTTCTTTTTTTGGAGATTATATTTTGATTTAGATTATGAAGGGGAGCAGTTTTTTATGCTGAGTCTTATGAAAAATTACAAGTTGTAGAAGATTATTATTGCAATTTAATAAAAAAAATCTTTAGAGGCGTAATGGAAAAATATATTAGCAAAATAAATATGCTGAAAATACAAAGTTAATGATTTCTAATGATAAAAAAATTTTAATTACTTGTACATATATTTTCAATTAAACTTTAATAATAAAAAAAAAAACTGTTCAAATGATTCGTATGATTGGTCACAAAATTGGTAGTTACTATTAAACCATTTTTAAGAAATTAATTTATATAAGCTAAGCTTAACTTTAAACTAGTTTGTCACTAAATTTTTCACCTTCTTTAAAACTTATTTTGAAATATTTTTAATTTTTATTAATTAATACTGAAAATTTAATTTAAATATCTTTAAATTAACGTTAAAAAAATCAGTTAGCAAATTTGTTAAACATTTATTAAAAAAGCTGTAAAATATTGTTTTCTAACTCAAGATTTCTTTTTTTAATCTATTCATAAAAGAGAACACATAAATATTATTTATTATACTTCCATAATAGATTTGAAGTTAATGTTTACACAACTTTAATAATTGAATTTGAAAGACGTTCATTGGCATTTCTTGAACACTGTTTCCAAAGGTAGAAAATTCTAACAATTAAGTCATATTGGGATATTTATATATAATTTTCTAAGCATTTTCATGTAAATTTCCTCTTTCTGGAACTTTCTGGAGCTACTAGATGACCTAGTTCCTAGAGGAAATTATTCGTCCTACAAGCAATAACGAAGCTAGATTTGAATATCAGGGAGTGAAGATACGAAGATTTATTATTATTATTATTTTTTTTTTTTTATTTTATGTAATATTTTTTTAAGTTGGTTTTGGATTCCGAAACAGACTGTATTTCTATCAGGGAGCGGAAAATGGTAAAATTTTTTTTCAATGTTTTTTTTAAGATTTTTTTAAGCAACAATTTTTAGAAAGTATTTAACATGCTCGACAAAATCTTCCCAGCAATGTACATTTAATAATGTATATAACATACCTGTAAGGTATTACCCAGTCTATTAGCTCTTTCCTTCGTAACATCAAGAACCAATTAATTACGCTATAAATGATTTGTTTAAAGCAGGGAAGAAAAATAACAATTTTTTTTTGCGTTAAATGTCCGAAAACTGATTTAAATAAACTCATTTGCTTTCTCTATTCCTCTATCAAGAAATATTATATATGAGATTGTTAAATTGCTCAAAATATTTAAAGCAGGAACGAATATATATATATATATTTCCGCTACTCTATCAACGAACTTGAATTATGCTGTTTTTGAATTGCTCAAAATACGAACTGTTTAAAGCAGGGACCGAAAATAGAAGTTTTTTTTAATTTTTAAAAGCCGGAAAACTAATTCAAATACACTATTTGGACCGTTATGATCTCTACTTTAACAAAATAAATAAAAATAAGAAAAGTTATTTTTGCTCAAAAAATATAAAGCATAAAATAATTTTTTTTTTTTTGCTCGAATAAAAAACACGAAATTATATATATATATATATATATATATATATATATTTCTGCTCCTCTATCAAGGAACTTTAATTATGCTGCTGTTGAATTGTTCAAAATATGAATTGTTTAAAGCAGGGACCGAAAATATAAGTTTTTTTTTAATTTTTAAAAGCCGGAAAACTAATTCAAATATAGCATTTGGATCGTTATGATCTCTACTTTCATAAAATAAATATAAATAAATAAAGTTATTTTTGCTCAAAAAATATAAACCATAAAATAATTTTTTTCTCGAAAAAGCAAAAATCACGAAATAAAAATTATTTAACAAAAATTAAAAAAAAGTATTTTTTTCTTCTGACTTTTATGACAAAAACCATAAAAATTACGCTGACTGGTTAAAACACGAGAGGCTTTAAGATGAACATTTTAGAGTTAAGCGGAGATTTTTTTACTGAGTAAATATTCACTGTTACAGAAATCTCTCTATATTTACAAAGTGATATCGAAAATTCCAGGGATACAGTGAAAGAACTTAGCTAGCAATTCAAAATATTATCAAAGTTAAGAATTAATAGAACAGATTCACAACCACGCACAGTGTCACATTTGGCAATTTTAGAACAATAAAAATCCAGTTTTGTAGATGTTGGACACTGAAATTTTATATTTTGTTAGTAGACCGTAAATACTCCCATACTAAAAAAAAAAAAATATTATTATTATTTTTTTTTTTAATTTCGAACATTTTTTATAAATTTTATTAAAAAATAAATACTTTAAAGGTATGCGTGGCAGAATCTAATCACAATAATCTTAGTGCACCATTTGCATAACAAATTTTTAACCAAAATTTAAAATTTTGAAATAATTCTTAACAAATTGCTAATATGAGGTAGAGCACATTTTTTAAAAGATCACAAAAAGTGGCAGCCAATATTCTCAAATACAATTTATGAATGTTTATATTCCAAACGTATTATTAAAAAAACCACTATGGAACTTTTTAGCTCTAGTGTATTAAAAAAATATATATTTTTTAATAGCAGGATTACTTTTAAATAAAAAATAGTTTCAGTAAAGATTTTTTAGTCTGGAAAATTATAATGAATTAATTGGGATACACTTACCCTTACACACCAAAAAAATCATATCAATATCTGCAGTATTTACAGAGATATATGCAGTTAAAAATAATATACTTCTTCACAAAAACTTTAAATAAAATTAAATTATTTTTAAAAGTTGCAACTTTGAAAAGCTATAATTTACGCTATAGACACTTTACAATATTCTAAGTTTTTTCCATAATATATAACATCCCAGCAAAAAATTTGCTTTCCTGGTAATATAGCAGGTATAATTGGAAACAAAAATTAACTACTTATTTTTTGCCTGAATAACTAGTGATTTTTGTTAGACTTGTCCACAAATTCATGTAGTTATTTTTTGACTCTCAAAAATATGTACCTAAACGAAAACAAAAATAAAAAAAAAAACAAAAAAATTTTGCCGTCAGTGAGACTGACTAACGTCTTACTCAGTACACCATCTCGCACATAGCATCCTAAGCGACAAAAACTCTATTTAGTTTAAAATATCTTTTTAGACATTTTGTTATAAAAAACTAACAACTTCAGAATGGGGTTGAACCAACAACCTTCTGGTTGTTAATCCGGCGCTCTAGCCAACTCATCCACGTGATTGCAGTATTACTGTGCTTATTAATGTAATACAGAGTAGGCAAATAATAATGACGCCTCATTACCAAGAAACTACTTTAATAAGTAGTTGTTATTACCGGGATGTTTACTAGTAAATTAAAAAAAAAAACTTTAATTAATAAACTTTTATTATCGTATCTTTATCGTTCTAATTTGTATAAATGTGACACTGTGCCACAGAAGATAAAACATTAATTTATTTGCTTGAAGGAATATATTTCCTGCAAAGAATCAAGGCTTTCGATCTTGGATTATTTCATGATCACTGAGAACTTTATAAAGTTTTATGATTGAAGTTTACCTAAGATTATATGCAGACCTGCTATTAAGATATAATATAGACCAATATAAAGAAGAAGATTGTGATGTTTTAATTGGATCCAAACGCACCTTAAATTTAAATTAGTTAACACGATTAAAAATTACATTTGAGCAATGTAACAGCAAACATATTCTGGTTTATTTTTTTTTTATAATATTATGGTCACTAGAAAAATATATATAAAATGTCTAAATTTGGTGCTGAAATTTTATATATATATATATATATATATATATATATATATATATATATATATCTGATCTAAAAGATAAGAGAATTTAAATTAGTTTCTTTAAAAACTTATACAAATAACCTTTATAAATCTATTCAATTTCAAAACCATTTGACCTTTAATAATTTCACTTTTAAAAATAAACGCTTCTCATAATAAAAAGTTTTTAAACTAATGAATATTTAAATGTTATTTAATTCGTAATAAATATTCATACAAATCAAATCAATAGGCTCATTTTTACCAAAGACCACAGGAAACAGTTTACCACTTAATAACCATAAAATAAAAAGCGTCAATTTTGATTTTTTAACAATATTATTTGTAAATACAATATGGCCAGAACAACTTCAAAATATTGTTAAATAAATAAAGTCATTTATTTACTGTTTTACTGGCATTTTATAAATTTTAATCTCTTCTAAAATGTTGGTAGAATTCGTACAAGTTTTAGTAGTAAATGTAGTAGTAGGTCAGTTCAAAATTTGCATATTTATTTGTTTTCTTGTTTTTTTCTCTCTCTATTTTTTATTATTAATATGAGAACAAATAGAATACGGCTAAAAGACCAATAATTTTGTTTTCTTTTATTCAAAGTAGTTTTTTGAAAAATATATATTTTACTTCAAAAGAAATAAACTTTATTTTTTATTTGTTGAGTTAAACTACAGCTAAATACTATTAAAAAAAAAAAAGACATGAATGAGTTAACTTAGTTAGCTGCTGTATTTGTATATTTTATTATATACTATGAATACTATTGCAAGTAATGACTTTTACATAAGATTGAATTTTATTAAAAAATTTTTAATTAATTCCGCACTATGAATTTTTTTACATTTATTTTCTAATACTTTCATTTATTCCGTCCCTGTGCCGATTTATCTTTTTGTAGCATTTTTAATAAAATAAAACTTATTTTTCTTCTGTCTCTTTTATCGTTCATCATCGTCATCATCATGTAGCACGTCTATGGTCACGTTTATTTAAAATTATTTGTCACGCTTGAAAATAGACAACAATATTTCATAGAAACTATGTGGAAAAATACTATGTATATAAAATATTATAGGAAAAAAAATAACTGTAAATTAATAATTTTTCTTGGTTTGAAATATGATGTATAAAAATTACAGTTAGTAATTGATTGAATTAAATTACATAATCTAGTTGTACTGAGCACATTTGGCCTTTAATTAAACCTTATTGTTTGTTACGTAGAAACAGAATTCAGTAATGTTTCATATCCGGTTAGAAGGACCATAAAACACATATCTATCTACATGCAGAGAAAAAACATAGTTACAGCATTATCACTACAACAATATTATGTTCTCATTGTTAATTTTATTGAGTCTTAATAACTCTGTGTTCATGATAACAATGATTTAGATTCAAGTTTGTCATTTAATGTTTACACTCAATAAGAAATTTAATATGATTGACAGCAAAAATTATTTGTTTTTACATATTTTTACCAGAAACAAAATTTTCTTAATATGAAACATATCATTAATTCTAATGCGTGATCCATTTCGAGGTTCCCTACTTTTTTAAAGAAAAAAACACAGAAAATTCAAATTTAATTGGGGAATGTTTATTATCATTTGAAAGAACATTCTTTGGCATTTATTTTTTGAAGATTATGTCTATCAAATGTTGGCTGTTGCTACGTCGCAGATGGTCCATCCTTTGATTTCAATTTTCGATGACTTGTTCGAGCATTTCAACTGGTAACTGGCGAATGACACGCGTGATGTTTTCTTCCAATGCCTGAATCGAAGCGGGTTTGTTCGCATAAACTTTAGACTGTACATATCCCCACAGGAAAAAGTCTAACGGTGTGATATCACACGATCTTGGTGGCCAATCGACCGGCCTAAAACGTAAAATTATGTGCTCACCGAAGTGTTCTCTCAATAAATCCATTGATTGATACGATGTGTGGGAAGTAGCGCCGTCTTGCTGAAATCAAATGTCGCCGAGATCACGAGTTTCAATTTCAGGCATCAAATAGTCGGTTATCATGGCACGATAACGGTCACCGTTGCTGCGAACGGCGCCGAATCGACTCTCCACGGTCTTCGTGTACATTCTCAGCTACGGCCGCTATATTTTCTTCACAGCGTGCGAGACGTGGTCTATTCGGTCGAATATTATCCAATAATGAATGCTGGGTCTCAAAATGGATGATGGTGTTGAGAATAGTACGCTCAGTAGGCCGATTATGTTGACCATAAGTTGAGCGAAGTGCACGAAACACATTCCTCACAGAACGTGAGTTTTCGTAATAAAGTTTAACGATTTGTAAACGTTGTTCAGGAGTAAGTCTTTTCATTATGAAATTCCAACAATACTAAACAAAAATAACATGACAGCATGACACGACTGGCACGTGCTCTGTCAAAAAAAGGCTATTGAAAAAAGTATCTCTACTTGAATCACCCATTACAACCATTAAATATTTGCAGTCTTTTTCCTTGTTCTTAAACCATATTCTGTTTTTAAACCATTTCAATATTATCATTCCTATAAAAATAAAATATTACAAATAAATATAGTACTTATTTTTCGTATGTATTTTTCAATAAAAATTTTATAAAAATAACAATAATTTTTATTAATACATGATAAAATGAAATAATAATATGATAAGATTGGAAAAATATATATAATAATATGAGGTAATAATATGATAAAATGGAATCATAATATGAAAATATGGTATAATAGTATAATGAGATTGTTCAATTATATGTAAAACTATAATCATAACATGAAAAAACAAACCATAAAATCCGGATACAATATAACAAGGTGAAATCATAATAATTATTACTTATAATCATTTCTATTTTTTGCTATGATTATGTGTTTCAATCATAATATGTTGCTCTTAGATTATGGTCACTTCAACTATATTTTTTCTCTTCATGTATGTATAATTTTCTAAGCCTATTTTATCTTTCCAAACCTTTTTTTAAGCTCCAAAGCGACATAGAATGTTAAAATTCGGCTTACTTCTATAACTATTCGTCCTGCAAATCCTAATGAAGCCAGATTTTTTACTTTCTATCAGGAATCAGAGATAATCGTATTTATATATAATTTTCTAAAAATGTTTTCTCTTTCCAGAGCTTTCTGAAACTCCCAGATGACGCACAGTATTCCATTCAAAAAATTAAATGGATATAAATCTGGAGTTTCCGAACGGCTGGTCCGATTTCAATGAAATTTTACACAGTGATAGTAGAAGTGTAGTGAAGCTAAAATTTTGAACTTAGAGAGTATAGATATAACGAGGGCGGGTCCACAAAAAAAATGTCACTTTATTCTTCAGTTATATGCAATTTTTTTTAAGTAACATATACAGTATTTATTTTTTTTTTTTCTGATAGATAAAGTAACTTAATAAAAAGCATTGTGAAAGAAAAAAACATTTTTTTTAATTATTGCTGCGAGGACCAGGGTCTCTCAAACAAGACCTATTTTTCCATAAATTTTAAATTTTCACCTTAATTTCTCAAAACACAAAACGTTATTGGTTGAGAAGCTATATCAAAAGAAGTAAAAATCGAATTTTTGAAAACTTTTTTGAGAATTCCGAGATTTCTGTTGACTAATCTAAAAAATAAACTTAGTTTCGAATTAAACGTCAAAAAGTCTATACAGGTGTAAAATTTAATTAAAAAATATATATTAATAAAAACAAAATCTTGACTCAATCCTTTTTCGGTATCTTTTTACAAAAAGTCTTTAATAAATTTTTGTATTATAAAAATTTTTATATATACATATTTGAAAAGAAGACAAAAATTTGCGTAGAAACTAAATAAAACTATTTGTTCTACAAATCCTTAGACATCCAAAATTTTAGAATTTCTATCAGGGAGCTGAAATACGCAGATTTATTTTTTATATTCTGTAATATTTTTAAAAGTCGGTTTTGGTTTTAAAAAGTTTTAATTTGCTATACTCATTGTTTGCTCTCCAAATCTTACCGAAACTGATTTTGTATTTCGACCATTAATTAATTTTTTAAATTTTGAAATATTTTTTTTTTTTAATTTTACCTTTTAATACTTTAAGTATTATTCACCAATAAACTCGAATGGATTGAAATCTTTCAATTTCGATTAGCTTAAAAAAATTTTGTAAATATTTTTGAATGTTTTTGTTCATTTTTTTCTTTTTTTTTTGCAATATTTCCTGGCATATTCAGGCTTATACGTTAATAAGTAAATGTTTTCTCTATTAGACATTATTTTTCTATTAGCAAAGTTGTTTATTTATTCCAAAAGTCTAAGCAATAAAAAATAGGTATAGAAAGCTGTTTTAGCTTTTGTTGTCAACGTTTTCTCCATATCCAGTTCGAAGTACCATAAATCATGTATGTTTTGACTATCAAACATCTTTTTGTAATTAGAAAAAAGATTAGGAAATTTTCCACAATAAAAGCATCTGATTTAGAAATCTCTTAAAATTCTTTTAGTTTTATTTTTTCAGTATAAAAATGATGAAAATTGATTCACGAAAATATTAATATTTATTCGGGTCTTGGCGACATGAATTTATCCTTAGGAGTTACATTGACACATTTAGTTTAAATTAGTTGCAAATTGTCCTCTAAAGTCTTTTTATTAACATTCTTAAAAGCTCATCTAAAATTGCGCCGGATATTTCTTATTATTCATATTCGTATTTGATCTTCAAAAAACTTTGAATAATTTTTTAAAGTTTATTTATGTTTTATTACTTTAGTCTAGTTTAACGAAAGAACCTTGATTAAAACAAATGAATTGATAAATTGATTTAAAATTCCATTTACTCCATTTGTTTATTTTTTTTTTTTTTTTTTTTATATCTTCAATTCTCATCTTGTTAAGTTTTCATTTAGGCCAAATGAATATTATTTATTTTTTTTACTTCATCTCCTTAATACTTCAGTTAATGAATTGGTAATATTGGTTAGACATAGTAAATAATATGAGATTATAAAATCATAATATAAGTCAAACTTAAACATAAAGTTCACATAATTTACCGTAATAGCCATCAGGTTCGAAGGACCATAAACATGTTACACTAATGGCTCTTGCTGTATTCACACTTGTATAATGTTTATAATGTTTATAAAAAAAAAGTTGTTTGTCCTACAAAATTTTTGTAGGGTGCTTTACAAATCCCCTTCATACATACTTTACATTTTTTCATTCTCTCCACTTTCCTAGTTTAGTTATTTTTTTTTTTGTGTCTTGCTTTTCTTTCAGTTATCAGACATAATGAAAAGTAGGCTATTGAATTTCACTGGATTGTTTCAGATTATTTTTTCTTTCACTACAAACTACTTTACAATTACAGCTCTTAGTGTGTTGTTTGTATTGAGCTATTGTTGCTGCTGCTATTGCTGTTTCATGTAATCATCAACAACATGTGTTTGCCGGTTGAATAAAAAAAAAAAAAAAAAAAAAAAAAAAAAAAAACTTTGTTTCCATATACATAGATTTTTACACTTGTCGCTGCAGTAACGTCAATCATTTTGAAGTGAAGATTTAAATTGTTAATGAGTTTGAAAAGATTTTTATGGAAATGATGACAGATTAGTTTTGAAGATTTTAATTGAATTTTGACAGTAGAATGTGGAAGTAGAAAATAACTAGTTTATAGAAGGAACTATTAATTGAACTAGTTTTTTTTTTATGAACTGTAACAGACCAATGAATATGAAATTAACTAATTTTTTTATGGGGTCTACTTTTATGAACTTCTTGCAAAGTTATTAAAATTCCAAGTAAAGATTTTCATTAATATAATATATAATGAAATTTAACATTTCAGTCTTAAAATAAAATTTAGTGAAAAAATTTCAGTCAATTTATATTCTCAAAGTATTCGTAAATTTAACTATGTATCGGCATAAAGGGAACATATTTAAATATTTTAATGTATTGGTGAGTTAGCGGAAATTTAATCTCATTTAAAGCAACAATATCAGTTCAAGGTAAAAATTTGAATAAGTTGATGTGTATGTGTTTTTTTTTTTTTTTTTTAATGTGCTATCAGAAAAATTTTGTCTCGTGTCCCCAAACTAAAGCTCCCAAAAATTCCAATTTTTACAAAAGTTCAAAATATTTTAATTAAGTTTTAAAAATTGAAGATTTTTTGCTTTAAACAAAAATGTTGAGTTCTGTTAAATAAATAATAGATAAACATTAAAAATATTATATAAAAGGAAAATTTAAATTTTAACAAGCATTTTTTATAAGAACAAAATTTAACAAACATTTTATATACATAACAGTTTTATCCAAAAACAAAAATTTTGAAAAATTTCCAATGAAATGAAAATTTATCGAAAATTTTCTTAAAAAACTCCCACCAAAAATATTTCTATTAAATAAAATTTATCTAAAAATTCTTATAAATAAAATATTTAGCAAACATTTTTCTATAAAAATAGCGCTTTTTATAATTTTATATAAATTTAAATTTTTATATGAATTGAAACTTTACCGAAAAAGGGAATTTTAAAAATTTTTCCACAAATGTAAAATTTAATAAATTGTTTTTAAGTAGAAAACTTATGGAAAATATATTAAATTGTATATAATTAAAAGTTAACCAATTTATTATTATTATTTCTTTTAATTTCCTTTAATTTTATTAATATATAAGTTAATTTGAGGACAAATCTCCTTATATGGCTACACTTTTCTTAAGAATCCGTTACTCTACCATAAATGTAAATACAGCTGTCACGTAAAAACGTAGAGCGACCTAATTTGATTAGATCAGTACGTTACATTTACGTTTAGCTCTTATAAGCAAAACGTGTCAGCTGATTCGTTACATTTATGTTTACGGTAGAGTAAATAGAACGTTAAACTCTCTGTTGTGATATTTATTTGCTTATTTTGAATTTTAATACTCTTTTTTCTGCTTGTATTGTGCAGTTTAAAATGCTGGGCGATGGGACCATTGATTTCAACTCATTCATATTTATAAACACATACTTTAATGATTCTGAAATTCTAGCTGTACTTGTTTATTTGTTGAAAGGGTACCATAGACGAACCCCAAATGAATTAAATTCGCCACAAATGTTTTTGATTTGTTAAAGTTTCTTTAGCATTACAAATGATTTAAACTGCCTTATAGACAAACAAGTTATGGGGCAAAAAAATCAATATAAAATTGTAACACTTGCAGACGCTTTTTAATATGAAGCTTTTAAATGAGTGGATTTGAAATATAAAACAGAGATTTTTTGCTTTAAAAAAATATATCATTCATTTCATGAAAGAACGCCCAAAAATGTTTCCTATGTTTTCGGATTTTGTTAATACTCAGCATACGAATACCATCCATTTGAATATCTTAATTTTTATCTTATTTATTTATACGAAGGAGGATCTATAAGTCCGTGACTTTTCGAACTTCCGTAGTAGTTATATAAAATGCCCATCAAGTACCATCTGTTAATAGACTACTGTCAAATTTTGAGCAAGTGTCGTCATTTACTTTGCGTGAAAATAGTACTTTTCGAGGTCCTTAAAATAGGCATTTGTTTGATCAATAATTTCATAGGTGGAACTGAATCTGTTTCCACCGAGTCATTTCTTTAGGTTTGGAAATAGGAGTAGGTCACTAGGAGCTAAATCCGGAGAATATGGCGGATGAGGTACCAAATTCGTAGCCCAATTCATAGAGTTTCGCCATTGAGACTGCACACGTGTACACCCGTGCATTACCTTGATGAAGAAAAACTTTTTTCTTGACCATATGGGGTCGTTTTCTTTTTAAATCCTCATTAAATCGGTCTAATAAATAAATTGGTATAATATTCGCCGTTTATTGTTTTTCTCTTTTGACGACAAAAAAACTGTTGCCATCACCTTATTTTCCGACAAACTTTCCTTGGCCTTCTTCGGAGCAGGTTCACCCGGAGAAACCCATTGTTTAGACCGCTGCTTGGTCTCCGGAGTACAGTAATGGATCCACGTTTTATCTACAGTTACAAAACGCCGCAAAAACTCATTCGGATTGCGGTTAAACAACTCCAAATAATCCTTTGAAGTTGTCACACGTTTACGTTTATGGTCAATTGAGAGCAAACGCGGCACCCATCTTGCAGACAACTTTCTTAAACCCAGCTGATCATTTAAAATTGAAACCACACTGCCATATGAAATGCCTATGGCATCAACAATCTCACACACTTTTACTCTTCGGCCAACACCATATCGTCTATTTTTTCGACATTTTCGAGTGTACTGACCTCAATTGGCCGTCCAGAACGTTCAGCGTCGTTTGTACTTGTGCGGCCACAACGAAATTCAGTAAACCACTTTTTTACCATTGAAATCGATAGTGCAGAATATATATATATATATTAATTTTGAGAAACTTGCGAATTTATTCACGATTTTAATTTTTTGAAAAGTCAAAACAAAAAAAAGTTAAAAAGTGTGTAATTTTAAATACCTATATCTCTAAAAATTTTAAACGGATTTTAATAATTTAAATTACATATAGAAGATGAATATACCCTCTTTAAACACAATCATTTATATTAATCATTTATAATGCAAATGCAATTTCAGGATGCATTTTTAAAAAATGGCTATCCTTTCAATTTTTGTCTTACTCTGATGTTATAAAAATAATAATGTTTACTAAAAATTACAATATAAATTGTTCTGGAACAAAATGATCCACTATTAAAAAAATATTCCTACAGATTGTTTCATAAAAACTATATATATACATATATATATTTTTATTTTTTTTTTTTTTAATTTTTGTGTTTTTAATGTTTTTTGAGTTTATTTAATTAATTATTTTTAGTCATAACATTTCTTAATTTGTTATTTGTGACATAATAACTTTCTGTCCCAAAATAATTGCTAATATATTGTGTAACAAACATATATTTCTTCAATATTAACCTAAAATATTTAAAATCATATTAGTAGATATTTCTTGAAAATGCATATGAAAATAGTATTCTTGTTGTGAGTGTATTTAAAAAAAAAAAACATTATTTTGGAATTTTACAACATCACTTACAATATTTAATATTGTAATATTGTAATAAACTTTTTACTGGTTTTTAAGTCAATAAAATCCGAAGTATAGTTAAAAAGTTATGAACACTTAAATGAGAAAAACCAAAAATATTATGAAAAAATTAAAATTTTGTATGAAAAAACATGATGGACTTTTTTCTAAAAAAAAAAAAAAAATATTAAAAATAGTAGATCACCTTGTCCCAGAACAATTATTATTACATTTTGTATTAAACACATTTTTAAAAATATTAAAAGAAAATTAAAATCGTAGGAGTAGACATTTTTCAAAAAGTAATTGCCATTACGAGTGCATTTTTAAATAATTTACCTTTGAATTATTGCTTTTAAAGAAGTATCAGTTGGATTTCATTAGAGCCTTAAATCATTAAAATGGGTCTACATCGTAACGAGATATTAATATTTAAAATTACATACTTTGTGGGATTTTTTAACTTTTATAAAAATTAAAATCGTGAATAAATTTACGATTTGTTTGTAATTGGAAAAAAAATAATAATGGGAAAGACTAAACGGCTCCATCCGTTATATGCAGCGTTGTATTTGTAAACAAAACGCGCACGAAAATTCCAAAACGCGCTAAGCTGATTTTCATTAAAAGTATTAAGTTAAAAATTACATAGTCCATATTTGGTACTTTTTAAGATATTGTAACTTCAGAATAAATAGTAAATTTATTTTGAATTTTTATAGTGAATTTACATATGAACATATATAAAATTGAAAATTTGTGTTCTTATTAAACAATTAAACGGTCGAATTTTATGCGCATTTAAAAAATCTAGATTCATAACAGACAAAACTTTTTCAAAAAATTTAAGTTTACAAAACTTGTAAACTTCGACTAAATTTTTTTGAATTTTAACGCAAAAGCTTTGCGCTAAATTGACAACGCTAGTTATATGCGTACCAAATATAAACAAAATCTGATGACCCTCCATCAATAAATTGTGATTTTTTATAAATATCTCGTGGAATGAACGATATAATATATTATCCTGAAAGCAATAAAAAATTTCTTTAAGGCCCGTTAACAATAAAACCATAACTGGAAGTTAAATACTAACTCAGTTTAAACAAAATGTTAAAATAAATTCATTAACACAAAGTTATAGTTAGCACTGACAATTATTTTTTTTTTTTTTAACTTGAGAAAACACATGGTTACAGCATTATCACTACAACAATAATATGTTCTCATTGTTAATTTTCTTGAAGTTTAATAACTCTGTGTTCATGATAACAATGTTTTTGTTTAAATTTTGTCATTTAATGTTTATACCCAATAAAAATTTTAATATGACTACGAAAATTATATACTTTTAAATATTTTTTCCAGAAACAAAATTTTTTTAATATGAATAATATCATTACGTCTACAACCATTAATATTATTATACTCATGACAATAAAATGTTTCAAATAAATATAGTACTTATCCTTTTCATTTATTCATTTGAAAAATTCAGTACTTGTTTGTTTTAAATATATATTGTTTTTAATTTTTGTTTTCCAACTTCATTGTAATTCTCATTTAGTTTATATATGAGTAAGTATAAATAAGCTCGGTGTGATTCAAGTAATATAAGATATTGATTGACTACAATTAAAGAGTTTAGTTAAAAAAACATACCTTACATTTGAAACATATATGGTGGTACAAATGAATATAATTAATAAACAAATAATATTTGATTTTTTTCTTTTTTTGAACGCTTTTCTCTATTATTTTCAATAAAAAATTTATAAAAATAATTTTGTATTAATACGTTTTGTTTTAATATATGATAAGATGGAATAATAATATGACAATATTGATAAGACTGGATAAATATATGATAACATGGGATAATAATATGATAAAATGGAATCATAATATGACAATATGGTATAATAATATAATAAGATAGAATAATACTGCAATAACTTCAATTCATAATCTGATAGAATGGACTAATGATGTAGAAAGATTGTGATTATATGTAAAACTAGAATCATAACATAAAAAAACAAACCATAAAATCGAACACAATATAACAAATGGAATCATAATAATTACTTCTTATAATTATTTCTATGTGATCATAAGTTCCAATCATAATATGTTGCTCTTAGATTATGGTCACTACAACTATATTTCTTCTCTGCGTGTAGTTTATACAAAAATAAAATAAAATAAAATAACAATTGTTTACATGGTTCCAGATATTTATTAAAAGGACATTACGACAATTTCCATGTTAACCTTGAGATAAAAGTTCGGGTCAAAATATCTTTTTGAAATGGCACATTATGGTAAAAAAAATAACCACCATAAATATTTTCTCTTGGAATGAGTTTTTAAATGTTTTCATATATCTTATTTATATAGAATTCATTACAACAATTTATATCGCGTAAATTGATCCATATTTGACCATATCTCTTATTTTTGTTCCGCTCTTAAAAATAATGTTCATATATCTCCAATAAATTTAATACCTGGTGATGAAATTTGACACAAATAATTTTCGACAGACCAGTTCTGAACATAATTCTTATTCCTAACGCCTAATGAGTAGATCTGACAGAACGAAATTGTCTTAATTGATTGGTTGTATATATTGAACTATTATTTTATTAATCGGACCTATTCGCGGATACCTTTAAATGTTGTTGCAGTTACCGAATGTCGGTCCCTATTAACATTTAAGGGGGTTCGCAAATATATATAAACTTTTTTAAGACCCTCACAATAAAGTGTTAGACTAAGAATCTATTTACATACATATATACATATGTGTAATTTAAAGATATCTCTCTACTGTCTGTCTGTTCATATAAACGATATACAAGTCGCAACTTTGAATACATTTTGTTGAAATTAACTGGTTTATAATTGACCTAAGTTCCCACATAAAATCCGGAAAACCCTTTTGAAGGTAATTAATTCTATGTAAACATTTCTTTTAAAAATGTACATAAGTGTTTTTTTTTTTAATCTCAAAACACAAGTAAAATTATTTTAAATATTTGGACTTTTAGATGCAAAACAATAATCCCAAAGTTAAGTTACTTTTCAATACTATTAATAAAAAAAAGAATAACTTTTAGTTTAGTATTAATCGAAAGTTAGGTAACTTGTTGTTAAATTTAACTAAATCGTACTTTGTGTTAACGGTCATAAATGGGGATTATTTGTATTATTTTGAATTGAAAAATTGAAATTTTAAAATTTTACATATACACTGGTGCATATTCTTATAAACGCACATCAAATTTTTTTAATCAACTTACCAAAAATAGGGCTAAAAAATAATTAAGGTACTAAAAATTATTTTTTTAAATTATTTACTAACCACTTAAAAAAAATTAATAACAAAAAACTTAAAATGTACGTTAATTTTTTTTATTGTAATTTTAGCAGTTTAATGCCATTTTTGATGGCATTTTCTTATAAATGCACTTAAACTAATGAACCAATTTAGCGTTATTATTAATGTGTTGATGAACCTTTGTTTTGGATAACTTAAAAAATTCGGTATTGCATCGATTCGTCTAAATTTTGAAGAAAATCACTGTCAATTTCTTCCCAAGCTATTTAATTTTTAGTTTTAACTCCTTTATGTCATTGTGGTTGCATTCTGTGCGTTTCTTGCGTAAACTCTACGGGCCGTGGAGTTTAATCCGGTGGAATACTATGTTCATTAAACCACGTTATCCTGTTGGAATACGTTGGAATCTTCATCCATTTTTACATCCATAAATTCCAAAAATTCATTATAAATTGCAATGATCATTTTAATTGCACATACGAATTTCGTTCGACCTCAAATCATGCTAATGGCAAGAATATGAATCGGGACCATCCAAATTGAATTTCTTTTCATCAGAAAAGATTACTTTATAGCACTCATCTGTCCATTTCATTTAAACGATTTTCTTTATGATACTATTTTAACATTAGCTTACATTTTGGTTTCTTCCATTTTATGTTACCATCTGTTCGCAAAATGTGTGCAACATGTTTGGAAGTGACAAGAAGGTCAAGTTTATTTTTTCTTTGTGTAACGTTTAATTTATTGCGGGTGGCTTCTTCTTTTATTTTATTAATTTGCCTTTTTGTTAATTTTTGATTACCTTTTATTGGTTTCCGCACTCCGCATTTCTGCCCTTTCTTAAGAAAGCCTTGAATAACTCCTTCTGAACGGTTATTTTTCGTGCAATTTCTCTGTTAGAACACGATCACGATCACGAAAAAATCTAATTTGAATTTTTTCCTAGTCTGTAAGAAAATTTCCATTGGGCATCCTTTAAGCTGCTGAAATTTCCCAACTAAAACAAAAATAATTCTCGACTGCGTTTATAGGAATATTCCACGAAAATGATCACCAATATGAACTGATTACTAAATTAAAGAAAAGAACAAAAGCAAGAAACAAATATTTTTCACACAAAAAAGTACCGTTATATCGTGAGTTATTGTAACAACACAACATTGTTTTTGGATAAGAGAAACAAATATACCTCAAAGAAACACAAAAATTTTAAATGCGTTTATAGAAATATGCACCAGTGTATATGTAGTTTTAGGTAAAGATCCGCTGAGATCGAATTTAAAGTTAAATAAATAAGTGAATATGATTTAAAATTGGCTATGGACTTTAAAAATTATTCGTAATTAAAGAACATCAATAAATTGTATAATAATTTAAAGCAAGAAATTAATGAATTAAAAAAATTTATTATCATCAAAAAATGGTTATTTCAAAAGTTTTAGTTTTTAAGAAACTCGGTGGCCTGTTTCAAACAAAATGTTTTTAAAGGTGATTATTTACAAATGTTAACAAACACTTGGATTAAAAAGTATTTTTATGAAAATCTTTAAAATCGTTAAACGATTTAGTAGTGTAAATTCTCTTAAAAACAGCATGTTTCTGCTGTAATTTGTCTTACTTTCAAGCTGAGTAAAAGAAGTTGGTCGTCAGTCGCTGTTTACGTCTGTTCGCCCATAAGTCCGTCTGTCGGTTGTTTTTATTAATATTTATTCTGCTCTTTTACTTACACTTTGCGAAAGCGAATGGTGTTTTATATACGTATGTATTTGTTTGATAGCGCTGCAATGTTGTTGATGAATTCCATGATGATGAAGAAGATGACGAAGACGACGACTTCGTTGTGAACTGTTGATTGTTTTGGTTTGGTTTGATTTAGGCTGACTGGTTGGTTTGTTTTGTAAAATTTATATGACTGGATGTGGTGTGGCTGTAATGTGGTCTGGTATGGTTAAATACGTCTTCTTTTTTTTACAAATCAATTGAGAATACTGGGTCAATGTCCCAAACTGATAACAAAAAATAAAAGACGAGAATAAAAAAAAAATCTCAACAAAACATTTATATGACTGAGAATGTAAATTTTTTATTAGTTTTCCAAAATTAAATTTTAAACAGTTGCTGTTTTATGCGGGTTTTATACAGCACAAATAACACAATATTTCAAGTCCTTTTAGTCATGAATATTTTTTTTTTTTTTTTTTTTTTTTTTTTTGTAAGAAATAATTATGGGTCATTGTTCTTTTCAAATGAAAATTATGTTAAAAAAGCAAACAACAAATTAACTTAAATGAAAATTAATTTCTTTAGCTATTAATACTACGAATTCATAACAGAATTATTATTATTTATTTATTTTTTTTTTTTTTTATTTTATAAATTTTACAAATATTTTGTCTTTGTTTTAAGAGCTATAGAAATCTTTTCAAAATAAATTCATTAAAATTCTATTATTTATATGTAAAATGAAATTTTGCGTCTGAACATTGTTGCGCTTGTGTTGTGTGCATTTTCATAAATTGTTTTATGGGAAGGCGCACAGTGGTTCCAAAACGCTTTTTTAAAATAAATCTGTAACTTGTGAAGCGTTGAAATGATCTCAATAAAATTTAAATTTTATCTGGCCAGAGACGAGATATTTTCAAGTTGATTTGAGGGAGTATAGATTCCTAGCGGGCCAGGGGGAAAGTGAGTGGGTAGACCTACAAAGTTAGTCATCTCAGGTATGCAAATTTTGTCAAAAATTGCTAAAAATACATTTATGATTTGACAGAAAAAAATTTACATATAGTTAGTCCTTGTAAATCTCTACAAAAAAAATATGCTTATATGTGTAGGCTATCTCTTTTAATTCAGGAGATATTTAAGTAGAAATAAATTTTTCACTAATTTTTAGTCTCGTTTTTTTAGGATTTTTTTTAACTTGGCGTGCTTAATATAAACCCTATTTTTTAATATTCATTGCATTGTATTGTAGATTCGGTAAAAAGTTATATTAATCTGAAGTTGGAACTTTAAAAGAATTTAATATTTTTTGGTTTTTTTTTTTCAAAAAAAGGTGTCAGGTTTTTTTTTATAAAAACTTTTTTTTGTTCCGGCCCATATAATCTATTTAATGTTTTCAAAAGGAATCTTAATGTAGATGAGTGTAAAGCAACCCCGAAGGCCCTTAGTTCAACGGTATCCCCACAAGCCTTATACAAACTTTGTCAATTTTACAAAGTTTTTTTAAATTTGTTTATAAAATTCTCAAATCGCTAAGCTGATATCAAGCAAAAATTCTGTTAATTAAATACCTCCATATATTGGGTAAATACACAAAAAGTATTTTCTGACGGACGCCTCTTACAACGACGGTGTGACCATTTGAATGTAAAAAGTCAATTTTCAAACCAAGTTTTTTTGGATTGAGATTTTGGGTATTTTGGTCAAAACAGTGGATGTGTTTTCAATTCCCAGATTTTAAGTCAAGTCTATCTATATTGTGTCAAAATTTTAATTTTAATATCTCTACTCGTTTAAATTTAATATAGGTCCAAATATTAACATTATTTCTAAAGAAAAGAAAAATATACTAAAAATTTAAATTT
Organism: Protocalliphora azurea; assembly: GCA_932274085.1. Taxonomy (NCBI): domain Eukaryota; kingdom Metazoa; phylum Arthropoda; class Insecta; order Diptera; family Calliphoridae; genus Protocalliphora; species Protocalliphora azurea. The sequence continues at coordinate 145,255,339 of OW026522.1, read as the reverse complement.
AAAGTTTTTCAGCTCATAGTCTGAAGAAATTTGCGTTTTGGAACCACCGTGATTTGTTTGACGTTGTCTTCTTATACACCTAGACATTTGAATTTTATGGCAAATGACAGGCGGACAAGTATGTATTGACGACAGACAGCTCGATGTTTAAATTGTTTGTTCATACGTTCTATAGAATAAAATGTCTCATTTTCAGCTAAATTGGCTCGTCGAGCATGAAGATTTCAGTTTTTTTTTTTTTTTTTTTTTTTTTGAAAAAAAGGAAAATAAAACCTGTCAGCGTTTGAAATTTTCAACAAAATTTTTTCAGTTATTTATTGCGGTTTTTTTTTTGTATTTATATGTCTATATGTATATAAAATGCAAAAAATGTCGCATCTTTTGTGTGTGGGAATTTTTGTTAATTTTTTATTTTTTTTATTTTTTTATTCTACAATGCATTTCAATATTTTTTTTATATTTTTTATTTTTTAATATTTGTGTTATTTGGTAATTGATTTTTTAAATTTTATTAAAATTGAAAGCTTCATTTTGTTTTTGAAATTATAATTTATGTAGCATTTTTTATTAAATTGTTTTTAACAAATTGCTGCTTTTAATCAAATTGAAGGATTAGTATTATTAAGGCCTTTAGATGATTATGGTTGATTTATGATAGCAATTTTAAGAAATTAATAAATTTTAATATGTAAAAGATTTATTTAAAAAAAAACTTTCTTTGCTCTCTTATGGAGTAAATGTCTGCTTAAAAGATTTTATACTAAAAACTCAATGAAATATTAAAACATAACAATTTGAATTGGAAATTTTTCGCCTTTCTTGTTAACAATTACTAATTTTTTCATTTAATTGAGTAAATGTCAGTAGATTGTCAGTAGTTCTGAAATATTTTGGAGCGGATTTTATATAATTGTTTAAAAAAAATTATTATTATTATTTTTTTTTAATTCAGTCATTTAAATTTAAAGTTTTAATCACACGTTCTCGTTTTATTACACTCTTGTTCAAATATAAGCAGCTTGTCAGCAGTTGTGAAATACTGTAGGGTGGATTTTATGCAATTAATTTCAGTAGAAATACATTTGTTTTAATTAAAAATCCTTATAGAATGAACAACTTAACTAATTCTTATTTTGTTAGATTTTTAGTGAAATGATAAAAAAATAAATAAATAAATGCCATAAGAAATTCTAGGATCCTGCTCATTTGATTGATGAAATGTCAGCAGTTGGTCAATTGTTCGGAAACTATATTAACTAAACTTTAAAGTAGCATAGTTTTAGTTTTATATAAAATGTTGACTTTAATTTGTTTGTATATAATTAAGAATTAGTCAGCTATACAAAAGAATTAATTAAAATTTTTAGATCCTAAAGTTTTGCTTTTTTTAAATTACCTTAATTTAGCTTATATTTAGACACATGTCAGCAGCTTGTCATTAATACCGACATCAACATCAATATGTCATGATAGATATGCCCTAAATTGACACCTCTTAACTCCGTTCCTGAGATTTTTTTTAGCATCTACCTTTCAAACATAAATTCATATACTCCTCTGTTACGCTAATGTTAACGTTTATATAAATATGTCGAACTAACTAGAAGTGCATTTAAAAGTTTTCAGGACAGAGGTGCCCCACTTACGGACCTTCCAACTTAAACTCAGATACAGATGATTAGAAATTTTCGATTTATTTGCAAAATATTTTGATTCTACCCCACTGTACATTGTATAAAATTCTTTCAAATATTAAAATCTAATTTAAAATGAATTAAAATAAAAATTTTAAATTCCCTTTCATTTAACAACACCTCCTGAATTCAGCTTATATTTAGCCACATGTCAGCAGTGTGTCACTAGTCCTCTAATGTACAAAATATTAAATAAAACTGTATGATAAATCAGTTCGTATATTACTACCAAATTTTCACTTGCCTCCCAATTTGATGTCAACCTCTAAACAAAAGTAGTACTGAAGTGTGGTTTGGAATTTTTGTAATTTTCTCTGATTTTTCTTGAATTTTCTATAATTAAAACTGGATCTAATTCAGGAATAATAAAATAAACCAATATTTTTTTTCAATATATTAAATTTTTTTTAATAAAAAAAAAAAAATAAAAAATCGAATTCACTATTTTTCTTCTCTCTATCTCTCTCTCTCTTTCCAGCTGTGCGTTATGGTCGCGTACCAAAACGTTCACGTGAGCTGAATGGCGGCACGCCATCATCCACAGAGGATCCAAGCGCTGTTGTTGTTGTAAATTCGTGTGATTTACGGGGTGTCAGCACACCGGGAACACCGAACACACCACAAACTCCACAAATGTGTTCCATAGCATCATCACCATCTGAACTGAGCGGCTGTAATGCCACCACCAACAATAACAACTCAAATAGTTCGGGTCTTGTTGGACCCAGTAATGGTGGCGGTGTTGGTGTCAGTATGGGCGTCAGTGTCGGTATGGGTGTCGGTGTTGGCAATCTAAATGCTCAACAATTACAAACGGCTCACCATGAGAGTCATCTGATGAATGAGGCCTCTCTGATGGCAGGTAATGGTCAAGAGTTGTCGGTATACGATGTGATTATGTGTGTTTCCCAAGCGCATCGCATGAATTGTGCATACACTGAAGAACAGACCAGAGATTTAATGCGGCGTCCATTGAATGTACCGCCAAATGGGGTAAGTAGAATTTAATTCGTTTTTTCTCTATTCCGATTAAAGGCAGATTTATAAAGTTTAAAATCTGCCTAGTAAGAGAACAAATCAAACAAATTCTTTTTTTATTATTTTGAACATCACATTTTTTTTATATTATTTTCAGTTAATTTCCTCGGTGGCAGAGAGTATGGAATTTCAAAAAATTTGGCTTTGGCAACAGTATGCAGCACGTGTGACACCCAATGTTCAACGTATTGTTGAGTTTGCTAAACGTTTACCTGGCTTCTGTGATTTTACCCAAGACGATCAACTGATACTCATTAAAATGGGCTTTTTCGAAACATGGCTTACCCATGTGGCCCGCATGATAACCGATTCAACATTAACCTTTGATGATGGTACATATTTGACTAGACAACATTTAGAGATCATATATGATGTAAGTACTCACTCTAACAAAATCCAAAGCAGGGATGGAAAAGTTGATACTTTAGTACTTTTCTGATATTAATTAACATTCAAAAGTGCCGTCGATCTACCTCCAACCGTTTGATACTGTGAAACGATTAGCTTGATATTCCACAATTCAAATTAAAATTTGAATTATTTTTAAGATACATAATTTTCGAATAGAAACCTATGTTTTTCTTAACACCTTTGATTTAGATTTACAATTGGTGTTGAGAAGTGATAATTAAATTGTAATGAACACTATTTATGATTAAATACCGGTTCTTCAAGTTTCTAAAAAAAATTAAACAAGTAATTAGGACAATTCAAATAAGTTTATAGGGCAAACAAACTACATTATAGAAACATTTGAGTTGTAGGTTTAATTTATAAAATTGTAAACTCTAAAATATGTATAAGCACAATCATTGCTAAAACTACAAGTTTCTATGCTCCGTATCAGATAATGAAAGTTAAAGTGCTGGATTTTAAGGAATTGATCTTGGACGACTTTTTATACCCTACACCACCATAGGTGGTTGGGGTATTATGCGTTTGTGTTGATGTTTGTAACGCACAACACCCAACTTAAAGTATACCAATCGACTCAGAATCACTTTTTGAGTCCATCTAATGATGTCCGTCCGTCCGTTCGCCTGGCTGGACAGCTAGCTGACTGTCCATGTAAACCTTGTGCACAAAATACAAGTCGCAATTTTGAAGATAATTCAATGAAATTTGGCACGTAGAACTTTCATGATACAAGGACGAAGCCTATTGAAATTGGTTATGATCTGTATATTATTTCACCTAGTCCCCATACAAATGTCTTTCTGTAATAGGGTTTTAACGATTATAAATGCCTTAAATTTAGCAATATTTTAATGAAATTCAGTATAAGAAAGATTTGTGTAAGTATCAATCTTCGTGCTAAATTTCATGAAGATCGGTCCATAATTGACCATAGCTCCCATATAAAACCCTCTTCCGAAAATCACTTTAACGTGCATAAATCACATGCACGTGTTAGTAACAAGTTTGTATTCGACACAAATAAGTTTTATATAAGTAGAAATCACAGTGACAAACTTTATGAGGATCGCTCCATAATTTACCATAGCTCCCATATAAGCCCATTTTCGGGAATCACCATAAAGTGCATAAATTCATATAAATGTTATATATTAACGTAATACTCTGTATTCGTGTATTATATTTTTAATTTAGTAAATCCACATATCTAATATAGACATACACAACGGTGTGGGGTATCATATGATCGGGCTTGATCGACTATATCTTTCTTAATTACTTCTTCGTTAGTTCATTTCATTAACATGGTCACATTTTATTGAGATCTTCATATTTTACTATGATATTTAACCTGAATAAAATCATTTAATTGATTGGTATTTATTTAATACTCCTTTTTAGATATACAAATTACATGCTTTGAGTTTTGTTCTAAATAAAAAATAAATAACTGTCAAAAAATTGAATTTTAGTACTCTGAGAGACAAAAAAGTACTATTTCAAATTTATTTTGATATTGAAAAATTTTTTCGTTTTCCATCCCTGATCCAGAGTTTAAAAAAGAAATCTCTTAACAATTTCTCTCTCTCCTTTTCAGACTGACTTTGTGGTTTCATTATTTAATTTTGCCAATACTATTAATGTTTATGGTCTCAGCGATACAGAGATTGGTCTCTTCTCCGCCATGGTCTTGCTGGCCTCTGATAGGCCCGGCATTTCCGAAGCCAAAATGATTGCACGAACAAGAGAACGTATTACAGAAGCCTTAAGAGTACAAATTGTACGTTCGCGCAATGGCACCACACAAGCCCTACAATTAATGCCAGCTCTGGAAGCTAAAATACCAGAATTAAGATCGTTGGGTCTCAAACACAGTGCCCACTGTAATTGGTTACGTTTGACAAAACCCAGATTGCCACCATTATTTGCTGAACTCTTCGACATTCCCATGGATGATGAAGCGTAAATTTTTTATACTAAAAAAAAAAAAAATCAAGAGAAATAAAATGGCGGCTTGTTTTCTTTTTCGGTTAAAGGAAAAACAAAACAAACAAAAGATAAGACTACTAAAGCAAATATGCAAAAAATAAAAAATAAAATAAAAACAAAACACATAAATTTAAAAATAAAAATACAAAATAATTATAATTAATTCATAAAAATCATAAATACAACATAAATGTAGCAGAAACTTTAAATAGAAAAAACAAGGAAGCAGGAAGTTGGTTCTTCTAAAAGGCAATTTAAGAGATTCTTTCCCTTTTTATGAACAATTTTTATAATTTATAAAAATTAGTGTATTTTTTAAACCACAATTTTGTGCATTAACAGGAAAATAAAAATAAAAAAACTAAAAACGAAAAGGGAACATTAATTTAAATTTATAAAAACAAGAAGAAAACTTATAATAAACATCACATTTTTTTTTCATTAAAAAGGAATTATAATTTTATTAAAAAAAAAAATGCTAACTATAAAACACAACAACAAATAAAACAAATATATATATCATCAATGTATAATTTTAAATAAATAAAAAAAAATCTCTAATACAACAACAAACAAATCATAAATATAATAAAAAGTATTTTAGCTTAAATATTAAACAACAAAACAAACATAAAAATAAAATGCTAAATTGCATTAAAAATAATATATAAATTACTAAGAAAAAATTTACAAAAGAATTAAAAAAAAAAAACAAAAAGAAATTTATTAAACAAATCAACAAGTTCTTTAAACATTTCTAAAATGTTATAAAATAATTATAAAAATCGCAACAATAAACAAACAAACAAACAAACAAACTATCATTTTCATTCATTATAAACAAAAAACCAGAAAGTTATTCAATTTCTTTCTATTTCTATTTTCTATTTCTTTTAACAATTCATCACATTAATTAATTATTATTTTTTTTTTTTTTATTAATTTCCTTTTTATTTTTATGTTTATGTTTATTTTACCTTATTATTATAATTTTTTAATAATGTTATTATTGCAATATATTTTACTTATTTAAACTCTTTATAAAAACAATATTATTAAATGTTTTTTATTATTATTAATTTTAATTTGTAATATTAAATATATTTGTATGTTTTTTTATATATAAAATAATAATTATTTTATTTTAAAAAAGAAATAGTTTTTTTCTCTCTGCAAACATTATGTTAATTTGAAGAAACTTTATTAAGTATTTTGAGTAAAATTGAAATTTCATTTTGTATGCACATACAAGAATTTTATTAAAGAAAAAAAAATTGATTTTAAAATTTGCAATTATATAAAAAAAAAAACTAAACAGAAAATACACTTGTAATTTGTAAATAAAAAAAATCTTTAATGTTTAATTTTTTTTGACGAAAAATATAAAAAAAAAATTATATGTTTTTTATTTCTTTGGTTTTAGTAAATTAAAAAAAAACAGGTCAAAATTTCTATAAAAAAAAATAAAAATGAAATAAAAGAATTTTTATTATGGATATCCTTTAATCCATTGTCATTTATAATTAATCATATATTAAAAAAAAAAACAAAAAAATTTATAAATATGTGCTTCATCAGCACAAAAAATAAAACACAATTAGAGCAAAAGTTTCGAAACGTGCAAAATACAAAAATTTTTTATTTTTCTTAATTTTTTCAAAAAAAAATTTACACAAATTTTTACAGCATAAATGAATGACTTTAAAAGACTTTTTCAGTTAAAGAGCTATAATTTGCGAATTTATAAACGATCGCAAACGACCGTAAAATCTTAGATAGAAAAGACCTTAAGGAATTCACCAGCATTATTACTATGAAAATATTTCTTGTCACTGCTTGACACTATTCTCTGAAAATTCATGAAAATTCATTTTGGAAAAAAATATTTTTGACAAAAAAGATTACTTTTTTTTATATGAAATCGCCTTAAAATTTCACGACTTTTTAATTTATTTATATATTTATTTTCACCTCTTTAAAATTAGACCATTTCCACACACTTAAATACATATAAAATTTTAGCAAAAATATGATATTTTGATTTTGATCTCTTACTATTAAAAAAAAGAAAAGCCGCATTAATAGAAAAATTTATAGACATAAAATCTAAAGTCTTTAGATTACAAATGTGCAAAGATTTTCTCCCTCTACCTGAATTGACAAAAAATCGAACTTGCGGTCCAGAGTGCAGGGGATTGACAAAAAGCATGCGCTACAATAACCTTTTATATTTATCTACTAGATTTTCTATCCCATTTACGGCGATAACTAATATTTACTTTATATGGGGGCTACTACTAATCCGCCCTATTAAAAATTTGATATGAAAATTACTTCTACAACGTTTTAAGACTTTCACTGTAATACTCCTCTAGATATGCGAAAAATAATATTTTTTTTTGTATGGAGACTACTACTCCCCCTCCACCTATTCCAACTTTTTATCAATGCAATATAATAAGCTAGATGTTCACACAAAGTTTGAAGGCTCTCACCATAATAGTTCCTTAGATATAACATAATGAATACATGCTTTGTATGGTGGCTACCACTCCCCTGCTCCGATCGAAAAATATACCTAGGGAAACACAAGATGATGCCAGTGTAAGCACTATCTGTGAGTCAAATAAATATGGAAAAAATATATATTTTTAAAAGTGGGTGTAAAATGTGGGCTTAACATCCAATCGAGATCTGGCATTGGTACTAACTGTGTGTCAAATTTCATGAAAATCTGTTCAGACGTTTAGACGTGATTGACACACAAACAAACAAATAGACAAGCAAGCAAACAAAATTACACTTCATTTTTGTAATATAAGGATATATATATAAGGATTATATTAATATATAGTCAATTTTGTAAAATGTCGATTACTATTGTTTACATAAAATCTTAAAAATAAAAAATGGCGAATCCAATATGGCCTTAATCTAAAAATAATTTTTTATAAAAATAAAAACATTTTAAACTGTATAAAACTTTTTTTAAATTTACCTTAAATTCATTATTAACAATTTCACAAATGCATAAATCATATAGAGAAACATAAGTTTTTTGTCATTTAAATACAATATTGTTTTATAGGGTGAAAAATTCATAATCCGCCTTTCCAAATTCGGAAAATCAAAAAACAAATTTGTATTCAGTGACCACACATCTGTCAAATGCGATTATTTAAAATTTCGTCAAGTTATAATATATATCTATATATATATGTATATTTACCGCCATATTGATCCGCCATTAAAATTTTTTTTTTTTATTGCAGAATCGTGATCAGAGTCCTCAATAACCCTTATTTAGTATATATTTTTTATGTACACCAAATATTATAATTATGACCAAAATTCAGGGATCGTGGTCCACTTTGGTTTGCCATATTTCTTTCGCTTTCAGAATGCGGAAAATTAAAAACAAATTCATTTTCAGGAACCACAACTGTATCAAATGTGATTGTTTAAAATTTCGTCAAATAATAACAAATTTTGGCCCCCGTATTGGATCCGCCATTTTGAATTTATAATTTTTTATTACAGAATCGTAATTAGTGTCCCCAAAAACCAAATGTTATATTTATTTTTTACATAAACCAAGAATTCTAATTATGGCCAAAATTCAGAGATCGCGGCCCACTGTACCCTGGCTGAATCTTAAATTTAGTACAGACAAACATAAAAAGTACCGCGGTATTACTTTTTATGTTTGTCTGTACTTCTGTTTTTTATTTCATACAAAGAAAAACATACAAAAGATAAAGCTTTGTTCAAATTTGACAAATATTCGATCAAAATTACGTAATCACTTTTTTTCGAAAAAAAAAATGTTTGCTATTGTTTGATCTTGCAAAACACAAAACACCGTCAAACAAAATTCAATAAAATGCCAGCTTTGATTTATGATGCTAAGTATAAAATGTTTTCCTAATAAAAAAAAATAGAAAATAATTTTTCTCTTTATCGTCATATCTTTGATTAGTCTGAACTTGCCTTAAGACTATTCAATCACATATGCAAAATTACCGAATGGTCTTCTTAAATCAAAAGATTTCAGACAAGAGCTATTTTTCGCTACCTACTTTTGGTGGTCCACAATATCAGAGGTGAGTATCAAGCGAGTATACAACCGAACATCTTACGATCGATTAAGAAAGTTTCCATAACAATTAAATTTACGTTTTAAAATTTATCGTGTCTCTGTTGGTAGAGGATAATATTATTTCGATTCGAAAAGAATAACGTTTCAATTTATCGAATATTTCTTCGATATTTTTAATCTCATTCTTAATAGATTTAATTAATAATCAAAATTTACTATACCAAGAAAAAAAGTAAATATATATATTTTTTTGGCATACATATGGAGGGCCTATAATCAAAATCCTCTTTCTCGAAAAACAACTTTTCAGGAGACCAAAAAACTATTTATTTTTCTTATTTTGCTAATATTAAAAAATATTCTTTTACAATATTTATTTAAAATCACGATTAAATCTTGAATATAATTTGTTTTAAAAATTTTACAATATTGGCAATTTTAAAAAGAAATAGAGAGTTTTGCACTTTTAATTACCATTTAATGACCATTTAATGTAAGAATTTTAAAGTTTTCAAACTAAATTAAAAAAATAAATAAATAAAATAATTCAAATGGGCTTCTTTATTTTTTTAAACGGAGCAAAGAGAATTGTACCCCCATACAAACAAAATAATAATTAATATTGGAGTAAAAATTATTTATCGCTTAAATGAAAAATTATTAGAGCACAAGTTTCAAAATTGTGTGGAAATATGTTCCTTATTAAGAATCATAACTGAAATGAAAATAGAACGGGCAACTCTAGGGGAAGTGTTAGCCCCCAAACAAGATAAATCTTAATTATGACATATCTAAGGAGCTATTGCAATGAAAGTCTCGAGATTTTGATTTGGGAATAATTTTCTTGTCAAGTTCTACAATTTTTATGAAAATAGGTAGAATAGCTTTACAAGTAATAGTAGCCGTCATACAAACCGATTTAAATTTATAGGCCAGATTTATATTCAGCATATATACATTGAATTGATATATATTATATATTTAAATTGTCAAAAAATAATATAATTACTAAGAGAGATAGAGAGTTTTGCACTAAAAAATAAAAATAAAATATTTATTTTGTAAGATAGAGAGATACAAAAACATTGATAAAATTAGTAAAACAAGGAATTTTTAAAAATTTAAAATTTTAAATTTATATCATAGATGAGTGTTATTGAAGGAATTGTAATGGTATCGAAAACTTAGTTTCATGAAATACTGAGATAGTGGGTTTTGAATATGAAAAAAAAAATTATGCGTAAAAAAATCTTTAAAAAAAAAACTTAAAAAACTTTTTTCACCATACTTCTCTTCTTGATCGAAATACAAAATCTGTTTCCGATAGGATTTTGAGAGCAAACGAGTATAAGAAGTTTTTAGAAACCCAGACAGCTCACAGAGAGAATTTTAAATTTCTCCATCATCTGTGAGCTTTGGACAGCCCTGGAAAGAGCTTAGACATATATATATATATATATATATATATATATATATATATATATATATATATATATATATATATATATATATATATATATATATATATATATATATATATATATATATATATATTATATATATATATATATAAAAGAAAAATTTTACCTTTTTTTGCAATTTTTTTTTTTAATAAACTAAATTTTTTAATAAATTTTTTTTTTTTTAATTTTTAGAAAAAAAATTTTTGTTTTTTAATTTAATTTGTGACTTTTTTAATTTTGATATTTTTAAATATTTCAAAATTTTTTTCCCAAATTGGTATTTTTCTTTTTTTTTTTTAATGGCACTTTTTGGAAAATTGCTTTGTAAAATTAGTACTTATTTTAAAAATTCTTATTTTTTTTTCAACAAAAACTGCAAACTATTTAATTATTAATTTTTTATGTAAAAAAATTTCATTAACATTTGGAATTTTTTATTTTTTATGAAATTTTGAAAATCAATACTTCATTAAAAAATTGGTACTTTTTTTAATTAGTATTTTTTTTTAATAACTTTAGAGACTTAAAATTTTTCCAATTTTGCATAAAAGATTAATTTTTGTTGACACTAATTTCCGAATAACACCGAAATTATTGTGTGAAAAAAGTATAATGTTATCTTGAAAATAATTTTAGTCAGCATCTATTGGAGTTTTATTTATCTAAGTTCGACAAACCGTTCTCGAGTTATGCTAGTGTGAATACGTAATGAGGGCGTTTATTAGTCATGCACATAAAAAATCGGAACCCGGTAAAAAAAAACTGAAAGTAGATTCTTGTTTATAACATTAAATTCCGTCTAGTCCACCTATTTTTATTTAAAGGAGGAACATATTTTTTTTGCCGAAGTGCAAGAAAAGGTACTATTTTTGTAAAATAGTACCTTTTTGAAAATAGTTTATTAAAACTTTGGTACATATTTGAAAAATTTTTATTATTTTTTTTTTTATAATTTTTACTTTTTTTGGTAAATGTTAGGAAATTTGCTTAATTTTTTGACAATTAGTACTTTTTTAATTTTTGGACTTTTTAAAAAAAAAATCATTATTATTATTATTTTTTTTTTTTAATTTTGCATATTTTTTGAAAATTAGAACATTTTAGAAAATATTTTACTTGTGTAATTTTTTCTGAAAATTCTTACTTTTTTATAGGAATTGAAATCTTTTATTCAAAAATAGTACTTTTTTTCAAAACAAGAGATAGTTTAATTTGGCGGATGCCGATTTTACGCTATTTGAAAATTGCAACTTTTTTTAATGAAAAAAACGAAAACAAATTATGATAACAAGTTCTTCATAGTTTGTGGACCGATTTGGATTCTTTACAGAAAAAAAAAAAAAATAAAATAAATGTAAAAAATATTTCTGACAGATCTGGGAGCAACAAATGTTATATGAAACAGAATGTTATATGAAAGCTTTGATAGTCTTTTTCTAAAAAAAAAAAACTCTATGTGGACTGATCATGATATTCAATAGCAAAAGTCTCCTAAACATTATCGATATTTTGATGTATATCGAAGACTTTTAGAAAGTTTTTTTCGATTTATTTTTTTTTTTTTATTTTTATTTAATTGATTAAAACAACTTCAAAAAAAAGTGTTGGAAATATGTTTCTTTACAATTTAGTAAAATTTAATGAAAATTTAAATAGAGCTCCAAACTTTTCAAATACATTCGATCAAAGGTCGACAAACAAAAATTAAAATTTTTAATTCCATTTTAAAAATGTTGATCCTGTTTTAAAAATTTCGAATTATTTCCATAATTTTGATCATAATTTTATCAATTTCCAACTATACTGAAAATTTTTCATTTCTATTAGAGAATTCTTTGAATTGTTTCAAATTAGAAAATTTAAAAAGAAAGCTTTTCAGCACTTTTGACCAGAAGCAGAATTTAAACCTATTGACATCGACTCAAATGTATGAGATTGTTGAGGTTGAGAGCTGAGAAAGTTTCAATCGAGATTCAGTTAACTTTTCTAGAAAACAAGCAAATAAACTTTTTTCCTTTCGACTTTTAAGATCGTTCCCTTAAAGTTTCAGCATAAAAAGCTCAGGATAAAGGAATAAATCTATTAAAAAATAACTTTTCACTGAATTTTCTTTAATTTAATATAAAAATATTCGACCTGTTATTTATTTAATTTTTTTTTTTTTTTTTTATTAATAATTTTAAAATTTAAATTTCCATTGCCTACTCAACACAAAGAAAAAATTCAGCTGCCATCCATTAAAAAAAAGGCTTTTCAAAATCATTTTTCATAACTTAAAGCCTTCCATTATCAACGTACATACACACAAACTTACATACATACAAACATTTATAAAAAAAAAAGATATTTACATACTTATGTTTTTTGGAAAACATCAGATAAAATTCTTAGATATTAAACAAATATTTATTAAATCATTTAAAAAAATATATATAAAAAAGAAATTAAAGTAGTGACATACAAAAATGCAATCCAAGTTTTTTTTAACAAAAAATTAGGAAAGAAAATAAATCTTTGTTAATATGCTTAAGTTGGGATTAAAAACTATTGAAACAAAATCTTGAGATAAAAATCTTGGTAAAAAAAAAACTTAGGTAAATTTACTAAAAATAAAAAAAAGAAAGATTTAAAAAGCAGGAAGTTGAAGATTTATATAAATAATTAAATAAATAAAATTATCTGAAGTTTGATTTGAAATCATTTAAAATTTTAAAAATGTTTGCTAAGTAATAGATTTTCGCCATTTTTAAGTTACCGAAAGATTACAAAGAATGATGAAAGTAATTTTTGCTTAAGAAAAGTTTTGTCTAACGATTTGACTTTTCCTTTATTGTTATAATTTAAAAATTTCTGTAAACTTAGCTTAATTAGTTTTGAAACAATTTTTCAATATTTTGATTTCAAATCTGGTTTGTAAGGTAAACTTACCTCAGTTTTTTTTTGAGTTTTTAATTTATCTCAAAATAAAATGAATTAACTTATTGTACAATCAATTGTGTTGCATTCATTGAATTAATTGGTGCTAACATTTATTACTAAATTTATGTATATTTGAAAAATTAAACAAATTATGTACTACAAAAAATATTAAGTTCAAACTATGAATTAAATTCAAAATTAGCAAAGAAATTTTATTAAAAACAATTAATTACTTAAAGTTATATAAAAATATTTAGGATTTTCCAAATCATTTAATTAATTAATTGATTAATTAATTTTATTAAATTTAATTTTATTAAATTTTATTGTTTCATTGTTAATAAGAAAAAATAAAATTTAGCTTAAAATCTTAAAACAAGTAAGATGAATAAAATAAATATAATATATAAAATTTTTTAAACAAAATTATATATAAATGTCTTAGATACAATTAAATATAAAGGGGAATGACTTTAACGTGAAATGAAAGTGATGAAGAGGGGCCTAAAGATTAAGGTTCAATTAAACGACTTTCGAATAATCGATCTTTTGTTGAAAAAAGTCAAAAAGTCGAAAAGTCGAAATCGACTTTTTGTCTTGACTTGTCTTGTAGAGAAATAGACTTTCTTGTTGCCAAATAGTCGAAAAGTTGAATAAAGTCGAAAATAGTCGGAAAAAGTCCGATAAACTTATTTCATTTAAAAGGAATAGTTTATTAGCAGTTTTTATTTGAATTACATCATTTAACTGTTGGAAATAGTATCGTAAAAATATATTTTTGTGTATAACCAGCACTTTCAGTGTTTAGATTGTCTGTTAATTAATCAATATACTATATTTTTTTGTATATATTTTATATTATTTTTAAGTTTTTATAAGAAAAATAACAAAAAAACAGTCAAAAAAGGAGAAAAATTTCGAAAATATCGTATAAAATCGATAATAGACGGAAAAAGTCGAAAATTCTATAATAGTCAAAAAATCGAATATTCCAAAATTGAAAAAAGTTGAAAAGTGGACTTTTTATTCCAACTATATAACCCTACTAAAAATCTGGGAAAATTCCTTATGAAAAAAGAAATTTAAAATGGAAGAAAACACACTCAATCTAATCTCAATATAAACAAAGTGTTGTCAATCAACCAGCATCCGGTTCGAAGGACCGTTGTCTCTGTACCAAAGCAGATTTTATGGACTATAATTAAGCACTAGAAGAATGGAATAAACCACAATGCACATCATCAGTATTCATGTTATCTTTTTTCTTTATGATTTTAAAATAAAATAAAGTTTCAGAAATGTTAATATATTCTGTTATTTTGAACGACTTTTATTAGACCCCAATAAACTTTAGTAGCAACAAAAAAAAAAAGAAATGGATGGACTTGTCTTAAAAAAATTTTTAATAACAAAGCCTTTGAAGAGATCTTCAAGAAACAACCCGACTGGAGATTTTGGTCTTCTGGAAATCAACTTTCATATCACATTAAAGTCATTATTCAAACTATGAATTCAAACTTTTAATTTTAATTTTTAGTTTTTGAACTTACAAAGCTATTTTATGCACAAAGTGAATCAAAAATTATAAGTCCAGTTTTCTATACAATTATTTGATAAGAACTCCAGACTTTTCACATACATTCGATCAAAGGTTAGCAAACAAAAATTAAATTTCTTAATTCTATTTTAAACTTTTCCAACTATATTTTCCAATTTTCCATTTGTATTCCAGAATTTTTAAATTAAATTTTATAATAATCAGCTTTTAAAAAAAAAGTAATAAAGCCGATTTTATTTATCCTTTTAACATTGACTCAAATGTATGTAGTTGGGGTTGATATCAGATTTTTATAGGGCAAGACAACCAACAAAGGTGAGAATTTTCCAGTTAAAATTTGTATAACTTTTTTCCTAAATCACTTAATTTAATCCAAAATATTTATATTTTTAAACATTGTGCATCAAAAGTAGTAAGAACGTTATTTAGTAACAAATAAACAAAACAAATCTTTATAAAATATAAATTTATTAGTAAATTTCGCCCCCAAAACCCTTTGTGTCAAATAATTTCCTTATAACTAATTTTCTTTATCAAACCAAAAATTAAAAAAGAAACACAAAGTAATCAAGGCAAATATTAGTTTGTAGTTTACCTAAAAATTGAAAAAAGAACAAACCAATCAACACAAATTTTTTCATATTAAAAAAATTTTTATATAATTAAACCAAAAAAAAAAAAAAAAAATAATTTTTAATAATTATTCTAAAACTAAAATATAGATTTAATTATAATAAAAAACGTAGATGAAAATAAAATTTACATTACAAGAAAAAAATAATATATATATATATATATATATATATATATATATATATATATATATATATATATATATATATATTTATATATATATTAATAAAAACAAAATAAAAAAACCAGTTTTCCTATTCAGAAATGTGCTCGCTGTTAATGAAATAAATAACATAAAATATATTAAATAAAAATATAAAAATAATATTAATTATAAACAAATTAAATATAAAACTGTGTCTACATACATATTTTTAACATTTATTTTTATTATTTCTTCTTTTTTTAATCAAATACGATAAAAAGAAAGAAAAACTCGCTTTTGTCTTAAAAAAAAAAAAATAAAAAAACTCAAATTAGTAACAAATTTATAAAAGAAATAAATAAAAATATATATAAATTTGTTGGTTTTTCATCATCAATATCCACAAAATAAAGTGAAAACAAAGAAAGTAAAAAAAAAGAAAAATTTTTAAAAAATAAGAAACATTACAGAATAAAAATGTGGAAAAAATAAAATTATAAATCAAGTGATAATCCTAATATTAAAAACAAAAAGGTATTTTTAATAAATTTATGGAGAAAGGTAAGGAATAGTTTTAAAATTTATTTAAAGATTTAATTTATGACTCATTAAGTTAATAAAAAATATTAATTGTATTTCAGATGTCATATATTTATTTCATAACAAAACCCAATTAAAGTGACCTAATATCACTTTAAATATTTAAAATTTTTATCGATTTAAGAAGACGGATAAACCTGGTTATATATTACAATATGTCATCTATTATTTTATTTTATTCTTGCGAATGAAATATAATTTCTTACAGGCTAAATTATAATATATTAAACTAAATAGTTTTAATAACGTTGCAAATTTTAATATTAAAAATAATAGCGAACTTAAAAGGTAAGCGGTCTTATTGGTTCAAAAAATGCCGAATATTTTCCTAAATAGCAATAGGATGTTAAATATAACATACTAAAATCGTTACACATTCTTCGAAACGCATTAAAATTGGAAAATTGTTACAGAAATATTGAAGGGATTTAGTTTTCAGTTGGACGAAATGGTATAAGGAATTCAAGCTTATGAACAAGGAACTTTGAAACTGTAACAGCATTCATTAAAGAGTATATAATTTCCTTCATTGTTCAAAAATATATACTCTTTTATCAGAATTTAGAGTGTAATGAATTAAATGTAATTTTATATAGAACTTTTACAAAATGTTAAACTCTACTATAAATTTCTTTTATAAAAATTGAGTTATCTTTAGTATTTCTTTAGTAAATTTGTATCTGAACTATATTATTACAAAGGCTTGAATTTCCTTTTTTACAACAATTATCATTTATTGATTCATATAAATAGGAATGACATCTTCTATACATTTAAAAAGACAAAAAGAAACTATTATGTTATAGTTCCTGTAAAAACTTTAACAAATATTTTTTTTTAGTTTAGTATATTATATTCGCTGGTTCACTGGTTCTAAGTATTAAAAACTCTCTGTACTTTAATCATCTCTGGGCTGAGGATAGAATTGTGTCAAGGTCTCGGCTATTGCTTTAGCTAACTCTGGTGTGGCAGCAGCCAATACACGACGAGACATCATATCGAAAGGACCACCAGCTGGATCAATAACTACACCACCAGCTTCACGTACAATCAAATCTCCAGCACAAACATCCCAGGCATGTATGCCAAATTCATAATTGGCGTCAGCAGCTCCTAAAGCAACCATGGACATGTTCAAAGCAGCAGAGCCAAGGACACGTATGCTAGAAATAAAGAAAAATTACAATTTTAACATTTGAGACCTCGTAAAATTTTCAAAAGTTTATTTACCCATGAGCTTTAGCCGACATTTTAGCAAAATTCTCTGTTACAACTGCCATTTTTTCTGGATCCCGAGTCGTGCCAAATTCACTGGTTATTAAAGCCTTAGATAAATCCGTTTGACCACTAACTTTGATGGGTTTATCATTATAAAAGGCCCCCTGACCTCTACGGGCAGTGATACGTTGATTTAAAAGAGGATTAAAGACTATGGCCAACTCGGTAACTTTGTTGATAACCAAACCCACCGATATACATGAGTGTGGAAAGGCATGCACAAAGTTCATGGTGCCATCTACGGGATCTATAATCCAGGTCGGAGAATCTGTTAATTTTTTAGGTGCACCTTGGGCACTGCTTTCTTCTTCGCCTATAAATCTGAAATTTAAAAAAGAAAATAAAAAATTTTATTACAAAGGAAAATATCATTGAAATTATTTTAAAAATTCGAAATTCTGCTCTTTAAGAAAATTTATAAAAAAAAAAAAAAATTTATCGAAAATTTTCTATGAAAAGCAAATTTATGGAAAATTTTCTATAAAAGAAAATTTATATTTTCTTTAAGAATAAATTTTATTGAAAATTTGTTTATAAAAAGAAAATTTATTGATCGAATATTTTCTATAAGAAATTTTTCTATTTAAAAAAAAATATCGAAAATTTGCTATAAGAAGCAAATTTACCGATAAGCTGATATAAAAAAATTTTGGCGAAAATTTTCGTTAAAAAGAAATTTTCTATAAAAATGATATGTATCGAAAATGTTTTGTATGTAAAAAATAAATTTTATATAAAAAGAAATCGAAAATTTCCACATAAATAAAAATTTTAAAAATTAGTTTTGAAAAGAAAATTATGGACAAGTTTCTATAAAAAAAAGAAAAAAATTTTATGGAAATGTTAAAAAAAAATTAAAATTTAGCATCAAAAAAATTTTGAAATTTGGTGATAAATTAAATTTTTTAATTTTTGATTTACCAAAATCTCTGTCTTATTTTGGATTTCTATAACAATATATACATATCCTCTATTAGAAATAGATAGACATATGTAAAATAACTGTAAAAATAAATGAAATTTTCATTTTCATTCAAGTGAAAACAATTTTATCTATAATGTATCATAATCTTATTAACAATGCAATTAAATACACAACTAAATGTCGAACAACTATTCAACTCATTTGTATGCCCTCTATGAAAGCAATTGATAAATTTTATTTCAATAAAAAAAAAAACAAAAAAAATTAACTCATACTTATGATCTGGAAATTGCTCGCGTATTCCATTCATCAACAGCTGTTCAACTTCCTTGTCCGTTTCGGTGACCAAATCGATATCGCCCTGTTTGCAAACAAATTCCTGACGAGTCTCATTACGTCGGGCAATTATCTTTAAACAAATGGAAAAATTCAATATTTTAGTTAATAAAATTCAAACATTTATAAAACTATTGATTTAGTTAATACTTACCGCTCCTGCCTTGTTTACCAAATCATTAATCACTTGAAAGCACTTGTCCAAGTCCACCGTAGCGTCAACCATTTTTGCTAGATGTCTATAAAAAACTAAACCCTTTAAAGAGTTTCTATTGAATAAATGAGTCGAAAATAAAAACAGTTTGTTAATTTATTAATATTTTAAGTACGTTTAATTATATATATTTATCATTTCTTCAAACAAAACACGCCGCCCGCAAAATTTTTTTTCTACTCATCATAATTGAATTAAAATTTATACAAAAAATCAATTTGTCAAATGTTTACACTACATAGTGTTAACAGATGTTTATAAAAATTGCCTAAAACCATATGGCAGCCCATTAGATATAATCTAGCAGTAACTCTCAAACTGTATAGTTTCCTTATTTTTTAGTGTGGGGAAACAAGTGGTTGTGTTAAATAAGTAGTGCTAATTAAATTGTTAAAAAATCTAGTAATATCTTAACAGAATTTAGTGAAAAATACATAAAAATTAAGTTTAAGAAAAAACCTATCGTATTCTATAAAAATTTTAAGTGGAAATATAAAATTAATATAGAAATTTTGTGTGCAAAGTTAAGGAAAATTTTTTTGTGGCCGTCAACCATTTTGGAAAATGGCGGTAATTTTTTCAAGATCTCTCTGGCAATGAATTTTAAACTATGTTTGAATTTAGTAATTTTCAAACTGTTATGCAGTTAAGAAGTAACGCTTTTCTTTCATTCGAATTCAAATTTGAGAAATTAAATTTCTTGATATCTTATAATGACTCTCAAACTAGTTTATAAATGGATAAACATTTTAAACAGTTCATCTTCCGTTTGGTGTGTTTTGTTAATATTTAAACTGGATTTTAAAAATATCGTATTTTTTGTGCCAGCTAAAATGACTTCAAAACTGTTAAAGAGCATATTGATTCAATAAATCTGTTTTACATTCGTGTTAGATCAATTTTGTTAGAAAACGATTAAAAAAAAAAACTAAAGATAATAGAAAATAATAAAGTAGCATTTTTGTTTAAAAGTTGTATAAAAATAATGTAATAATTAAAATATAAATAAAAAATACGTTTAAAACAATTAAAATAACAAATAAATTTGGAAAAATTTTTGTTTTTCTAAAAATTGAAATAATTTTTAAAATGTATTAAACATTAAGAAATTAAACAATAATTAAAAAAAAAAAAATAAAAGAAGATCCTAACATTAGCATTTGAACATAAAACTTGACATAAACTGGTAAAAAAATAAAATCAAAAAATACAAAAATTAAAAGGCACATTTAAAAGAGTGGAAAATTTAAAAAATAATTTAAAAGCTAAGTGATCGCTTCAAATAAAAAATATAACAATTTTAATATAAAATGTAAAATTAAATTAAATTAAAATTTAAATTAAAAAAAAAATTAATTAAAATAAAATGAAAAATCAAATTAAATTAAAAAAAAATAAATATCAAATAAAATGAGATTGAAGAATTAATAAAAATGTTAACTAGAAAAATAAATAAAAATGAAAATTAAAAAAAAATTAAATTCAAACTTTCAAATTATTATTTTTTAAATTTGAAATTTAAAAAATTTAATATACTTTCAAAAATAAAAAGAAAAATTATAATTATTTATAAATCAGTTAATTCATTTAAATTAAAATAAAGTATTTGTAACATGCTTTATTTTGATGTTTTCGTCTCATAGTCACTATTTTTTTAACTCAAAAAAATTACATTTGACAAAAAATAATCTGGATTCATTTCAAGTTTAATTACGATTGGAGGTTAATTCAATGTGTCTGAATATATCTACAGTCGATTAAAACTACGTTTGTGAACGAGAAAAAAATCTTATGATAAATTGGTGCAATATTACAAATATTAATAGGAAGTTGTACTTATCGATAATTTTTATAAACCCTGTAATGTAAAAATAGTACTGGTGATGTGATTTTTAATAAAATTAGAAGAATCAGACGAATTTAAAAAATGAGAAAAATTATTATGGTTAAATAATTAAAATATTAAATAAAATTTGTGAAACAAAAGAAAAATTGAAAAATTAAATAATTTAAAAAATTAATTAAATTAAATGAAATTTGAACAAAAATTAAATAAAATTAAAAAAAAGAAAATAAAAATTGAAAAAAAATTTATATGTATGTTAAATACATTTTGAAAATTAATACAATTTTCAGTTGAACAAAATTTCAAAAATTAAAAACAAAAAAAATTAAGTGAAAATTGGAAAAACAAAATTGCTACTATAAAATGAAAATGGAAAAAATGAATAAAATTTTAAAATTGTGAATCAAAATAAAATTTGAAAATGAAGAAAAAATAAAGAAAAATTAAATTTTAAATTAAAAAAATATATATTAATTATATTAAATAAATTTTGAAAATAAATCTGATTTTCAATTTAATAAAATTAATGAAAAAATTAATAATTTTAAAGAAAAATTAAAATAGAATTTGAAAACTGAAATATGATTTAAAAAATGTTTTATTAAGATTTGAAATTAAAATTTTTTACAAGAAAAATTCAAAATAATTGTGCTAGGAAAATAGATAAAAAATAAAATGATTTAAAAAAATAGGAAAAGTATTAATCTAATATATATTATACTTAATAAAAATTAAAAAAAAAAAAATCAGACAGAAATTTAACAATTAACTAAATAATTAAAAAATTGAAAATTAATTCAAATTTGTGAAAACTTTTTATCAAAAGCAGAATATTAAAATTAAAAAAATTAAACAAAAATGTATCGTACATAAACAATTTTTTAAAATTTTAAAAAAAATAAATAAAAAATAAAATCTATATTAATAAATTAAAAAAAAAAAATGTTTAAATTAATTAATGTATGTATTTAAAGTTAAAAAAATGTAATATGTTTTTAAAAAATCTGTTAAAAGTTAATAATAAAAATAAGAAAAAATATAGTGTTATAAAGTCAAGTCAAAAAGTAAAAGGAGAGTAGCATTTTCAAAATTTTTGACATAAAATTAAAAGCAGAGTAATGCCAAAATATTTTTCATCACTTCTTCAGTTTGGTAAGTAAAACTACATATAAATAATTATTTCCCATAATTGATAAATATCCCGCCATACTACCCTAATTATAAACGAGAAAGATATAGTCGGTCAAGACCGAGTATATGATACCCTACACCATTGTGTACGAGCATAAAAATTTGGGATGGTGACTTATATTACACCTGTGGGCAATTTTACTAAATATAAAAAAAAAAAAAAATATATACAAATACAGAATAATGCGTTGATATCTAGATGATTTTATGCACTTTAAGGCGATTCCTGGAAGTGGGTTTATATGGGAGCTATGGTAAATTATGGACCGTTTCTCGTAAAATTTGGTAATGTTGTTTCTATTACATAAAACTTATTTATGTCGAATATTAACTTAATACTAACATTGGTATGGGATTTATGCACGTTAAAATGATTTTTGAAAGAGGTGTTTATATGGGAGCGACCGATGGTCAATTGTGGACCGATCTTCACAAAATTTGGTACAAAGATTGATAATTGTACCGAATTTCATTAAAATATTCTTATTTTCACCTAGTTTTGAATGGGGACTAGGTGAAATAATGGACCGATCACAACCAATTTCAATAGGCTTCGTCCTTGTATCATAAAAGTCCCACCTGCCAAATTTCATTGAATTATCTTTAAAATTGCGACCCGTACTTTTTGCACAAGGTTTACATAGACAGCCAGCCGTCCAGCCAAACGGACGGACATAGTTTGATCGATTTAAAAAGTGGTTCTGAAATTGGTATACTTTATGGTGGGTGTTGGATAATTTTTTTTTTTTTTTTTTGGCGTTAAAAACATTAGTACAAACGCATAAGACTGCAACCATCAAATTTTAAATATAAAATCAACCTTAATTTTTCAAATTTTCTTATTAAAATATAAAGAATTTTAGTTTTCAAACTATTTTTATTTCAAATTGATTTTTGCGTACCTACCTAAAATAGCTTTAAATCCCTTTCATTATCCATCATGAAATTTTCATGTAATTGTATTTATATTTATTTAACTTTCAATATATCTTTTTATAATTTCAACAATAATACATATATTTAAATACTCATACATACATATATTTATTTAGCCTTTATTCAACGTAATTTTTAATCGTTACATACTTAATATTTCGTATAATTAATTAAACAAATAATACATATATTTGAGCCTTAAAAGGGTTTCTAAGAGTGAATTTTGTTTTTCAATATATATTATTCAAAGCCCTATTCATAATAAAGTTTCATTAAAAAAAATTTATTATGAATTATGCTATTAAATTTTTTATTTATTAATACTTTCATATATTTTCAAGTTATAATAAAAACTTAAAATGTTTATAATAATTTAATAATTATATTTTAAATATAATAATGATATGTATTCGTTGCTGGAAGTCTTAATACTTGTTTGCTTCTTTTAAATCATATAAATTGAAAAAATAATCAGTTATATTAATGATATGTTTTGAAAATTTATGTTTAATAGTTTTATTTATTATTATTTTTTTTTTTTTTTCTTATGTTTAAGACAAGCGTTATTCAGTACTTTAATTAAAATTATTAATACTAATTTTAAAAATTTTTTCTTAATTTCTTTATTATGTATTTTATTTTACCTACCTGTAGTTGAAATGTTTCCCAGTGATCCTTTGCCTTATCTTTAAATTTTTTTTTGGAATTCAATTTTGTAATTTTTTGGCTGTAAATAAAGTGTCTTGTAATTAAATACAAGGCCTTTGAGATTTTTGTTACTATTTAAAAAGGATATCACAAAAATTAATACAAATTATATAGAGGACAGTATTAATACCAAATTTTCAATTAAATTCATTTACTTTCCTTTACTGAAACCTACCTAAGAGCTTCCATTATGACACTCGTTAATGTCTAATATTTTTTGTAAGTTTTTGCTCAAAAATATTATTTTCTCCTAGACGTATTCTCGAAACACTCAAATATAGTTTAACAATTGGATATGAAATTTCATTTTCAAAAACAGAATTCAGTTCTGAGATCTAAATCTAAGAACACAAGGACTTATTTTATTCAATGCTTTTTACAATGAGATTTAAACCAAGAAAAGACTTCTTTGTTTAACGCATAACTCTTTCATCAGCGCTTTTGAAATCGAATATACTGCTTTCAAACGTTAATGTTTTAAAGTAAATAGAATTGGTTATGTTATGACGTGCTTCGTTGAAAGCAAATAGATCATTGATTGGCATAGATAGAAGACATAAAAATTTTAATATATCGGTGTTTTTTTACGCTGTGTAATGAATAAATTTTCCATTAAAGTCATTCTTCCATTCTAATTCTCTGCGCCTAATCTTTGCTTCAATACTTGAATAAAAAGCTTAGGAAAGATAAATATTTCACACAAGGAGAAAAGAGGATCTGCTTTGAAAGAAGATTACTCAGAAACATTATAGATTATAGAAATCATATTATTTATCCGGGGACCTTTTGATTCATATTTATATGTATATTTCATTAAAATTAAAAACTTCAGCTAATGTTGGTTGGCCTTGCTGATTCAAAAATTAATATATTTTTGCTATTATTTTATATATAATAAAATTCCAAAATTATAGAGCATAGAGATACTTCCATAACTAAAAAATTAATTATTGCGGGTTAAGGCTGTCCAAATTGTTTTTGTTTTTTCAATTTGTTCTTGCTCTAAATACTTAATTACATAATTAAGATATGTATGTATAAATATTACGCTATATCTTGTGTAATAAAATTGATTTAAAGGGTTCAAAAATCATTTAAATTTCAGAAACTTTTGTGAATTATTAATACTGATAATATAAATTTTGCTTATACATATTATCATTGATATCAAATAATTACGATATAAAACAGTGAATATCCTAATTGTTTATAAAACTGTGAATATCCTAATTAATTTACTACTCGTACTACAACAGAAATGTTGTTGGTCTTTCAAATCAATGTCAAAGTAGTGTATTAGATTAATTATTAAATTTACTAAAACGAATTCAAAAAACAAGTGCCATTAGTGCAAAGTAACTAAATAAAACAAAAAACAATTTTATAAAAAAATGTATATATATATATATATATATACATATATATATATATATATATATATAAATATTAAGGAAATCAATGAACACACCTACTAATTAATTGAAAGAAAAGTAACAACAACAAGAACTAATTAATGTAATTCTTATATATTTTATATATTTTTTAATAGAATATAGTTTTAAGATTTTATTAATATTTAAAATCATTTTTTGTATACTTAACATTAAGATAAAAAGTATATAAAAAATATTTAAATTTTTATCATATTAAAAAAAGGAAAAACAATTACAAATTTCTATTTATTGCTAATAAACCATAAAGCTAACTAAAGAAATTTAATAAAAGTGTAAAAAAACTAACTAAAAACAATTACAATTACATGCATCTACAAGATACATTAAATTAATTATATAAACTACTCTCATACACATAATGTGTCTGACAATTAAAAACAAAAAAAGCAAACAAAATTATACAAAATTAATTTATTTAATAAATATAATCACAACTTGTTGAAAAACAAAAAAACATTTAAGAATGTGTTTTTTTAAGTTTTAAATTTTGACGGCTTCTTGGATCAGGTTTAGGGGGTATGTGTGTGTTTATGTGAGGTTCTTAATAATTTAAAAATAATATTTAAGGAAAAATTAATTACTTAAATTAAAACTTAATTAACTAAAATGAATTATAGAGATTTATAAAGAACTAACAGAAGAATAAGAATAAGACAAACTCCCAATACAGAGTTGTAATTGTTGTTTAGCTAAAAATTTGTGTCTTCTGTGTAAGTGTTTTTTAGCTGCTGCAGATTTTGCTTGCATGTGTAAAATTATATATTGTTATACACATATTTATAAATACCCAGCGGTAAAAAGAAGCAGATCTACTTGCATTTCGTCTTCATGTATTTTTTACACGCGATGTAATTGCAGTCAAGTTATTACACATTCCCTACCCGATGCAGCCCTTCTAAAAGGTCAAACAAAGCTTTTAATATAACTAGACGAATTCTTAATATTTTTTGGAATATGATCTCGGTTGTGTAACGGTTTTGAACAGTTTTGTTGTTGCAGAGATTTGCTGTTGGTTAAAACAAAATATATTAAAAAATACAGCATCTTACACTTCTTCTAAAATTAGGAAAACTATCGAATATTTTAGAAGGCAAGGATGAGGCATTCTTGAAGGCCATACTAAAGAAGACAGCTTAGTATGAGCAACTACATCTTAAAGCAGGTGTAAATAGACCTTCTAGAAGATCTGCAAGATGGAGGCCTTATAATTTCTACCGCTGGGTATGCGCATATATTTTTGTTATCCTTAAGCCTCTGGTTGGTTGTTTTCTTTATATTGGTTTTCTTGGTTGATTACGGTTTTTTTTTGGGGGGGGTTTCTATTTTTATCTATCTGGAATGTTGGGAGACTTAAGCAAATTTAATTGCCTTCTTGAGGACGGTTGGTAAACAATTGTTCCACAATACTTTCATCAGCCAAAGTGGAAGTATCACCCACATTACGATCATTTACTGCTACTTTACGCAACACACGACGCATAATCTTACCCGAACGTGTCTTTGGCAAACCGGGTGCATGTTGTACCACATCAGGCATAGCAAATGGACCAATACGTTCACGTACCAATTTTTTCAATTCAGAAACCAATTTTGGATCAAATTTATCATTCTCATTGGTGGTAATGAAACAATACAAACATTGGCCCTTAACCGGATGAGGTCGAGCTACTACGGCCGATTCTGATACACGGGGATGTTCGGTTAGTACGGATTCTACTTCGGCTGTAGACATAAGGTGACCGGAAACATTTAACATATCATCAACACGTCCGGTAATCCATAAGTAGCCATCGGCATCACGACGAGCACCATCACCGGTACAATAGTAGCCAGGGAATTTAGAGAAATATGTTTCTTCATAACGTTCATGATTGTTAAAGAGGGTACGCATCATGCCGGGCCAGGGTTGGGAGAATACCAAGTAGCCTTCGCCCTCACCTTTGATCTCGATGCCACTTTCATCTAACAAAGTAGGTTTTACGCCAAAGAAAGGGAAAGACTGAAATAAATTAAAAATAATGAATTCGTGTCTTAAACGTTTTTATTTTAAGAACTTACTGCTGATCCTGCCTTCATAGGTGTACAACCTGGCAGGGGAGTGATAACATGGCCACCTGTTTCTGTTTGCCAGAAAGTATCCACAATGGAGCATCTTTCTTTGCCTACTAAACGATAATACCATAGCCAGGCCTCGGGATTGATGGGTTCACCGACACTGCCCAAAACTCTGCAATAAAAATAAATAATTACTAAATGATGTAAGAACTGAATTAGAGAATCAGATAGTGAATATCTAATCTACATTTAAGAAGATTTTCAGAAGTAGCTTCTATACTGTTAAACAGATCAGCGTTAGAATCAGTGTTACCAGGAGATGAGAAAAAATGTTTCTAAATTGAACTTTAAAAAAGGTCAAAAAAGGCTAAATGCTCCAACAAATAAGGCCAGAAAAAAGTTAAAATTAAAAAAAAAAAATAAAAACCTATTTTTTCTCATTCTCATTAGTTTTTGTTATTTTTCTAAAGAAATTGTAATAAACTAATAAATAACACCCAGCAAAATGACTCAATGAAAAATCGCAAAAAAAATCCCATACAAAATTGGATTATATTTCATATGAAGAATTATTCAATGTTTTGAAGTGATTTTTCTTAATTTTTTAACTATAATTTCTTTTTGACTAAGCAGTCCCAAATTTTTGGGTGATTTTTTGCATTAATTTTTGATGAAGTATATTAAAAAATAAATATAATAATCGACTTAGTAACTCTACAAAAAGTGTTAAAGCACTTAAATTTGGAGAATGAAACATATAAATGGATGATGTAAAAATAAAATTTGTAATAGCAAACAAGAAATTATTTTCTTCTTTGTTGAAATAATAACTTTTTAGCCTTTTTAAGGCAGTTTTGAAAAACAGAAAAGTTAGAGAAAAAAAGCTAGAAGTTAAAGCAAAAATCTTGAGGCTAAAAGCAAAATTAAAAAAGCTATATTTAGTCTTAAAAAGCCTAAACTGGCAACACTGCAGATAAGATCTCAGATAGTATAAATAGTGAAACTAAAATTGTAATTTTTAGACGAAAAGTTTTTTTTGTCCTTGAAAAGAGAACCGGGTTTTAAATGTACCTATGAGAAATGAGACCATGACTAGTGGTAAAGATTGCTATTTTTCTATTTTTTAAGTCTAATTACAATCCACAAACTCCGTTTTGATACTGCCAAACAGAAACAATATGTACAATTATCGATTGCAAATTTTTTATAGTCCTTCAAACAGGAAGCTCGTTGACACAGCAGATATCACAAATACCTGAATGACAACGCTTCCATCACACCGATAATCTCAGCGTTGATGACGATAAGTACTATGTGCTGCCTATTAGTCTTATGAAAAGTTAAAGTTTCAATTGAAGTGAAACTTAAGTACAATTACCGACTGCAATTTAGATAAGGTACTACAGACTAGAACCTGGTTGACAGCGCTGCTATCAAATCATTGACGACATTATGTACTCTAACCTATCATAAAGGTCAGGTGTTGCCTATTGGTCTTTTCAAAATTGCAGCCTAAGCAAGGGATGACGCATTGTTATGGCTTTAATGCAACCGAAATAGAAAAGATAAAAAAATACGTATTTAATTTTGCTGATGTATACTTATAGTCTACAAACTCTTTCTTGGTACCGACAAATAGTGGAAGCAAAAAAAAAAAATTAATGATGGTAAATTTTTATGGTCTTTCGAATCGACATTGCTTAATAACGTTGTCTAACTAGTTTTGCAAATTAGCAAGGGACTATTCTATTCAAAGGAATTTTCTGTTTTGTGATTGTTTCTTTTTTTAATTTTTTTACTTACTTCAAATGCTGTAACTTATGCTTCAAAACTGGACCATCACCAAATTTCATAAGAGCTCTAATTGCCGTAGGGGCAGTATAAAATTGGGTAACCTTATATTTATCAATAACCGCCCAATAACGATCATTATCAGGATAGAAGGGAGTACCTTCAAACTAAAAAATAAAAAAATAATTTAAAATTAATAAAAATCCGATTTCACACTTTGCAATATTCACACTTACAATAACCGATGAAGCACCATTGGCCAAAGGACCATACACCACATAAGTGTGACCAGTAATCCAGCCAACATCGGCAGTACACCAATAAATGTCACCTGGCTTATAATCGAATACAATTTTAAAGGTAGTGGCAGCATACAACAAATAACCGCCTGTAGTATGTAAAACACCCTTAGGCTTGCCAGTTGAACCACTGGTATACAACATAAACAAAGGATCTTCAGCATCCATCCATTCGGGATAACAGGCAGGTTCTTTATCCTCCATTTCTTCATGCCACCAGAAATCCCTATCATCAGTCCAGGGTATATCCTGTTCAACGTGATTCTCTTGACAGGCGGTCACACGTTTCAAATGTGAAACAACTATACATTTTTCTACAGTATGGCCCATTTCTTCGGTCTTCTCTAAAGCTATATCACACAAAGCTTTCAGGTACAAAGGTTTCTCACCACGCCAAGCGCCATCAGCGGTAATCAAAACTTTAGCCTTACAATCTAACATACGTTCGGCCAACGAGTCCGAAGAGAAACCGGCAAAAACTATGGAATGTACAGCACCAATACGGGCACAAGCCAACATGGCTATGGGCAGTTCCAAAATCATGGGCATGTAAATGGAAACACGATCACCCTTTTTAACACCATGATCCTTTAAAACATTGGCAAAACGACAAACTTCTTCCAACAATTTGCGATAAGTAAGACCTCTAGAATAATCATCGGGGTGATTACCTTCCCTGCAAAGAAAAAATTATATAAATTTACAATTATTTATTTCATTTAGTTATTTGGTGCCAATAATTAACTAGTATTATATATTTAAGTAATTTAAACATCCTGCAGCTTTAGTATCTACATTTATGTGTCTTTAGGTTTCTTATTCTATTTGAAGTAGATACTTAAACTACTAATTATCATATAACTAGATCATCGCCCAAGTTTACTTGACAACAATTATAAAAAGCCTTTGCAAAAAAAAGTAGACAATGAATAGAGAATATAATACCTACACTTTATAGAATACCCATTATTGTTCTTTTAATTTACATGCATATTTATGCATTTTATAATGAAATAATTACCAATGAATTGATATGAAAATTAAAACTTTATGAGCGACTACACTCACATAACTGGCTGCCGTTCGCCTTTAACTATAATCCATACAATTGTTATTTTATATTCAAATATACATATATACTTTCAAATGTTTTAAAACATTTCAAATTCACAATACTAGTCCAAATTTGTGTTCTAATACCCTATACAGAATAAATGGGGTTAATATATTTCGCATAGAGTACACACATAGAGACGAAACAAAAAAAAAATTGAGTTTTTTTTTTGCTATATTATTATAGGGCATTCAGACCGACGCGAAATTACGTACTTTCGTGATTTCGGCCGAAATCAAGTTGAAATTACGTAATTACCCATACATTTTGACACTTGCGAAATTACATAATTTTGTGTAATTTCGGCGAAATTACATTGATATTACGATGCCCATTTCTTTGCAACTGTGTACATGGTTGGAAAAAACACTTTTTTTCAACTATGTACTGCATGTTTCAACCGTGAGAAGAAATAAAAAACAATTCACAGCTGATCTTAAATTTAAACACAAATCTTAAAATTAATTAAAAATAATTTTGCAAAATGAAATCTATTCTTTTTACATTTTTAATTGTTGCAAATTAATATTTCCAATTTAGTAAGTAATTGTGTCTTATTTGTTTCCATATCAAAATACTTTATTTTCCCCTATAGTAATTTAAAATGTAAACAATAAGTATCAGCTGTTCACGAAATTACATCAAATGTCATCTAGCCAGTATGAACACTCTAGCTTTCATTCGTAATTTCGGCTTCAAAATTCGTAATTTCGCGCCGGTCTGAGCAAGGCTTTACATGTATTTTCTTACTACATGAGTTAGGTTTTTGACAACCGACTTAGCTTTTTGACAATTAGTTTCGTCTCTTGTTACTCTTTGATATTTTGTTTTAAAAAACTACATAAATAGTTTTTTAAACTTTTTCAGGAAAGCAGTTTATATTTTTTAATTTCCATGCAACATTATAGAAAATTGTAAAATTAAATGTAAATATCTCTTAAAGTACTTGCTAGATTTTTACTAAAAATTGATACGTCATAGATATAAAGATTTCAAAAATTGGAAAAAGGAGTTTGCATATCTTAAGTTATGTTGTTTTTCCTTGTTGCCACAGAAATGTCTGCAGAAAGTGAATGTTTATTATATTTATATTTTACAAAAAACAAACGCTTCAAGGTCTTTCATAAATTGTAATTATTATTTGCAATTTTTGAATTTAAATGAGATTTTCCTTTACTTATTGCTTAAGTTACATTAGTAATTTTAAACATTATTTACTTTATCAAAAGTAGGGTGAGTTTTCGATATTATAGATCGTTTATAACTGTTTTTATTTATTTATTTATTTTTTTTTTTTTTTTGCAAATTTATTCTATATATTTTTAATGTAATTGTAAACTTATTTTATTCTTATTTTTTATAACAAATAAAAGTCGTGACTTTGCAGACAGCTTGATGTTTTTTTCAACATATGTATTTCAATATAACTTTAAATTTACTATTTTTAAAAGTTGAATATATATTTTATGTAAACGATATTATTGTAAATAACTTAATCAAAATATTTGTGGCTACAATCCGGTATCATTGTTCTAAAAGCGGAAATTAAATTAAACCTTAACTTTGGTTTAGAACAACTTTTTAAATTTATACAAAAGCAGGAAAGCAAAACTCTTGTTCCGATTAGTGAAAGTAATTTATATGTGTGGACCTATTAATATAATTTAAAATAATGAAATTACATTTTAAAATGTGAAAGAAATGTGATTACATTTCTTTGTCTATTTCCTTTTTTTAAATTTAATTAATTGAATTTTTTTAATCAATAAAAAATGCACAGAACCAGCATCAGGAGTTTTTTAGTTCATAAAAAATTTTGACATATTATATATATTGATATTATATATATATATATATATATATATATATATATATATATATATGGTTAAAAAAATGCAATTAATTAAATTTAAAAAAGGAAGTAGACAAAGAAATGTAATCATATTTATTTCTCATTTTAAAATGTAATTTCATTATTTTATATATATATATATATATATATATATATATATATAATATGTATAATTTGTACATATACATTACAATTTCCCTTCTCTTTTTTTAACTTTCTCTTGTAATTTTTGTATTCCTTATTTGTTTTTCTAATTAAGAAAAAAGCGTCATTGAAAAACTATTCACGCATTTTTAAATAATTGTTTTTATAAAAAACTAAAATTAAATTAATTTAATTTAAAAATATTCTTACGTTTGTGTTAAGGGCGCGAAGAAAATAAAATATTACGTCAAATTTATATTATTGGCAGTGTTGCCATGCCAAAACATTATTTGTAACCAAAATTTTGAGAAAAGTAACCAAATTATTATTAAATTTTATTTACGTAAAGTTTATAATTTTTTTATATTCAGGTTTAAAATATTTTTTAAAAATCGTTTGCAAAAAAAATAAAATTTATCTTAACTTTCTTTTAAATGTGTCGAAAATGCTCAAAAGAGAAAAATATTTAAAATTTATTTGCTTAACGGTTCCCAAGAAAAAAATAAAAAGTCCTGATTTTAACATTGTGTCTTAAATGAAAGTGAGTACTTAGTGCTGAAAAAGAACTGCAGAAGTGTTTTTTTTTTTAACCCGTGGTTGCTATAGTTGTAGAATGTTCTGCTTTTATGATTCATGTTCATTGCTTTTGAAATTCTTCTCTTAAAACAGTATTTATAAAATTTAAAAAAAATATTGTTTTAGCTTTGTTAGAAGATAATATAAAACACTTTTAAATTTGTGAAATTTTAATTTTCTTACAAGTTTTAAACTGTTTTCCTGCTAAATATAAATTTTGCTCATTTACTTCAAGAACGTCATAACTCAACAAATTGATTTTGTAGAAATCGCATTCAATGTTTTCAAATGCCATTTACCTTAATAGAAAAATTGATAACCATATCAAATATGTACGCGATATTTTTATAGAAGATAAAGCTGGAATATTTATTTATTTCTACATCATTAACTCAAAAATCTATTTTTTTAAGTTATGACGCTCATACTGCACTTAGTTCTACTTTTGAAGTGGTAAAAATATTTTTGGAAGCAGTTTTTCTTTTTCTCAAAAAAGATTTAAAGTTAGATATTTAATTGGAATTTTTTTGTGAAAAGATTATATCTTCAATAGATATCGCTCAAGCACAAAACCAAACTCATGTTAAACAAATTGCATTCCGAAATTGACGTAATAATAGTATTTTCGTCGGAACAAAACTGAGTTTGTTGAGAGTAATTAGTGCGGCAACAGAATTCATTAAATTTTTTTTTTTTTTTTGTCTTTAATATTGTGTTTTCTTCGTTTTTATTGACATTTTATAATAAATTTGTTTTCAAGTTTATTTTATTCTTTGCAAATATCCACAAGATTTACAGAGTAATCTAAATAGTACTTTCGAATAGTTCATAAAAACTAAATTTTGATTCAATAAAAAAACAACCAAAATGAAAAAAAAAATGGTACCATCTCCACATTGGAAAATAAAATAAGCAATTTTTATTAAAAATAATCAAAATTATATACTTTTCAAAAACGAACTTTATTCGTAATATGTTTACGTATCTCCTTATTAAAGTCATCTACAAAATACGTCTATAATACAGTATTGTGCAAAACATAATAAACACAATTTAAATATAATTTTATTTTAATAAAAAATTCAATAATTACAATAACAAATAAAGCATTAACGTTATAAGGCAGTAAGAGGAATATTAATTAAGTTTACTATTTGGCTTTAAAGGTTTAAAACAAATTTAATAAGTATATTTTTGCGGCAATTGAACTTGATTTTTCGAAATTTTATTACTTTTATAATTTGCATCAATTTGTGCCTTTTTTGCAGCTTTAAAGAAAAAATATTTTATAATATTATTTACTTATAACCCATTTACACTTACATTCGAAATCTGGTTTGCATAAGATTTCGACAAAACAAAACCCACCCCGTTTACACTAACATTTTCGACAGTTATGTCGATTTTGAACAGATTATTCACAATCACTATACAATGTTAAATGGGTTATATTTCTCACAAAACCTTTTTTATTTAAATTGTATAACAATTTAAATTTAAATTTTATTTGTTCACTGTTTTATTTTAATTTTGGAAATATTTATTTTCATTCAAATGTCATATTTTTGAGTACATTGTTCTATTTCACTAGCAAATTTAAAGAAAAACAAAGTTGGAAATCTACTTAAAATCTAATAAAATTATGTAGATT
The DNA here is from genome assembly GCA_932274085.1 of Protocalliphora azurea. Lineage (NCBI taxonomy): Eukaryota > Metazoa > Arthropoda > Insecta > Diptera > Calliphoridae > Protocalliphora > Protocalliphora azurea. Next base: position 145,220,414 of record OW026522.1, on the reverse strand, counting down.
TTGCTTGAAATCTTATTTAAACTAGATTTTGTATTAGGGCATTTTTATACCCTACACCACCATAGGTGGTTGGGGTATTATGAGTTTGTGGTGATGTTTGTAACGCACGGGAAAAATCATCCAACACCCACCAGTATACCAATCGACTCAAAATAATTTTTTGAGTCGATCTAACGATGTATGTGTGTCCGTCTGGCTGGACGACTAGCTGGCTGTCCATGTAAACCTTGGGCACAAAATACAGGTCGCAATTTTGAAGATAATTCAATGAAATTGGTTATGATCGGTCCATTATTTCACCTAGTCACCGGTATAGGGGTATAACGATCATAAATGCCTTAAATATAGCAATATTTTAATATTTTAATGAAATTGACCATAACTCCCATATAAATATCTTTTCCGAAAATTAATTTAACGTGCATAAATCATATACACATATTAGTATCAAGTTTATATTTGACACAAATAAGTTTTATATAAGTTGAAATAACAGTAAAAAATTTTATGAGGATCGATCCATAATTTGCCATAGCTCCTATATAAGCCCACCTTCAGGAATCAACCTAAAGTGTATAAATTCATATAAATATTAGTATTAACGTAATATTCTGTATTCGTATATTTTATTTTACACTTAGTAAAAGTATCGGTTCATAATTGTCTACATGTCTAATATAAGACCCCTCCATGAATTTTGATGGACATACACAATGGTGTGGGTACCATATGGTCGGGCTTGACCAACTATATCTTTCTTACTTGTTTTTAATTTTTATTATGTTTATTTTTACCATCACTCTTATGAGAAACAATCAATTTTTTATAATAGCAAACATTTTATAGACTATAAATCGTCTAGCCGGTTTTAATTTATAAAAATAAAATATTGTATAATTTCACATACAAATCAAAGTCTTATTTTTTTTTTATCATACCCTTATTAACGAATTTTTTAATGGAAAGATTTTGCTAAAAAAATTGATTTACGCCACTTTCCAAATAGACGCCTCTATTTGTTGTTTTGAAACACTTGAAAAACAACACAAAATAAATAAATTACGGAATATTATACCATAATAAAATAAAAATTCCTATTAGGCTAATGTATACAAATCTCCAATTTGTAGGGAAAAAATTCCATTCATGATTATTTAATCGACGATATGCAAAACCTAAAAAACAAAATTTGTTTATATTCAAAAAAATAAAAACAGGAAAAAACAAAGAAAGAAAATAATTAAATTACAATAAAGAAATATAAAATAAAAAATTAAAGCTGAAATAAAATGTGCAAAAATTTAAATATTTAAAAAATATGTTTAAGTAAAAAAGCCAATAACAATTATAGTAAAATATTTTCTGCACGTGTGGATCTAGGGGAGAAAAGAAGTTTTTTTTTTTTAAACAGTTGATAGAAAGATGCTAAGCAGTTTAGCGCTTTATGCAAGTTAACAAATAAAATGTTAACGTTAATTTATTGTATTCATTCCCATTAAAACTGCTTACACTATGTCTACCAGTAATAATAATTAATCAGGTGATTTCTCAGTAATTAGGTAAACATAAAAAAACAATAATTTAACAAATAATGTATCTGTTAGTTTTTAAGTTCAGTTTATAATTATTACTCAATAAAGAAGGAGGGATATACTCGTAAATAAAAATTAATTTTTTTATATAATGAAACAAAAGTTCCATTAACTGGCGCCCAACGTTCGAGGGTTTGTTCTGTGTCGTGACGCGAAAAAAAAACGGTGTGAAAAAACAAATTATAAAAAAAATTATAATTGTTTTGACATCATAGTGAAAATAGTATTACACTGCAACAGCCCTGAACCCGTTTCCTGGAGTTGCTCAATCCAGGACATCTACACGAATACGTCTGGAGAGGATCCCCAGTAGCGAAAACTTAAAGCAAAAAGGAAAAAATCCAAACCAGCTGTGAAATGAGACACATCATATTTATTTTGTAAGTTATATATTTAAGAGAAAAGTGTTAAAATTAAGGAAATAAATTAAAAAGAAATTTAAAAAATACAAAATAAGTTATGAAAAAAAGGAAAGAATAAAAAAGTTATGAAAAAAAGAAAGAATAAAATGTGAAAATATGTTACATATATATAATAATTTGAAATCTAAATGAATTAAAGATTGAATAAAATTCTGTTCTTATAAAAATTTAAATTAGAAAAAATATATATAATAAATTTAGAATTAATTACAAGAAAAGAAAAATTTCGAAATCTAAAGTGAATTAAAAATAATTTTTGTCTTCTTTCTCTACCAATTAAATATAGAAGGAAAAGAAAAAGTGTAAAAATATATAATAAATTAACAACTTTCGTATTTTTTTATAAAGAATTCCTCAAACTCCAATTAATTAAAATCACTAAAAATGAAATAAATAAATTTTAAATATTTAGTAAAATTCAAATTTGCATCCCCTAAAAATTTGATCAAAAACTAATTAAAAACATTAGGTGCAAAATTAAAATCCTTTTTTCCCAAATATCCTTTAAAATCCATCATGTCCAATCCAAATAACATAATTCGTCCACCTTTAATAAACCCGCCTGAAAATACGACAAGAAATAACCATGTCAGTGGAACTTAGAAATGCAATAACAGGTATAGTTACACGAGCTCTTAGAACAAAGGGAGTTCAGATTCTTAATTCAATTATAAACACTAATTCTGATGAATTTTCCGGAATAGATCAGGTAATAAATCAGGAACATAGGGCAAACATAGGTGATCTGGATAAGATTCCAGATATAGTTAAAAGCTTGAGAGAGTTTTCGGGAAGTAATATGGAATTCATCTCGTGGAAAAAAAGTGTGGAGAGAATTCTCCAACTTTACGAACCAATTTAAGGTACTGCCAAATATTACGGGATTATCAGCATCATACGGAATAAAATTGTAGGACAAGCGGACAATGTTCTGGATTCATACAATACACCACTGAACTGGGATTGTATCTCACGTTGCCTTGTTACCCACTACACGGATAAAAGAGATGTTTCATCCTTAGAATACCAACTAACGTCACTAGTACAAGGAAGACAAAGTATTCAGGAATTCTACCACGAAGTTTATGGATGTCTTTCACTGTTTCTTAACAAATTGTCATCGTTAGAAAAGAGAAATTAAAATTTATTATTTTCAGGTTTTTCAGCACTCTAAGTGTTGCTGAAGTAGAAATACTAAATTACTCAAACTCACCGGTAATAACATTTGATACAGGACATTCAAAACTACAAATAGGATCCTTTAAATTAGTCCATTCGGTTAACATCTCTGAATATCAAATAGCGTTGAAGAAAATAAATCAAACAATCTACCAGAGGATAAATCCTAAAAATCCCATCCATCATTTCCTCATTACGAATTATCCCAATCCCAACAAGCTTTAAATAAGCTTAGGTTAAGAAAGAAAAATAAAAGATCAATCGATTTCCTAGGAACGATTTGGAAATGGATCGCCGGAACACCGGATCATAATGATTTAATGATTTTAAATGGAAAAATTAACGAATTATTTGATGATAATAAACAATTTGTAATAAATAGAAATATCATTAACGTTATTAATAAATTCACAGAAAGGACAAATCATATTTCAAAAGTCCTTACAGATAGCGAATCAGTGCAGAATGCATTAGTAATAAGTATACAAGAAAAAATAAAAATAATAAAAGAAGAAGTAATAAATATAGAGCATATAAATATAATTGGTCTAAGGTAGGAATTATAAACTCATTTATATTATCAGAAGATGAAATTAATATTTTAAAAGAAAAAATTGATGAAATTTTAATTAACTTAGAAGAAGCTTTAGAATTTAGAGAAACCAAAATAGCGAGTAGTTCAGATCAATTGATATTTGTTATAGATATACCAATTACGGATAAAGAGACCTGCGAGTCTAAACTAATAAAACCCGTAAAGAAAAATAATATTATATACAAAATTAATTATAATGAAATAATAATATGTAAAAAAAATTTATTAGCCGTAAGAAAACCATGTAAGACAATTAACGATTTAAGAGTATGCAACAATAATAATTTGTTAGATATAACTAATGATAAATGTCTGCCTAATCTACTTAAGGGGAGAAATCACACTGTACTACCACAAATCGATTCCACATACCAAAAGTAGAAAGTGTAATCCCTGGTCTGCTAATGTTGAACGAGTTTAATGATAGGGGGAACAACTTAATCTGAGAGGAACATGCATAATTCGATACCAAAATACATCTATAAAAATTGGTAATCAAGAATATAGTATCACTGAGACAATCCGATACAAACCTTTGCCTGCCATTATACATGCACCATCCATAAGATCCTATGAAGAGACACTTACCCTACAAAGTTTAGAACAGCTGCACCTTAACAAAACGTCAATAATTAAACTGTTAGAAAGAAAACAAATTAGAGGATTTGCTGTCAGCCTTATATCAATTGCTCTTATAATTTTAATCATAACAACAGCAATAATCTCCAAATATCTAAAAATTTCTAAACCAACAAAACTAAAAATATCTCCCCCACTGCAAAGAATTGACAACAACCCATCATTCACCATAACGAAAGCGGACGTTCGAAATTAAGGGCGGAGGAGTTAACAAAAAAATATGTTAACGTTAATTTATTGTATGTATAAACTGCAATATTTAGATTTCCATATGATTTCGCATGTTGTTTTCCGTTCCCATTAAAACTGCTGACACTATGTCTACCAGTAATAATAATTAAACAGGTGATTTCTCAGTAATTAGGTAAACATAAAAAAACAATAATTTAACAAATAATGTATCTGTTAGTTTTTAAGTTCAGTTTATAATTATTACTCAATAAAGAAGGAGGGATACTCCTAAATAAAAATATAAAAATTTATTTTTTTTATATAAGGAAACAAAAGTTTCATTAACTTGCACTTAAGCTATGAGAATAGTGTAGAGCAAAATAAAAGCAACAGATGCCAATATTTAGAAGTTACTTATAAATGGATTGAAAAATCTCTGAAGTAATGAAAAAATAACAGATGTTTAGGTACAAATTTTATAAATATATAAATATAATTCATATAGATTTTTAAGGACTTCGAAACAAATTTCAATACCATACTATTACAAATGTTATCACTGTGATTTTTGCTTTAGCATCAACAAACTTAAAACATTTGTAAGCACTAAATCCTCATTCTAAGAGAAAATTTGTTAGGGGAACTAGGTGCAAATTTTGATCAATTAGTTCCTAAATTGCGTTTTGAATGAAAAAATAAAGGCGAACATTGCTAAATCGATTTATAAAGTGATCCACATATTTAACATATTTACTGTATTTATTTTCTGTATTTTTTATTACCCATAATTTCTTTTCATCTAATAGACGACTCCTTTTGAATTTTTAAACAATGAGTTATTTATAAATTATACAGATAAAAGTTATAATAATTTAGACAAATGTTTAGAAATCTTTTATAGAAGTAAGACAAAAAATGTTTGCAAAAGATTAGATAAAATTGTTGAATTATTTAATTTTTTTTATAAAAACTTATCTAAAATAATGTCCATATTTTTTTTTTCTAATACTACAAAATTATCCAAATGTAACAATTTAATTCTTTTAAATACTGCACATTTTTTATTAATTTAGCTTTTTAAATTTAATAAACGGACTCATTAAATAGTTAGCGATTTATAAAATCACATTAAATAATATTCATAAAATAAAAAAACAAAAAATTATAAATTATTAGCGAAAAAATAAAATATTCGAATAAATCTACCTTTACTTAGTAATGCTTTTGTTATTTTTTTTTTTTTTATTTATTTTCAACTGTATGAGAGTCACGCGATCAATTTTGCTAATCGCCTGATAACAACGGCCAATTAGAGAGTAGAGTTCGTCTGCATAAAATCTAACATACGATACTAGACAGCTGTTTAGTTATTTTTGTTAATGCTGTTGCTAACAGCTAAGAACCAAGAGCAACAAAAAAGCAAACAAAAAGAAAAAAATTCTCTTAAGAAATATGTTAAATAAAACTACAACAACACTAAGGCATCGTAAGATGATGATCATAAATTTAAACAGGTGAAACAATAAAACAAATAACACTAAAAAATAATACCGGCAATTTTTGTATTTTTGTTACGGTGTCAGTAATGAATGGTAAAATTTTGCTTTAACTAAATTAAAAATAAATAAAATTAACAAAAAAAAGAAAAAAAAAACTTTCCTCTCTCATTTTTATTTTCTAAACCTAATAATAAAAAAACACACGCCTTAACTTTTTAACATATTTAATTCATTTGTGTTTAACCTATATATATATATATATATATATATATTATCGTCGGAGTTATATAAAAATAATTGCTTTATAGATTTAAATGATTAAATTTTTAACGATAATATTTTCATATCATAATAGTATTTAACCCTGAAAAGGCCCAATATTTTAGTCAGAAGCATAACTGATTAATAAAATAATTTTCTATTTTTATTCACGCAGCATTCGCTTCTCGATAACAAGACAAAAAGACTTTTAGTGTCGGCGACTTTTGTAAAAAATGTTTTCGATCTGAAAAATACTAAATTAGTGTCATTATCCAACAATATAAAAAAAAGCAATATGTATTTTTAAATGCATATGTTGTTATAAAATCAGATCATCGTAAACGTTTGAATACGAATTGATGATGACCAGGGCAACCAAAAATATGCTATATATTATTATTATAATATATTATTTTTTTCTGACTAAATTCTAAATTATCTAATATTCCTTCCAAAAACGACATGATTTTCAATTTATATACAATATGTGACAGTAGAAAGAAAATTCACTAAGCGGAGATTATGTAAGAACTCTATTGGATGTAAAAAAAAAAAAAAAAATAAATAAATTTGTCATTAAATTTACTAAAATATGCTTTAGAATAAAATATGCAAAATTATGCTATTATAACCAAAATATACAAAAGTATGCTGTAATAAAACGATGCCAAAATTTATGAAATTTCTGAAACCGATAAATAGCTAACATTTTGGTTCATTTGAAGCACAGGAAAAAATATAACTTGGCGTATTTTTAGTTGTTCTGATGATGACTAAAGAAAAATATCCTGCAAAACTATGGATCTTCTAAAGCATATTTATAAATTTTTTTATTCTTCGAAATTTTGAATCGAAAATAAACAAGTATTGACAGTTTATTTTTAAAAATTCATAAACGTTTTGTTTTAGGCAAAATTGTAACTTTTTCGACAAAAAACTGTAACTCTTTGCAAGCTGCCCTGGCAACACTGCACTGTATTCTCTTTTAACAATAATCTGCTCCTTAGCAAATCGTAACAAATGATACTAATTAAACGCAAAATATTGTAGATTTATATATACGATAGTTGTTTGTTTTCGTTATTATTATTTTTAACTTGGAACTTGAAATTATTAAATTTTTCCTTAATGTTTAGGATTTTTTTCCTTAAAGTGATCTGGAGTATCTACATAGCGATAAAAATTAATAATAAATAATATTTTTGCAAAAAACTTGAACTCTTAATAGGTCATAAATATCGGATTTTAATAATTTGTGTTTGTTCTGTTTTTTAAGATAATAGATTTAGTAGTTGAAATAACAAAATCGATCTATAATTTAATGAAAATTTAGTAGATTTTAAATAATCTTTATAATTTTTCCATAATTCTTATATTCGGAATAACTTTAATTTTAAAATTTTTTTAATTATTTTGTAAGATTATTTGTCAAATAACAAAAATAGTTTATGACATCGGTTCCCACAATCTTTGCCTTCATGTCTCTCTTCAGAAATAACGAAATGGAAATAATCTTCAAAAAAATTTTATGTAACTGAGAAATTACTAAATATTGCTTTATCAAGACAAAATCTAAAAAAATTTGACAGAAATTACTCTTACAAATTGAATAATTATTGCTGCATAATTTATTATGTCTCCCAAAAATTATTGAAACACTTATAAATTTCCAAATAATATTGATGGATCCTTAGATGGCCGTAGCCTTCATAAAATGATGCTGACTTGTTTTTTCAGTTGTTTTAAAATTTGGTTGCAAAGTTTATAAAAGGAAGTAAATTGGAAGTAAATTTCTATTATTGATCTTAACATAAAAAATATTTAAATTTTTATGTTTAAGAAAATAGTTGCCGAAACTTTAATAAATTGTTTCCATGAAGCTATTGTAGTTGGCGGATCCCCCTATGAGAACTTTTTTAAGTAATAAATTTATAGAATTTTTAAGACAAAACTTGTTGCGAGATTGTATATCCAATAGAGTGTTAATGAACGAAAATTAATTTTCAGCTCCCTAATGGAGATTGAACAGTTCCGGGTGAAGTACATTTTGCCAAAAAAAGTTTTCAGATATTTCTCGAAATAGACTTCACAAGATTCATAATATTGTGTTTATTATAGAAAAAATATTTTAAAATATTTCATTGTAAAAGAGAATTTTTGGACCAAAATAACTAAAAAAAAATCGATATTTTACTATTTTTTTTAACGAACTCAAAGTTACGATTTCATTGAAATCTATTTCGACAGAAAACTTAAACTTATATTGGGCTAAATGTTCTAGATCCGTAATTTGCAATCGCTGGTATATAGCTCACCAATATGCATTATATGAGCATTCTACCTACAATTACTATCGAATCATTAAAATATACTTAGACGTAAGTTATTCCATAATTACTTTTTTATTTGAATAATTTGACTCAGTACCAAATATTTGACATTAACAAGTAAACTTAAAATCAGTACCAGTATAAACATTTTCTAGTAAAAACTCGATAATAGAGATAATTGATTGCACACCTCAATCTGAATTACCGAGATTTCTTTGTGCTTGATTTTTACTAAAAGTTTTACGGAAATTTGAAAAACTAACGAGTTAATCGAATCATTCATGCAATATTCTTTCAACCCGGTCTCGAGAATTCTTTAAAAATTTATTTATACTGAAGGCATCTTATAAAAATACTGAACGGAAATCGAAGGTCTAATAATAAAAAAAAACTGCGCAATTTAAATTGTATTTTTCAATAAATAAAGTGTTAATTAAAGCAATTAAAATTTGTATTCAATCTATACCATCATCAATCCATGTATCAAGTTTTTATAGCATTTCGGTTTCTAAAATACTTAATAAACTAAGAATACACTTCGCGTTAACAAATAATTAGCGGTGTCCGATTTAATTTGATTTATTTTAAGTTTTTGAACGTTTTTCAATACATAACTAAATTTTTTAATGATTGAAAAATAATATATTCTTCTACAATATCAAGATTAGAAATGGCATAATTGTAAGGAATTGGTATTTTCAGCTGGTTCCTAGAATATTATCAAAGAATCTGAAGTGCGGGTACCACGGTGGGCTAGTTGGTGGTAATCTATTCTAATGGTTACGAGTTCGATTCACGCCATAGACTCTGGTCTGTTTATACTATGTAAAAATTACAATATAATTTGTAATTGTAGTTAGTAAATAAATAACTAAAATCTGAATTAATTTGTATTTTAATAGTTTTTTTTTCATGCGCTGTAATCAATTATTTATTAATTTAAATAAAGCTGATGCTTTGAAACTTTTTGATTTTTTTTTTTTTTTTTTTGATAAGAAAATGTTTATTTATTAAAAGATTAAAAAATCATTCCATTTATTAAAATTACATTTTAAGACCGACTTTTTTATAGCAAGCAATAAAAAAATGTGCAAAGAGCTCAAAATTATTTCATTCAGAAGAATTAAATGTCTAGATTTTTAATAATTTCCAATAATTTAAAATTTTATAACAATTATTATATTTATATCTATTGTTAATCATTTAAAGAAAAGATGTTCAATAACCTTTCTTAAATAGCTTTAAAATTCTCTTTTATATTAATTGTAGGATAAAAGTCGCATGTTACCAGTCAAGCTGACAGATCTATAAAATTTTCTTAGATAGTATTTTTAACATTTTAAAATTCTTGGTATTCAGTTCTGTCATGATTGATTTAAATTGAAATAATTTAAATTCGGATATAATTATTTAACCAGATCTAATAGAAAGGAATTAAATACTTATTCCTTACAAAGCTAAATCAATAGAGTAATTTGGAAAAAAAAGGAATTTGTATTAAACGATTTGGTAATATCTGTAATTCTAAATTAATTAAATAAACTTTCTAAATTAAATACATTTTGAAAATATTTTTTTCACCTTTAAAAAGTTTAATTTGTTTATGATTATAAACGCATTAATTGTTTAATTATTTATAAATAATTTTAATTATAAACAATTTTCTTATTATTGTTATTATTCTTTAGGGTATTTATTTTCATAATTTAAACAATAGTAACACGCTTCAAAAATCACATGCTTTTGTCATATTAAATGAAACTGATTATTATCATAAATCTTTAATTTTTGGCAATTCAAATTAATGATAAGAAATAAATGAAACAACAATTTCCTCCGAAAAAAAAAATCAGACCATTCAAGTACTACAATACAATATTTAGCAAAAAAATATCACTACAATTTTTATAATTAATAAGAAAAATACAAAAACTTACGAATTTCTAATACACCCGCCCTCGTATATTTACTTAGACGCGCTAAATTATCAAATATCAAGTGTAATGTGTCGTTCAATATTTTTGTTTTGTGTTTTTGTATTTATCATTTCAAGAGAATGCTGCCTAAATCATACGCGTGTTTTGAGTATGAGATTGGTGACACCAACATAGAAACAATATATATTCAAAACAATTTATTTAGTATAGGAATTAACTGATAAGTAGCTGATTTTGGTTATATTTATAAATTAGTAAAAAAAATTTCCAAATATTATATTATTTAGAGAGTAAGTTGAATCTTTTTCAGATAATGAAACAACATAGACATATAACAAATATTATTTCGATACAGTGGTTAAATAATGAAAATAGTGTTATAGACCAATTGATTTGAATAAATAATACAACTAGTAAGTAGAAAGTGTAGTAAATAATAAATTTGGTAATTTCATATGAATATTTTTTCCTCTTTAATCATTAACTTTTATTTTACAATTTCATTAGCACTTGCGAAAACTTTTATCAAAATAAAGTCAAGTGAGTTTTGGCTGCTAATTTATTACACAATTATTTATTTTGATTTCAACGCAAAACATCTAGCCAATATAAAAATTTTCTTCAACAAGTTAGAGCTCTTAACAATTGATATAAACCATTCACTTTCATATTAGTTTATTTTTATAATTAAAATTTGATTTATTTGAAAATTATGAAACAAATATTTGTGAAATTAATATTATATATACATATATATATATATATATATATATATATATATATATATGCTGGTGCATATTCCTATAAACGCATTTAAAATTTTTGCTTTTCTTTGTGATACATTCGTTTCTCTTAACTAAAAACAATAACTCGCGATATAACGGTAATTTTTTTAAGCAAGAAATAGTTGTTTCTTGCTTTTGTTGTTTTCTTTAATTTAGCAATCAGAACATATTGGTGATCATTTCAGTGAAATATTCCTATAAACGCAGTCGAGAAAATTTTTTCTAAAAAGTTATTGCAAACAAAAAACATTAAAATTTTTTAACATTTTTAGTGGTTTGTTTCACTTAAGGTAAATTTCTGTTGACAACATCTCTGTCTACTGAAAATATTTTTGTTTTAATTGGAAAACTTGATAAGCTTAAAGGATGTCCAAAGGAACTTTTCTTACAGACCAGGAAAAAATTCAAATTCAATTTTTCGAGATCAATTCAAATTTTCGAGCTATTCTAAAAGAGAAATTTCGGAAGGAGTTATTAGAGGTTTTCTTAAAAAAGGCCAGAAATACGGAGTGCGGAAAACAACAAAAGATAATAAAAAATTAACAAAAAGGCGAATTAATAAAATGAAAGAAGAAGCCACCCACAATAAATTAAAAGCTTACACAAATAAAAAAAAAAAAATAAGCTTGACCTTCCTGCCACTTCAAAACATGTTGCACACAGATGGTAACATAAAATTGAAGAAACCAAAATGTAAGTCAATGATAAAACAGCATCATAAGGAAAATTGTTTAAAATGGACAGATCAGTGAAATAAAGCAATTTTTTCTAATGAAAAGAAATGATTTGAGGTCGAACGAAATTCCTATGTCTAAACGCAATTTCGGTAGAGGCAGTGTTATGTTTTGGGCAGCCTTTTCTGCTCCAGGAAAATCAAAAATATGTTTTGTTACAACTAAAATGAACAGTGCAATTTATATAGAACTTCTAACAGTTCTATATAAATTGCACTGTTTATTTCTCTCATTTATGGATAAAAAAAATGGATGAAGATAATATGCATATTCCAACAGGAATGAACATAGTATTCCACTTTTTGAACTGGACGGCTTGTAGCCCGTAAAGTTTACACAAGAAATGCACCGAATGAAACCATAATAACAATAACGTAGTTAAAACTTAAAATTAGGCAAGACTGGGAAGAAAATGACAGTGATTTTCTTCAAAAATTAGTCGAATCAATGTCAGACCGAATTTTTGAATTTATTCAAAACGAAGGTTAATCAACACATTATTAATAATGCTAAATTGGTTCATGAGTTTAAGTGCGTATAGAGGAAAATGCCATTAAAATGGCATTAAAATATTAAAATTGCAATGAAAAAAATTTAATGTTACTAATTTTTTAAGTGAAGTCAATAAATAATTTAAAAAATTTATTTGCAGCACCTTAATTATTTTTTAGCCCCATTTCTGGTAAGTTGATTAAAAAAATTTATGTGCGGTTATAGGAATACGCACCAGTGTATAAATAAACGAATATAAATATATATTTGTATACATATATATATATATATATATATATATATATATATATATATGCATATTCCTATAACCTATATATATATACGTATATATATAATATATTTACTAAACGCACCTTGACCATTTTCTTTTTAGCCATATTCCTATTGCCTAGCTACGTCATTTTTTAAACGTAATATTTTCGTTGCTGACCAAGTATTGAGAACTTTATTATTATTATTTTTTTTAAGATTATCGTTTGTTTTTTGCTTAGATATCTGCAAAAATGTGTTCTATTTATTTATCAAATAATGAAACTAATAAATACATTGTTTCGGTTTTTGGCTATTGTTTAAAATTAATCATTTAGCAATAAATGTATTTTTAACAAGTGCACGTAGTTGTGGGTAATTGAATCATCATCTAAAGAAATATACAAAGAAAAACATTTCTTCTTCGATTTTGTTTGAATTTAAAAGAAATTCATAATAAGAAAAAAAAAACAAATTTTCAACATAGTTACAATACTTGCAACTCTTTAAAGTTTATATTACTTAGTAAATAACGAATATTTTTTTCAATATGGAAAAACTAATTGAACAAATATGATTTGAAAGTCATTCATTTATAAAAATTTATTTAAAATCTCAAACTGAATTAATATTCTATTCCCATATGAAATTTTAAGTGAATTTAACTATATCTGACTGACGCCAATTTAAATGAAATCCGTCCAGATTTTTCTGTTATTTTCTAATCAGTTTGCTATTTGAAACAAGCTAAATCTGTTCAGTTACAGAACAAAATCTGGAACAAAAAAAAAATTATATATATATATCGAGGGTTTATATTCAAAAAGGGCTATATGCAAATTTCTAAAAATATTTTTTTAAACATCAAACACTTTGTTTTTATGTTCTTTATCAGTGGTATCAATTTTGAAAAGAAAAATTAATTCTAACACATTTTTATTCTTGGGCTATCTACAAGATAGGTAATTTTGTTTTTAAAGAAAAATAGGGCAACTTGCATGTTTTTATTTGATTTTTAAAGGATTGTAATGTTGAAATTCTATAAACAGCGTTTTTGAATATTTTAGTCAGAATTAAGTTGTTGATAAGAAGTGTAATATAATTTTAATCAATTTAAACTTTTTTCCGCACAATTTTTTTTTTATTAATCGAATAAATTATTCGAGCTATTCGGGTATATCATACCTTTAAATTTTGTTCGTTTTTTAATGTTTATTAAAAATTAAAACTATCCATTCTCTGTTTTACTATGTATTCGGCAACTTTTCTGATGTAATGTGAGCTGTAATGTTCTAAGCTTTTAGTATCCTTTAAATATTTGTTCAATAAGGCTCAATACATTTTAACTAATCGGAGTTTGAGGCAATTAAGTTAATTGGTCTAGCTCACTTGGTACATATATAACATCATAATTAATGATCATAAATTAATTTCATTTTTAATGTATACAACATAACTTACAACAAACGTTATAAATAGGGTTTGTGGTTTCCCGTGATATTTCCTTTCCCGGGAAAAGGGTATGAATTTTTCATATTTAAAAACTTAAATTATAAAAAAAAGGCACTGATTTCTTATAAAGAATATGAAACATTATAAATAATAATAATTTAATAAAAATTAATTAATTCTTTCTAATTTAGAGCTAGGAACGTAAGTAGATGGTTACTAAAAAAACCTAAATGTAGCAAGAACTTTGTTGTTGTTTTTTTGCACATATCAACATCAGTGATTTTAATTACACATATTTAAAGTAAATCTCTTGTAGTTTAAAAATCGCTACATTTTTTTTGGAAAATATTTAAAACTGGTTCTATTAATCGTTTTAAAATCCTCAGTTAAGTTTTGAGGTTTTAACATTTATATATATATTTCTTTACAGTTTCATTGCTTGTATAAGAAATGTGTCTCAAAAGAACTGAAACTCGTTGTATTTTCAGTGCAAAAACTCTCAACTTAATAATGTTTTGAATTGTCATTAAATCTTTAAGACATTTTTTGGCTAGAAGTATTAATACTTTTGAAAAATAAAATATTTCGTATTTTATTAGTATATCAAATGATTCGATAAGGAATACTTCAGACGTTACTACAATGATTTTATATTTAATTTAGTTTTTATTTTTCTTTCAATATTTTTTCTTTTTCATTTTTTTTTTTTTTTAGAAAACTTTTGTACAATTTTATTTTTGATAAATTAGAAAAAATACCTTATTGATATATATGAAAATCAAATGTTTTTGCATAAGTTAAAATATCACTTTTTTATTTTTGACTAAAAAGGCCTTTAGCAAGTAGTGTGTGTACAATAATGTAAATTTTTCATTGAAGCTTTAAAAACAATAATATTTTTGCTATTGAATTTTAAAACTACATATCAAATTAATATTAAATTTTCCGTTTTCCTGGGGAAATTAAAAAAAAGTTGCCCAGACCGCAAATCCTAATTACTAGTTTTTTTGCGCACTCAATAGTTCGATTTATTTCAATTGTCCAAGTTAAATAAGCTACTCGTATCTGACATTTTTATCGAATTTAACAAGTTACATGGAACTTCTTATTTTTAGTCATGTATTTTTTTTTTTTTTTTTGTTTTGATTTCTTGTTCTTAGGCAAAATGATTGAAACATAATTTAAAAAATATTTTAAAAACCGATAAACATGAAATAATTCGAATTAATAATATAATATATTTAATACATGTTCGTTTAAATTCGTCTAAAAGATGAAATAATATTTTTAACTATTCGAAATCTTAGTAATAAGATCTTAATGCTTATATTCAAAACGGAGTTTATTTAGTTCTAGAGCCATTACTGTATTGTAAGGATTTTAAATGATGGATAATTGTTCACAATAATTTATAACATTAAATTAGTCTTTATTTTTTCAATACTATAAAAGGAGATTTGGTTTGAACTTCTTTAAATAAATCCAAGTAGAAATGACAACATTAATACCACAAAGTATTGATAAACTGTGGTCAATACTCTACTTCAAACAGTGATAACAAGAGCACGATTTATTACACGAACCGGATGCTGGTTGACAACGTTGCAACTACATTTATGTTCTGAAGTGGGATTTTCGAAATTGCATCAGTACAAAGATGGTGTCATATTTAGGTCTCAACGAAAACAAAAATTACACCTTGAATTCTGATGAATAGACCATTAACTCTGCTTTGGTACCACCAAACAGAAACAACAAGGGAAATTTCCAATGGCAACTTATTTAATCTTTCTAAAAATTTGTTGGGAAAGACAAAATACTGACTCGCAACAACTGAAGAAGAATATTATGTAAAGCAACTTAAATATCTCAGAAGTCATATTACACTTCAGACAAGGATCAAAGTTGAAATGTCTGTACTTAAAAAGATATTTACTTTCTAAGCTTAATTCTTCAATCTGAACTGTCCACAATCAGCATGAACCAGAACGTATTTAACAGCATCCAGACTTTTAAAAGGGAATTAAAGTCATACCAGTTAAAATGTTAAGTATCAGTAAAATATCCTTTTTTTAAGTTTTATTTATTTATCGATTCTGTTCTGAAAAAAAAACAAGCCTTGGTCGCAGATAACTGTGAATGAAGCCTTGCGGAAAGAAATCGACTTCAAGAAGTTAGTTCAAGGTGGTTATGTTGTTTCAATTAATTGCTTATAGAGAAAAAAAAGCTGAGGACCAAAACGTGTCTACCCTCGGTCTTAATGTCTATTTTGATAAAGTT
The DNA here is from genome assembly GCA_932274085.1 of Protocalliphora azurea. Taxonomy (NCBI): domain Eukaryota; kingdom Metazoa; phylum Arthropoda; class Insecta; order Diptera; family Calliphoridae; genus Protocalliphora; species Protocalliphora azurea. Next base: position 145,203,776 of record OW026522.1, on the reverse strand, counting down.
CGATGGAATTTTTGTGATCAAAAATGTGTTTTCGAAAAGTAGAATTTCTTGAGCTTAATTTTTTAAGAACGGCTTTTCCAAATGGGCATTGTTTTTAAATCTACTTTAAAATCGTTTTTTTTTACATTATTTGAAAGTACTTGTGTTAAAGATCCTGTCCAAAACATCTCTAATGATCCTTTTCTAAAAATATGATTTTCTAAAAGTCCTTAAAAACTTTTTTAAAGAATTATTTTCCCTAAAAATAAAAGTTTTTGAAAGTTCCTTATTAAAACAATATTTTTTTTCTAAATATTTAGTTTGATTTACGTTAAAGTATTTACGTACATTTTTTTATTAAAATTATTATTATAATTATTAAAAATTCAAACATTATTGTAAATTTTGTATTCTCGTGTTTGTAATATTTTCATAAATATTTCTATACAAAAACCTTAAAAAAATATTAAGTAATACTACTAAATGTTTAATCTATATAAAAAATTCAGTGACCTAATACTAAATAATATTGGACATCAAATTATTGTCTGTTACAAATTATTCGATATGCCAATAATGTCTGCATGCACGTTTAAAATAATAAATATAAATTTATTTACAAATTTAATAACAATAATAATCATAATAAAATAAAAAACTTTAAAATTCATATGCAGATAGTCAAACGTAATTGTTTAAGAAATAAAATTCAAAGTCGGGGACATTATTTAAGTGGCAAATGTAAAGATATTGAATTTTATGAGATGCACTTAAACTGCTTTTATATTAAAATAAAAAATATTTTTATTAAACAAATAATAGACTCATATGACATTTTTTCGACTCATAAGCAAACAGATAATTAAATATTTATTAATATTATGACCCTCTAATAATTTTAATTTATAATTTTATTGTGATCATTTTTTTATAATTAATTTAATAATTACATAGTAATTTAAAACTCTTGTAGTTTTATTTATTATTATTTATTATTATAATCAAAATTTGTAAACTAAACATGAGATTATAAATTTCAAATTAATTTGTTTTACTTGTACATGTCTCAATTTTTATTTTCAATTTAATTATTTATTTAAATTTTTATTAAATAATTTTAAGACTTCCTTGTATTTTAATTTTATTTTTGCTTTCTTTTCGACCTCTAAAACCATTACTTTCCTTTTATTACAATTTCCTTTTACTTTTTTCGTAAATTTTTTTGTTCTGTTGCATACATTTTTCATTAAAGTCAATGATCTTTTAAATATATAGCAATTTATATATAATTAAAATTCTTTATTTTTACTCAAAAAAATAAACAAATAAAAAAAAAATAAACAAGCAAAAAACCACTATAAAAGTAAATCATTGTTATTTTTTTCCTTTATTTCGTAATTTTATCTATTATTTTTTTTAATTCTTTTCTTTTTGATATGTTCAATATTTCTGCAATGCGCATGTCTTAAGAGTCCTTTAAAAATATTTATACTTTAATTTCTTATACACAACCTTGCCCACTATGAATGGTAGTTATTTTGAGGGATTTTTTTTCTGCTATGTTGCAAATAGCATTGAAGGTACATATATGAGAATTGTCTTAGGATTTGTAACAAAAAAAAAAAAAAAAAAATATATGGGTATATAGCAGGACGAATAAAATTTCCATTGATATACAGTTTTATTTAATTGTACGTTCTGGGTTTTAAATTTTAGTGAAAACAGTGAAAACTATTTTCGTGATTGAGATTTTGGTGAAAAGTTTGCGAATTATTTAAAGTAAACTTTAGTCAAATTGCTGGCAATCTCAATTATTCTTTATGTTTTTAGGAGTTTAAAAGATAGATTCTTACAAGAATTTTAAAATTAAAATAATAGATATAAATTAAAATTTATATCTTCAAGTGTAAAAAGGATATAAAAAAGGCTCGAAAATTCTCAAAATTAATTAAAATTATGCAATCTTCTAAGCTTTCTTTAAATTTATAATTTTACATTCTGATAAAAGTAAAAAGATGACAAGATGACAAATATTGTGGAGTCTTCGCATAAAAACCGCTTCCTAGATAGCAAATTGCTATCTTGACATTAAATTTTAGGACTTACTTCTATAATATGTATCTCATAAACACTATAATTTAAATAACCTGTATTAACGTCTCAAGGGTATCGACTTTCCCTTCCTTCCAACGCTCTCAGATATGAAGTTTTAAACTTGCAATCTATTACAACATCTTTCAATATTGACTCTTGAAAAGCGCTACCGCATGTAACTCGAGTATATTGTATTTCAAACGAACAGTTACGACGTTTCTAAAGAGTATACAATTTATCTTCCTAAACCAACGCCCCGCTAAAGTGCCAGACTTCTTTCATATGAAGTTTTAAATTTGGAACAGAATGCAAACTCTTTTGGGCTACACAAATTACGTGATAATTCCACTCTCTCTACAGCTTAATCATTTGTATGTATTTAAGATTAGGTTGTAAATTTAGCGGACAGAAGTTTGTGGATCATAAAGGATTTATAACAACATAAAAACAGAAATATTGACCTGATTCTTACATTTAATGGCAAAAATTCGATATACAGTTCAATTTTATTCATTAGTTGAAAGTAGTTTAAAATTAATAAATTTTAATGTAAACTTAAGATGATTTTAAGCTGGATTTAAACCGGATTAAATTTGGCATAAAGAAATTGGATTAAATCCGACATAAAAATATTTTATTTTCGTAAGTCTATTTTTATTAAAGTAAAACTATTACTACGTTTACACACATCTGCTACTTGCAATTAAAAATATTGCAACATGAAAAATTTTCCGAATAATCAGTGAGGTAATATTTTATATGAAAGTTACTAAAACAAATCGTGATTAGTAAATAAAGCGTACTGTGTTGTCACTTTATTTTACGTTCATATAATTTTCGATGATAATAGTTGCATTTTCCCATTCGGCACGATAAATAAGAAAATATATTTCTTTATGCAATTTGCCGTATAAACAGTGAGTTATTTTTATTTGTAATAACAGGAAATATAAAAGTAATATATAATTAAACTAAACTAAAAGTTAACTTAAAGTGTAAAACAGAGCCTTAAAGTTCCTAATAAATATTAATTTGTGTTTTATTTAATTTTTAATCCAAATTCTTACATACAAATCGGTTAAAAAAATTTATTTCAAATTACCTTAAGTTAACTTAAACCTGCAATTACGCAAAGGTAAATAAATTTAGTTAAACCTAGTTTAAATTTAATATAAAACTTGAAAAGTTGGTTTAATGCGATTTTTGTCTAGATTAAAAAAACTGTTATTTATTTGATAAGCAGAAAAAAAATAAATATTTTAAGCTAAAGTTAAATTAATTATTACCTAAGCTAAGATGTGAAAACTATTCCTATATTTTAAAATCTTGCATAAAATTTGGTAAAATTATTTAGAAAAGCTATTTTAATTTATTTTAAATTTAATTAAACTTTCCGTTACTGAGAATTTAATACATCTGTCAAAATATTACTTTAAATTTTATAAAATAATGATTTATCTTTTTGGAGAATTCATTTATAATTCATATTTTAATAAAAATTAATATTGTAAAGCAATATATTATTTATTAGATTTTAAATCAAAGTTGAAAATATAAAAGTCATATTCAACTAATTTTTACTAAACTACTGGTTAAACCTAAAACCACTTAAGTTAAGTATTCTGTAAAAAAATTTAAATAATTATTAAGTTTGTTTTAATTTTTTTTTATAAAATTTTAAAATAAAATAATTTAATTTGACTTTAGATTTAACGAAATCGTTAATAACTAAACCTTATAATTATCTTGTTATCTGCAATTTAAATAATTTAAACAAATTTTGCTCCAAGGATTTTTGAAAATATTTTAAACGATTGTATCAATTGAAAAATTAAAAGAAACTTAATCCTTAATCCTTAGTTCCATTATAGAAATAGCGTATTTAAAATTCTGCTATAACAAATTGCTTTATTTTTAAAACAAATGACAATAATCAAACACTGTCAAGGAACATCTGTTTTTTGTTGTTGTTGTTAGGGGTTTAACCAAAAATACTACGTAAATACGTTATCCATAATCTAACTATATACTAAACGCAAAACTTGAACATTTGATTTCGTAACACAAATCATGTTGTCTTTTTTTATATTTTATTTTTTCTTCAACTAAATGACAAGAGCAGTAAAAAAAATCAATAACACTTAAAGCAGCATATCCTTTTCAGCACATAAAATTACAATAGAAAAAAAAAAACTACGTCATTGAAATTTTGTTATGTTACACACCAAATAAAAGTAAAAGTAATTAATACATATTAAAATACAAAAAATAAGAAAAAAAAACTTACCAATAATAAGCTATAGTATCTCCTAAACCATTACGTATATTACGATCTAATAGATTGTAGCAAATATTTGTAGAGGCTCCTTCCATCCATTTAATGGAAATGGGGCCTTTCGTAATATCAAAATTGTATTGCAAAAATTTTTTTGGTTCGGCTGGGGTTTCCCAATGAAATTGTTTGGCCACACGAGACCAGAATTCTTCAGGATTTTCTAAAGATTCCTCATAGAACTTTTTATATTCTTCCATGCTAGATATGTAAGCATTTTGGCTTATGGCCGGATTAGGATGATAAATCGATTTTTCCGAAGGCATTTTTTTTTTTAATTACTTGATTGATTTTTTTATTTTTTTTTTTATTTTATTTTATAAAGTTTTCCTTAAATGGATTTAATTTTTCATAAAGTTAAATGTTCATAACAAAAACTTTTTTTATTTTAAATTTTTTTTAATCTTTTTTTTAAATTTATATTAATTTTTTAACGTTTGTTTTTTTTTTAATAATTTTTGCTATGTGGCATTTAGAACGTCTCAACCCACTGAATAACTCTCATATACTAAATGTCTCTGTTTGCACAAATGTTTATACCTTATTTTCAACACAAATCTATTGCTTTTAGTGTTGTCTTTTGTTTTATTTCATGTTTTTTTGCTGAGTAACTTAAAAAATAAATTGTATTTTCCCTGCGTCAAGTACATGACCATAGTGTATAGACATAGAGACGAAACATTTGGTTAACAATTGAAAAAAAAGAGACTGAAAAAATATATTTTTATTTATTTTTTTGCAAAAACAAAATACATTTGACTACATGTATTTTGTTGTTGCATGAGTTAGGTTTTTTGACAACCGACTTAGGTTTCTGACGTCAAAACTCCATATATAAAAAAAAATTGATTAAAAAATCCTCTCCGAACCGCTGTTACCTTGCTAAATCTGCCTTGGTCAAGTATTTGCACATTTTTTTTTCTCGAAAAAAAGGTTAAAGATACATTCACATAAAATCAGATAAGAATATAACTCAATTTTGCCATAGAATCAAATACAATATAAGAGTGCTAATATTGCAAAGATACCAAATTCAATGTCAAAAGTTAATGTAAGAGAACTTTTCGTTGAATTAAGAGAAATTTGTTTTTAAACACCCTACATATTAACAGCTAGTATTTGGCATTTAACAACGCTTAAGTGTGTTGTTATTAGACATTAGTCATGCAGTTTAATTTTAAATCCTTTGAGTAAAATATTACAAAAAGCTTCAACAAAAAGATTAAAATGAGTAATTTTAAAATAATTCACCGCAATATTCATATGAGTCTGATCATTTTATTTGCAACGCGAGAAAAGAATGCAGTGTATTTCTATTAGAATCAAAGTTTCCAGATTTTTTTCGAGCCTTATCCCCAAATAGCAAAATTTGATACCCAAAAATCTCCTAATAATACTTTTATTTTAGAGATTAGTATAAACTATATTACTTTTTATTTGTACTTCAATCCATTTCCCTTGTAGATATTCAGGTTTGGGTAGGTAAATTTTCCTAAGTTTTAGATTAAAAAAAAAGAAAAAATGAGATTATATGGAAATCATTTTAACATTTGTATCAATAAACTTTTTTTGTTAATGCAAATACAGAAGATTAAATTTTTGTTTCTTCAAAGGTATGCAAGTATGATAAATCAAGTTGCATTGCTTCAATTATTTGTTACACTTTATAAACTTTATTCAACTTAAAAAAAAATAATAATTATAATATATATTAATTAGGTCCGTTCTTTTACTTTTCCAGTAAAATCGAGCGAACTGAGTAAATTTAAGATTTTACTTTCAAAAACTCTTGCAAAAAAAAAAAAAAGTACGCGAACGAAGAATTTGTAAATCCAGTAAAATAACTACAACAGCCAGTTGCAAACAAATAAAAATAAAAAAAACCGTACAGTTTTTATAGAAATATATGCACTTTTGTGAATAAAAACTTAATTTTTCTTTTTGTTATAAATATATTTACTGTTTTTAAATGCACTTTTAATAAAATTTGATTAAAAAATACAATTTTTAAAATTTTTCGAACATTTTCCTTTCATTGTCTGCATTTATTTACTTTTGTTTACTTTATGCAACCAAATGATCGTATTGGATTTACAAGCAAAAATAAAACTAGTAAAATTTTTAAATACTCAGTTTAAAAGCTCTAATTTTGCTATCCCAATTTGTTCTCTGTTTACTGGATTTTGTGTACGCGAACGCAAATCCAGTAAAAGTTTTACTGGACAGTACTAATTTTTCGGTAAACTAACGCACTTGTTCAAGGATTCTAGATTGCTTCTAATTATAGTAATAATAATAGAGTATCAATTGCTCATACATTACCCTCTCAGCCAGACCGTACAATGTACAATAATCATCTTGTTGCAAAAATTAGAACAAATTTTTTAATTTTATGGTATCATATGTAGTATAACAGTTATTTTTACTAGCATTTACTAAAGAAATCATATCTGGCGGAATATTTTTTTTTTTTTAATTTTTCGTAAGTTAAATAAGAAATTTTATAGAAATTAAATAAAAATCCTCAAAAAAATTTCAAAAATCATTAAAACCTAAAATTCATTCCCAACAAATCCCCTAATTCCCAAAAAAAAAAAATGTTCATCCCCATTTCCCAAAAGAAATCCCCCTAATCTGACAACACTGATTAGGATTTCCAGAATGAGGTTGTTGAAAATGTTGTTGACCCCCTACAACTGTAGAAATTACATATATATATTGTACATTTATATTGATACTCGTATGTACTTAGTTGAAATTAAACCAATTAAAATTTTCATATTTTCTTACTGTAAATTATTTATCACTCTAGTTACAATATAATTATAAGCCTAATAAAGTATGTATGCATTCTCCGTTGTTGAAAGTAGGGTATTCAAAATAAAATTTGTCTAACTGATGAAATAAACTTTCCGGAAGACACCAATATATACATTACAATATATTGGATAAGGTACTAAAAATTGTCTAAATATCATTTAAAAAATAGCAAAGACAAAAAACATCGAACCGTATTTTTAGACATTTAAAAGCCGCGTTCGTTCACACACACACACATATATATATATATTTATAGGATTAAAGAAAAATTTTAAATATTTCGAATTTAAAATTTAATGTGTTAAAAAGCAACACATTACGTCAATAACATTATTAAATAGTAGATTTTATTAACAAAATTAACAGGAAATTATTTTGTATAAAAAAGATATGATAAAATAAAAAAATAATTGACGCTTTTGAGCTCACAGCTTAAATGATACAATCAATTTTCAGTCTTGATAAATCATAAATTTTATTTCTTCTTAGTAATAATACTTGTATCTAATATTTAGTAGGGTATCGGTTTTGACCCAGATTGCATACATTCTACCAATACTTTTGTATAATTAGGACTGATTTTGCCCCATTCCTCTAGCAATGCACGTTACAGATCTGAGGCATTAAAAATATTGTGATTTCGAAATTTATTTTCTATCACTGACCACAGGTTCTCTATGACGTTAAAGTCTGGGCTCTGAGCAGGTGCCTGTACAACATGGTGGCAGATCCAGATAAGCCAATTCTTCACAACAGTCAATGTATGCTTGGGATCATTACCTTGGTAAAACCTAAATGAATCCCTATGCCAAGCTTCTCTCTCTTTAAGAAGATATTTTTGTCCATGTTTCCTTCAATAAAAGTCAAATTTCCGACTCCTGAATACGACATAAATCCCCAAACCAATACGCTGCCTCCTCTATGTTTAACAATACTACGCAAATTACGTGGATTTAGGACAGTGTTTGGTTTTCTCCATACATACGATTTGCCATCTGATCTAAACAGGTTAAATTTCCTTTTTCAGCAAAAATAACTGACTTCCATTCTACGTTTTCTGTTTGTGGCATTGATCAATGGCTTGTTTCAGGCAGTCCGGCCATGAAAATTTGCTTCTCGTAAAATTCTTCGAATAGTTTCTGGATTGAAAACCTTACCCAAGTACTTTTCAGCTTCAACTTTCAACTTTAGAGCACTAATATCTAATATTTCCAATTCTATTTTCCTTGACAAACCTTTCTATGATGTGTTCAACTGGACTTAGTGGACTTAATGCGACAATTTCTGCAATTTTCCGTTGGCCTTTTCCTTCCTTGTAGTGCCGATTACATGTACCCGCCTTTCAATAGATGATCGTTTTCCCATGTTAAAAAAATACGAATACATATTGTTAATTTAAAATGTGTAATATTTTTAAAATATTTACATATTTTATTTAAAAAATGCATTTGAATATTTTTGGAAAATTTATTAAAAATAGTAAAACTTTATGTACTATGCTAATTAATATTGCAATTTTTAGTAAACAAAACAGTTTAAAATACACCTAAAGAAAAATTAATATTTAATTAATGAATTCACAATTGTCAAAAATGCATATATATATTTTGGAAATATTTTTGAACGAAAAGGATATTTTAGAGGTGATTACTAAATTATTCAAACAAAAGACAAAGCCCTTTTATATGCATTTTAAATTACATAAATATGTCAATAACTTCAAGAGATATGAATATTTAAAGTTGTTACTTTCTATATTTGGTTAACTTTTATACAAATTAAAATCATTTTTTTTAATAAGAAAAAATATTATTTTTATATGAACATTTTGGAACATGTTTTTTTAAAAACTATATTATGCATAGTAAATGTGAATGTGATTACAGACTTTCCAAATATGCTAAAAAGTCAAAAAAAGAAATAGCATATTTAACGAAAAATGCAATTTCATTAAAATACATTTAAAAAATCGTTCTTATTTTTGAAATTTCTGTTTTAAAGTTACATACTTTTGAAATTTTTTTGTTTTTTGAGAAAGTGGAAAGGCGAAAAAATCGCAATTTCATAAAACTGAAAACAGGAATCGATAAACATAAATTACGCCTTAAATTATGCTTTTATATTTATAAAAATAATATACATTTTTTTCCAAACTACAAAAATGAAAACACAAAATTAAACTATCACAGCAAGCGTGCTTCCTTAAAAAAAAAAACAACACTGATAGTTTCTGATGACTACTAAATTTATATACATATGTTTGAATGCTTATTCAAAAATAATAACGCTGAATCATTGCAATGCTTCTATTTCTAACTAAAAAACGTCCAAACATATATAAAAAATGATTGCGTGTATGTACTTATACATATATAAGCAACAACTAATGGTTGCTCATTGAAATGTTTTTATATATGTTTGTGTGTGTATATTTTTAATAATTTTATAAAATTTTGGTCTATAACTCGGTTGTTTATGGACCGATATGGTTAATTCAAAAAATCGAAATTTTAGAAAATTATTTATGACCGATCTATATAAAAACGAAATCCGTAGAATTATTTGTTGAAGCAAACGTATTTGTAACAATTATTGTAAATATGTCTAATATTTTTATTTCGAGAAACTATCGCTAATTCTTTACTATTTAAAATGTTCAAAGATTTAAAATTTTTCGAACATTTTTGTTCGAAAATTATTCGTTTAAGCGAAGCAAGTTTTTTGTCAAACGGATTATTACAAAAGTTGAAAATTATTTTCCACTTTTTTCATCGAATGAAAAAATTTTAAACAACAACCGTACAAGCAAAATAATACGAAGGTGGTTCGAATTCGTGTTGCTCAGAAGAAAAATTTTATTGCTGCAATAATCATATTCGTATTGCGGAAGTTTCCCCTATAGGGAGAGATTGTCAATCAATTTATTTGCATAAGTGATAATCGCCTTACTGAAAAAGTACGACATTTTGAGGATAAAAATAATAAATAAATAATAAAAAAAAAATTAAAGTTTTCTATATTTTTTCTTGTTTATTGCCCAATTTTCTTTCAGCTGATAAAAAAAAAAAAAATACAATATTATAAAAATATTTCTTTGATGATTTTCGTCCAAATAATAAAAAGAAGATATTGAGTAAATTTCTTCTAGGAAGTTATCCTCCAAATGTTTGTAAGGAATTTCATTAAATAAAAAAAATATATTTAAAATGTATTCACACAATACATACCCTATAAACATTTGGAAGATAACTTCCTTGAACGAAAATCATCAAAGCAATATTTTTCTAGTATTGCATTTTTATCAGTTTCAAGAAAATTAGGCAATTAACAACAAAAAATTTATAAAATTGTAAACTTTTTTATTATTTTTATCCTCAAAATATCGCCCTTTTTTCAGTAAGTGATTATCACCTCCGTAATAAATTCACGATATTCCATTCATATCATCTGGAAGAAATGAATGCAATACTTTTATTTTTTGTCACAATTTTTTTCAGTCGTCGAAAAATTGTTCAAAAATGTAAAAAAAAAATTTTAAGAAATTTGTTTGTCTTTTAGCAAAAAATGGATATTTTATCTAAGCTTTTCAGTTCGAGCTTTATGTTGTTAAGATTTAGGTATATGCATGCTTTGCAAGATGTAAAAGATTTCTTTATTATATTATTTCAAGATTTATTTAATGATAATTTTTCTATATATTTATTACATCTTCCAGAAGATTATATGCCTGTATCTCCTTTTTTTCACCTAGATAATTATCTAGCAATATTGCCTATTTTTCTTATTGCTTAGATGTATCGCCTGTGAAGCATAATCTCTCCCAACGGGGGAAACTTCCACAATACGAATATGATTACTGCGGCAATAAAATTTTTCTTCTAAGGAATGCAAATTCGAATCACTTTCGTATTATTTTGATGGTAGGGAAAATAGTAGAACATATTTTTTGAAACAAAAACAAGAGTATGCATAAAATAATCATTTGAAAATTTTTTCAAACTGATATTTATTTTTTCATCGTGATGGATACTTATATTGATAATAAAGGTTCCTCTCATATTTTTTTTTAACAAATGAAAGGAATATTTTAAACAACTAAGATTGTATTCTTTGGTTAAGATATTTATAATGATTTTGAAAAATAAAATTAAGTTTTCGGGCGCTTGATGAAAACTTAATAATTAACTGAACAATTGTTCTTTTATATTTTCATATAAATGTATATTTCTTCATAAAGTATGTTTTTTTTTTATAATTTATAGGTATATTAAAAATAAATCTACTATATTAAATAAAGACAAAACAACAATATTAATATTTCTTATATAAAGTAATTCATACTCATTGAGCACATAAGGATGAGTTTCTGTGAACTTTAAAAGCAACTTGCATATCGAGTGTTTCTTTTGTAAGAAAATAAAAACCAACTAAATTAACTAATGATCAGCATTTTTAAGAAATTCTTTATATTGATCCTCTGTCATAAGTTTATCCAATTCGGTGGTGTTTGAAAGTTTGATTTTGAAAAGCCAGCCTGGAAAAAACAAGAAAATAATATAGATCAATAAAGCAAAATATAATTAAAGATTTTAACTAGATTTAAAGAAAAAATATTGCCGTATTTATATTGACAATTTTTTTTACCTTCATCGTAACAATTGGTATTGATTAAGGAAGGTGTTTCTTCAACTGCGGTATTCTTTTCTGTTACTTCTCCACTGACAGGCGAATATACTTCACTGGCAGCTTTAACACTTTCCAAGGCACCACATTCATCGTTTTGCTTAAGTACTGTGCCGACATCGGGTAATTGGGCAAAGACTACATCACCTAAAGCCTCTTGGGCATAAGTAGAAATACCCACTGTACCAGAAGTACCTTCAAAGGAAACCCATTCGTGTTTTTCCGTAAAACGTCGTTCTAAAAATAGTTCAAGCGTTTTTATTAATATGGCAACCCTTTGTTTTTCTAATAGTTTAAAAATTATTGCTTCAACAGCCGAGAGAATATTTGACATTTACTCTTGACTTGAGCCAGCAGGTAAAACAACCAATTGAACCGAGCCGATGAAGAATTTTAATAGTCGCCGCCAACTAAAATTTGTTACAATTTTCGACTTTACAAGTATACAATATAGTCCCCGTTTTTATAAAAAATTTTAGTAGATTTTTTAAATCTTTAAAAGTTGAAACTTTAAAATTATATATTTTTTCTTTAATTTCTAATAATTTTGCTCATGCCGCCGACAAAATTTTTAGACTCCGCTGACGGTCATGAATTTGCACATCGGCGAGAATATTTGCTCATGAACTATGATATCTACTAACAGCTGATTGTACTGTCGCCGGTGCGACAAAATGTCGAGAATTTTATATGAGATGACAGAAACTTACAAAACACTGGGGTATCAAATACCGACAAGCAAACGGAATGTACATAAATGCCAAATTGAAAGTAATTGTGGCATGTATATTTTTCTCACAATCAACAAGGCAAGGCGAATTCAAACAGATGACCTCACTTAATCAGCTAATTGTTTTTTTTTTTGTACTGTCAAACTCCATATCAGCATATTTCTTGCTTACCCGCTGAAGTGTCAAACACCATTTATAAAAAAAATCAATAAATTCGCTGTTGTTTTTGAACAACTGCTGCCACCTGTTTCATTTCGCCAGCAACAAACAGCCGCATAATGCGATATATTTTGTTAGTGATTTTTTTCTTTTGTGCACTTATTGCGTAAAAAGTATTTGCAGAAACTGCATTTCTTTTAATTCCTCTTACCTGCGTTGTAAATGATGGATAGACTTAATTGCCTAAAACTTTGTACAGAATTGGTTGTATGTTTCAACAAGCAAGAACTTTGTTGCAAAACTCGAGCAAATTTAATAACTGAAACCATTTTGTACTTTATTTTAAGAATTTTTTATTTCTATTAAATTTGCTAAACGATCACTTTTAACGCACTTTCCCCGGCTACGTTCGAAACACAAATGATGTTCTGGTCTGGCTTTTAGCTACGGTATAGTCTGTCTGCCTGTCGTATTTTTTAAGGGTCTGTTATCACATAATTTTTTCAACAAATTTTATGTTGATCTTTAGGCGACTGGGGTTATCGGGGAAAATTAAAGCATGCGGTAATTCAATTCAAAGTTGTCTGAAAATTGGGTTTTTAATAAACTTTGCTTTTCACTTGAGTTTTTCGAATAAATTTGTAAAAATAAAACGAATAATTTTTGGTGGCTGGGTACT